>QJPP01002020.1:0-349630 GCA_003996215.1 Jaltomata sinuosa | reverse complement strand
GATCTGTTAGCCAAGGGGTTTATTAGACCTAGTGTGTCACCTTGGGGTGCTCCTGTTCTCTTCGTGAAGAAGAAGGATGGGTCGATGCGCATGTGTATTGATTATCGGCAGCTGAATAGGGTGACAGTGAAGAATAGGTATCCGATGCCAAGGATTGATGACTTGTTTGACCAGCTTCAGGGTTCAGTTGTGTTTTCGAAGATTGATTTGAGGTCTGGCTACCATCAATTGAGGATTAGGGCGGAGGACATCCCTAAGACAGCATTCAGGACACGTTATGGCCATTATGAGTTCCTGGTGATGTCCTTTGGGTTGACTAATGCCCCCGCAGCCTTTATGAACTTGATGCACAGGGTTCTTGGCCCGTATTTGGACTCATTTGTGATAGTTTTTATAGACGACATCTTGGTATACTCGCATAGTAGAGATGAGCATGAGCAGCACTTGAGGGTTATACTCCAGACTTTGAGAGATCATCGGCTTTATGCCAAGTTCTCAAAGTGCGAGTTTTGGATTGAGTCAGTTGTATTCCTAGGGCACGTTGTGTCTAAGGATGGGATTAGGGTTGATCCGGGAAAGATTTCAGCGGTTTGTGAGTGGCCTAGACCTACTACTGTTACTGAGGTTCGCAGCTTTATTGGGTTTGCAGGTTACTACAGAGTTCAGCGGTTTGTGAGTGCACCCTTGACTATGCTGACTAGGAAGAATGTCCCATTTCAGTGGTCGGATCAGTGTGAGGATAGCTTCCAGAGGCTTAAGGCCTTATTGACTTCCGCTCCAATTTTGACTTTGTCGGTTGAGGGTCAGAGCTTCTCCATGTATAGGGATGCTTCTGGGGTTGGTCTTGGTTGTGTGTTGATGCAGCAGGGTCGAGTAGTAGCATATTCATCGAGGCAGCTGAAGGTTCACGAGCGCAACTACCCCACTCATGACTTAGAGTTGGCGGCATTAGTTTTCGCGCTTAAGATTTGGAGGCACTACCTATATGGGGTTCACTGTGAGATCTTCACCGATCACCATAGTCTTCACTATATCACGAGTCAACGAGAGTTGAATTCGAGACAGAGGAGATGGGTTGAGTTACTGAAGGACTATGACTTCACTATTTTGTATCATCCGGGCAAGGCAAACGTGGTAGCGGATGCCTTGAGTCAAAAGACAGTAAGTATGGGTAGCCTATCTTCTCTTTCAGTTTCAGAGCGACCGTTGGCCTTGGACATCCAGTCCTTGGCTAACCGTTTAGTTAGGCTTGACTTGTCGGATCCTAGCAGAGTTCTCCCCAGTGTTGAGGTTCATTCTACTTTGATTGATCATATTCAGAGCCGTCAGTTTGAGGATCAGCAGTTGTGTGACCTTCGTGATTGGGTTGTTCAGGGTGAGACCAGCCAAGCTACTCTAGATTCAGATGGGGTTCTGAGGTTTGATAGTCACCTTTGTGTTCCGAGGATTAGTGATTTGATTCAGTTGATACTTCATGAGGCACATTGTACTAGATACTCCATTCACCCGGGCACAACAAAGATGTATAGAGACTTGAGACAGCTTTACTGGTGGAGTGGTATGAAGCGGGATATAGCAGAGTTCATATCTCGGTGCTTGAACTGTCAGCAGGTTAAGTTCGAGCACATGAGACCTGGTGGTTTGATGCAGCGACTTCCCATTCCTGAGTGGAAGTTGGAAGGGATTGCTATGGACTTCGTTGTTGGTTTGCCTCGTACTTCTCATGGGTTTGATTCCATATGGGTGATTATTGATAGGCTGACTAAGTCAGCACATTTCTTGCCGGTTCAGACTTCTTATGGCGCAGAGAGGTTAGCTCAGATCTACCTTCGTGAGATTGTTCGGTTGCACGGGGTCCCAGCTTCTATCATTTCAGACCGCGGCACACAGTTCACATCTTACCGCTTTCCACCCTCAGACAGATGGCTAGTCCGAGAGGACCATTCAAATTCTGGAGGACATGTTTCGGGCCTGTGTTCTTGACTTTGGAGGTTCTTGGGATCAGTTTGTTCCCTTGGCAGAGTTTGCTTATAATAACAGCTTCCATTCGAGTATCGTCAGGGCACCTTTTGAGGCTTTGTATGGTAGGTGTTGCAGATCACCGGTAGGGTGGTTTGATGGTTTTAGTGCTGGGCCACAGAGCACAGATTTGCTTCGAGATTCCTTAGATCCGGTTCGAGCGATTCAGAACAGACTTTGGGTAGCTCAGAGCAGGCAGAAGAGTTATGCTGATCGTAGGCTTCGTGCCTTGGAGTTTAGTGTCGGTGACTTGGTGTTTCTCCGTGTATCGCCCATGAAGGGTGTGATGAGATTTGGTAGGCGGGGCAAGCTTAGCCCTAGGTACATTGGGCCGTTTGAGATTCTTCAGAGGGTTGGTAGCGTTTCCTATCAGCTAGCCTTGCCTCCGATGTTTTCAGCTATAAATCCTGTATTTTATGTTTCGATGTTGCGTCGGTATGTCCCAGATGAGTCTCATGTGTTGCAGTGGGATTCATTTCAGTTGGGGGAGGGTTTAGCCTGTGTTGAGGAGCCGACGGCTATTTTGGCCAGAGATGTCAGGAAATTGAGGTCTCGAGAGATCCCGGTTGTTAAGGTTCAGTGGAGGCACCGTCCAGTCGAGGAGGCTACCTGGGAGACCAAGAGAGATATGCGGGCCCAGTATCCGCAGCTGTTTGAGCCTTCAGGTACCCCCTTGACCTTGACTTTCGAGGACGAAAGTCCTTTTTAGTAGTGGATGATGTAATGACCCTTTCGGTCATTTCCACATACACATTTTCCTTGTGCCGTTAGAGCTTGGTGTAGCGGACCCAAGTCACTTACGGCTTGTCAGGACCGGTATTTCGGTGCCGGGTCCATTTGTTTGGTCGTATGATAAGTTTTGAAGACAAGTAAGTCGGCAAAAGTTATCGTAAGTTCCTTTAATAAATTTTCCTAACTTTGGGTAAAATGTCTCAGGGCTTTTCTACCAATATATAAAGAGTTAGAAGTCCCTCGAAATACCAAATCGAAGGTCTACGAGTTTAGTTTCCAACTCACAAAACCTCAGGTCCAACTGATCTTTGAGTAAAAAGTTTTGACTGTTTTACCGCGGACTGTCTGGCAGAAAATAGGTTGCGAACCGGGTCGCGAACCGGGTCGGGTCAAGACCGATTTAAGCCTCAACTTCACGTTTTAAAATGCCATTTCAGTTCTGAAACAGTGGGAAAACATAAGGGAGGGTTCCAAGAAGTTCTTGAGTATCAAAATCGTGTGATGGTGAAGTACGAGCCTAAGCTTAAGAAATTTATTAGCATCGCGCGTATATTTGAAAATATTTTATTTTAAAGTTGAATTTGGTAAAAAGTTATATTATTATTACCTTTTAAAAATATTTTAAAGGTTTATGAAAAATATTTTGTTACGATATAAGTGTATATGTATTTATTTTATAAGGTTTTTATACATTGTAATATTTTAACGGAGATAGTAAACTTAGTTATGTTGAAATTTATTATTATAATATAGTAGGTTTTATTCGAAATAATTTTCTATGAATTATGGTATATTTAAAAAGTTATATTTATTATACCACGAACTTATGCAATACCCGAATATATACGTATTGGGGAATAAATATCTTGGTGCCACCTCTACCTCCACGTGGAAGTGGAGGGAGTGGACACCATAACCATACTTAATTGGTGGCACTTTCTCAATTGGATAAAGTCAATTGTGAAATGATTCATTATTTGCTGGGTATATATAAAACCCATTTTACACCATTTTGTCCAAGACAACTTTTGTACTGTACATATGTACATATTACGTGAGGAGCATTTTGAGAGGAAAACTTTTGTTAATTATTCAATTACTGAAAAAGAAAATCAAATATCTACGTCAAGTTATTCAAGCCCAAATCCGATTCCGATTTAGTTTTGGATTTTCTCGGAGTGGTTCGAGCTTGGACATCGTTGTTCTAGCAGCTTGTCATCGGATGACAGGTAGGTTACGGTTTATTTTCCCTAGACTCCGCATATATAAGATAAAATTGTATTAATGGGCATCCTTGGGTTGGTTTATTAGGTTGGTACCACAGACCTCGACCGCTTTATTCATGTCCGCCTACTTTTGTTCCTCCGTTTTTTGTAGTAATTGCCGATATATTTTATTTACCCTTGTGGTCCTGTGAGGCCTTGTTGACTCTGGAACATAGAAGGTGCGATTTTGGGAATGTCCGCGAGTCTCGGGCATAGAATTATCCTTCTAGGCTGGTTATGCTTGCTGAGTAGTTGTGGGCCTGTGCAGGGTCAATAGGTTGATTGTGAGCTGCTGAGCTGCTGGGCAGCTATTGTGTGTGATCATACCATTTCCATGCATATAAAGAGGTTTTATCCATGTTTTACTATAGTTTTGGCTTCGGGCCTACTGGCACTATTTTCTAACCTTGCATGGCCCCGAGGGCCTGTTTTTTATGGAAATGATTTGGAAATGGTTTGATTTAACTTGTGAATTTCCTGGGTAAAAGAAAGTAAATTTATGTTTTAAATCATCAGTTTTACGATTAACGCTAGACTCGGCAGGGCCGGGGTGCTAGTTGAGTTTTCTTGCTACTTGAGATGATTTTTAGCCTCGGTCGGACCGAGCACCTGAGATGACTTTTTACTGTTTAGACCCGGTTATTCCCGGGCACCCTTGGAGGGGTTTTTGAGATATTTTACTACTACTTTAGTCCTGGACAGGGTCTGGGCATGCATATTCGAGACTGGGTCTCTATCTTGATCCCAAAATTGCTTCCGGATGACATGTTTTGATACTGAGTTTTAGTATGGGGTCTGGGACCTCCATGGACCTTGCCATCTAGGCCTAGGGCTTCAGGCTGCGTGTGCCGGAGGAAGGGTATACGACGGAGTAGAGGTATACGGGCAGTGTCCTTCCATGGAACCTACCTGCTGGGCCAGATCGGCACCGGAGGAGGTACATAGAGAGATACCATTTCACTTGAGATCTTCATGCATCATATCATTCATTGTCTGAGGCTCCACCCTTGTTTTTTGTTTGTTGATTGTAAGCTCCGGTAGTATGGGATGCCGGAGGGTTTGTTTTCACTTGTTTGTGTTCCTCGATTGTATGGGCGGCCGGGGGACTGTAGGTAGACTCTTGCTATTTACTTGTAGAATTGTTCCCTGTTACGGTTAAGTATGAAATTGGTTACTGCTAAACTGTTAGTTTCTGGATTTGAGATTGATATGATTAGTTGAGTTTGATTCATGTCTCTGAGCATGCCTATCATTACTCTTTCCATCTTCTTACACTTGAGGTTACCGGTATACCGTCCATTTCGTAAACTTATTATGTATACACTGTTATTGCAAGGACCCCAGGTGCATTATTTCTTACTTTCACCTGTGCCTATGGTGTGTATATTCTGCTTACTGGCCTCACATGTGGTTCTGTTGATTTCCCTCTGGGCTAGTTCCTGTGTACCTTTCGTTGATTTCTGTGACTGTTTGCTTCTATTCTGTCGGTTACTACGCTTTTATCTTATATGTGCCCAGTCGGCCTATGATACCTACTGGGTACCTTATGCTTCGCATTTGGTCCTCACCCCTACCCCCCTGCATCTTTGGGTGCAGATCCTAGCGTGGGCCATCGCCGTTAGATCGCTGTGATTCATGCTTGGAGATCTGTTGGGGACTACTTCAGACTGAGGGTGAGCTCTTGGCGATCAAAGCTTAGCTTTAGTTTATCTTTTGCTCCATGTACTCTATTACCATTCAGAGACATCTGTATATATTGTCTGAATCATTTACACTCCATGTATGTAGTTTTGTCTCTATACTATGATACCAGGTCTTGGGGTTTGGTTTAGTTTCCGCATATGTATATATTTATATCCCTTTTATCTATTCTCTTCGTCTTGTTCCCTTATTTGTTAGATAGTAGCCCATTACTAACTGTCCTGGGCTACGGAGATTGGTTCACCTACCAGGGATTGTAGGTGCCATCATGACCGAGAAATTGGGTCGTGACAAACCAACACCATAGGAGTGAATATTTGGATGCTCTTTATTTTAAATTCTTTAGTTTCAATTCTTCATCTCTTGGTCTTAATTGCTAATTTGTAGGTGTAATTGTTGAATTGAGATTTGAGTTTTGTATTAGAGATAATACTTGTTTGCGTATTGAATTCATATCTAGATTTTGCTCTTGGTTGATAATTTGGTTCTGTTGAATCCTCCATGCTTGAATTTATAGTTAATGGTTGCAAGCATTAACTTTGCATTCTAATTGGTTGCAAACATTAACTTAGCACACTAATTTGGGTTTTTGCTTGAGAGCGGATTTCCTTAAATTTGGGAAGGTTCAATAGTGGAGATTTGGGATTCTATCCTAGATTGAGGCTAGAAATAGCTCAATTCGTCGGAAACCCTTATCTAAGAGTTGATGCTAGAGATAGCCAACACACCCAAGTTGAATTGGTTGGTTATTTCTCACTCGTGGTTATTCAAGAGAACACACGACATATATGCTTGATTTGTCGAGAGATGGTTAGGCACACCTTTTACCAAGGATACCCACGTGTTAATCGGGTGCAAGTCTTATGAGTTGAATTCCCATTCCCAAATCTCCCTTGTTGTCCTTGCTTGGCGAAAGCAAGGTGAAAGCCATTGATCAAAACCTATATTTTATTTGATTTTCTTTATCTTTTGTTTTAGTCTAAAACCCTCCTTTTCGGTATCATTTATTTTATTAATTGAACTTCAATAAGTTTCTTAGATTCTTTATTATCTCGATCGCAATTATATTAGTCTCTTTGGGTTAGACCCTGACATCCATTGGGAATTATAAATGTGTTTTACTTAACATTTGCCAATACCTCCTAATTGGAGAGTACGTTTGAGCGTTATCAAAAATGGTTCCATTTCTAGGGAACAATTTGGCGTATTGAGTTACTTTAGAATTTGAGTTTACTTACTCTAGTTCAATTTTGTGAATAGTTGTTTTTATTTTGTTTAGTTGTAATTTGTTGATTGGTTCCATGGTATCTCAAAATGATAGAAATATTGGTGGTTACATCCTGTTTATATTTTCGGCTATTGTGTTTATTGTGGAGGACCCCACCTTGGGCGTAGGTGTAGAATTGTCCCTAGGAGAGGGAGGTATTCACCTTCTCACTCTTATGATCGATGCAATTGTTATTTGTGTGGTGGTCATGATGGACATTGGAGCAAATGCCCTAATGATGACCGTCCTCCTTCCTCCTCTTGTGCTAACAATGTTGCTAGTGGTGCTTGTGATCTTAATAGGAACCAAGACTTGGCAAGCGAAGAATGCATGTGTGCCAAGCTCCAAAACCTCTTGGCCTCGGTAGAAATCCAAGAGGAGGGTGTGCAATCCATAAATCAAGGATTGGTGGAAATGAGAATGAAGGAAGTCGAGGAGATAAATCATGCCACGAAATCCATTGAGGATTTGTCTACTCCTCTTGGTCAAATTGATAAAGAAACCCCTTCAAATCTAATCAATGAACATGCCTCCAACATTGAGACCGAGCAAAATCACCTTGGGGACGATGAAGAAGATTTTCAAAATATGAAATCTCCCGAAAGTGAGTTTGTAGCGGGAGTGCTTGAATCTAAACAAGGAGAGGACACAAGGGATGATCATGAATTGAAGGTATTGTGGCAACCAACTACCCCAAATATGGATCATGGTGCCAAACCCAAACGAATGGTACTAGAGTTATAAGGCAAAGTCAAATGTTTATTTTAAAAGACTCTAGTTCATTCAACAGTGAAGATGTTACGAATGAGGCAAGTTTGAAGGTGGAGATGCCCAAATCCTACTCCAACCACTTTTTGACCTTGAGTTTGGTTGAATGGATGAAAGTCGAAGTAATCAGGCTTTTGGAAGACCTTGGAAGGAGGATGGATCAAAGTTTATCCGGTTTTAAAGTTATCATTGATAGAAGGCAAAACGACCTTCCTCGCTTGAAGGTAAAAAAGTGTGAAATGCGAAATCAAGAGAATGGCCTTCTCATGTTCAAACCTTCACCCCAGGATTGTCACCGAAAGTTAGATTCGTGTTTGGGTCGAAGGTTCAAATACATCAATTGGAGATCTAGATGAAGAGGTATCTTGCATTGTGCGCGATGTTAAATTATCCGCTTGATGGGAGGCAACCCATCGTTTTTATGTATTACTTCACTTTTTGCTTATTTTTGATATGTTTTTGGTGCCCAAAGGAATGAGAAGAGGAACCAAGTGTTGAGAAGCACCAAACTTACCTCTAAAAATGTGATTTTTACACCAGGAAGAGTGCCCGTCGCATATGCCATCGCACATAAAATCAGTGAACTGAGCAAAAGTCTTGGCTTGTGCAAACTTTATGTATTTCGCACCTCCCAAAGTGTGTGTCGCACCCGAGCTGTGCAAAAATTTAGAAAACTCAGATGATGCTAAGGCATCGCGAATGCAAACCTTGACCCTCACGATCGTGATAAGGTAAATTCTTTTTGACTCTTTGCGACCATGTGAACACTTTGCAATCGCTTGAAGTCTAGTGATTTTAACTCATCTTGATTCTGTAATAAGGACACGCAATCGCGAGGCACTAAACGGTTTCGAGGTAATAAAAGTTTAAAGAGCCGTTTCAAAAGCAAAAAAATTCTTTGAAACTTAGCTTCTTTTCTCTCCTAAGGCAAGAAAATTATACTCCATCAATTTCAATCTCGTAGCATCTTTGCAACTCCTCAGGTATGGTCTCTGATTTCTCTTTTTCGATTCACCCTTATTGTGCTAGAGTAAGTGGTTTTAAACACCCAAGTGGGTGTTATTTTTGCTTTCAACAATATGTGTGAATCGGGTGTTGTGGAGTGAAATTGTGGGTGAAATCTATTTGGGTGATACAATACTATCGGTTTATTAAATTTTGGGATAACAAATGACCCCCATGTGATGAAAAAATGGTGAACGAGAGGGTGCAAAGCACCAGTTTGACAAAAAGTCTGGATGAATTTTTCTGGGCAAGAAGATGACTTTCGCGATCGCGATGCTCAATCCCGGGATTGCGTTGACCAACTTCCCTGAGCTTCGCGATCATGATGCCCCATTCCATGATCGCGATGACTTAATTTTTTGAAAAAAATATATTGGTCTTTCAGATCGCGATGCCCAATCCCGCAATCGTTATGACTAGTTTTCACTGTCCCAAAAATAGCAGCTCTCCCCAGCTCTATCCAGGATCATGTTGGCTCATATTTTTGGCCTAATCATTTCCCAATACATTGATTTACATGCCTATACTAGTATTTGAAAATTTTGTTCCTTGTGTAGGTATTTTAAGCTTGAAAATGGCCGAAATTGAACATGAAGATGCCAACCAAGTGGATGACGAAGAGTACTTTGACCAAGAAATCTTCGCCTTCCTCAAGTATTCCCAATATATGATCGTCACTTTACAAATCCAATCACGAGGGAGCGAGGTATTATGATGGATGTATTGGAAGAGAAATAAGCTGACTTTCATGGAAAGTTGGTTGCAAATGGATGGTTGTTCTTTGTCTTCGAGCCTATCAAAGCAAACTTTGCCATGGTGTGTGAATTTTATGCTAATGCGGTTGAGACAGAATTTGCCAATGACTTGGTTGTGATGGTTTTGGGCAAGTTGGTCTGATTTTATCTGGAGTTGATCAATGAATATTATAACCTCCCAAATATCAACAATGCTATATACAAGGCCCGAGCTATAAAAATGGGGACTGGTTGGTTTGTGGAACACTTACATAATAGCACGGTCCCGTAATAGATAGCATTGAATACAAGGATTTAGTCCTCCGAGTTTAACCTTGAAGCCCGCACTTGGCTTTCGATCATCTGTGCCCAGGTTATGCATTTCTAAGAATGAATCAGTATGGCCAATGGTAAAGCAAGGGTTATTTGTGCTATAATTGAGGGTCTTCCGATGAATGTGGGGAAATTAATCGTACAAGAGATTCAACAAGTGGTACTTGATGGTAGCAAGAGTAGCAAGGGTTTACTTTTCCCTTTATTAGTCACTCAGTTATTCTATCAAGACAGTGTTGAAAAGAGGGATGGTGAAAATGAGAGGAAGCACGAGAAAATGATTCACCCTCTAAAGAAGAGAGATGATGTGCAAGCATCGAAGAAGAGAAAGATAGACGTGGATTTTCCATCATTTGGTCTATTTTCCAAGTCCAACAAGGCACTTGAAGTAGTTGCTAGTGTTGAGGCTATTGGCCCCCGACACTCTGCCACATCTCCATCCAGGTCTATGGCATGGATGCCCATCTTTTCCATATTGTAGAGGGTCTACCATCGGGTCCGAGTGAGAGTTCCACCACATTAGTACCCAGTCCATCATCCTCCACATCTCCTAGTGGCCTTACACTAGCTAGTATAGCGAGCCAGCAGCAACACATCAAGGAGAGGTTGGCTAAGGTAGAGAGGCAATAGAAAAAGTAGAGGGCCCATGATAGGAAACAAGCAAGTTCCTCACAAAGATTATTAGCACTTTGAGAAAGTTGTGTGGGTCTGAGGTTAAGGATGATGCCGATGAGAGAAACTGGGTCCTTTCTGGGCCTAGCAACTCTGGTTCTGAGTGATACACCCTTCAGGGATCCCCCTCAAACTTTTATCTTATTTTGATGCAGTGAGGGCACTACATTATGCTAGTTGGGGGTGGCTGATATACTTTATCTAGCCTTTTTTGTCTTGTTTATTTTTATATTGGATATTGGTGCGCCCTTGTCGGGCTTGTTTACATTATTGTGCCCTTGTCGGGTTTTGGAGTTGCTATGGATGAAAATGATGGATTAGGTTGTTAGTTTCTTTTCTTGTAGTTTCTTTATTTCTTTTTATAGTAGGCTTGTTAGATATTTTGGAGCAAGGGGAAGTCTGAGTACCCGTTAGTCTAGACAGAACTTTCTGGAGCTAAGAGAATTGTATCACACATGTCATTGTGTAAACTGCACGAGCTTCACACATGCTACTGATTGGCTTGTGCATTGCACGTGCAACTCACACTTTGATATGTGTGAATTTCATGTTTCCTTTGTGATGGGACTGGTGTGCTGATGAGCCTTGAGTAGCCATATCAATTTAGATAGATGAATTAGCCCAATGATAGATTGAGTGACGTCATTCTTAAGGGCAAATCATTGTCTTTTGAGGTTTTGGTTGCAATTGACTTGTTTGGTACTAATGAAGTAGTCTTGCATGCTAAGTGAAATAGGCTTACCCCTTTGAAAATTTTGTGAAAAATACATGGCAAAGAATGATGTTCGTGACAACCCCTTTAATCTTTTTGTGACTCTTAACTCATCAGCGGTGATAATGTTGAATGTGGCTCCTTTTTGTTCTTTCTTAGGAGTAAAATTGATCCTTCTTGAATAATTCACATGCCATGTGTGGTGAAGTTAAGTTGAATAATGCTTGTTCTTGCTTGTGTTAACTTGAACTTGACCGACTAGTCTTTCAAGCTAGTCTTGATTAGTTTTGGTTGGAGAAATGATCTTAGGCCTTCTTTGTGATTATTGAAGCCTACTTAGCCTTAAAAGCCACCATTGCACTTAAACTGAATCATTAGTCACCCCTCTTGAGCCTTATACCTTTTCTTTGGCAACCTTGATACAAGCCTTGAACCATTTTGTAATATGAATCCCTCTCGTGAACCCTTCCCTCCTTGAACTCTACAAGTGTGAAATCGAGGCTAAAAGCCTAAGTTTGGGGGTTGATAAAAGGTACCTTGGAGGAGTGCTAAATGAGTAAATCATGGTTTGTTTCTTAATAAGAATCGCCAAAAAGAAGGAAAGTTTGAAAAAGAAAGAAAAATGAAAGCAAAATAGGAAAGGAAAGAAAATAAATAAATCCTCCAAGGTGAATAGAATGATAAAGATTTTGGCCCCGAATGAAAATAAGTGAAATAGGTTCCTCATGTTGAATGAAAATGAAAAGAAATGGCTTGGGTTTTGATATGGAAAAGTTGTGTAGAGTTCGAGGAGGATGTAGTCATTTGAATCTGAATATGTATCCTACCCTACCCCGAACCTAAAGTACAAGATTATAAAAGACCTTTGAGATCTCCGACCGATTGCTCTTAAGCTAGTGGCAAATGAAAATAAGGCCAAGCCTATGGTTGATACTTGTTAGCACTTGAAAGTCCTTGTGAGTGTTTGTATTTGTCCCTTGTGATTGTCTTTGTACATAATGTGTTTTTGGGACATCCGTTCTTGTGAGGGAATGCGAATTAGGATAGTTGGTGACATTGATAAACTCCAAAAATGAGTCAATTGAGCATGTTTTGGTAAGCTAGTGGTTTTGAGTCACGATCTTGGGCGTATTTATACGCCCAATTGCCCTATTTACCCACATTTTAGCCTTGTTTGGAGGATCACTTGAAGAAAAAGGTTGAGGCATCTGATTCCCAATCATCAATTATTGTGGATACTGGACAACTAGTAGAGCAGAAAGAAGAATTCCATCCATTCAACTATGCTTTATTCATTAGTGCTGATGTTGAGGATATGTATGAAAGTGAGTATGTCATAAACAATGCAAGTTTGGGATTAGGTACTGTTGGAACTCATTCTAATCACTTTTCTACATTATGTTTGGATGATGACATGAAAATTGAGTCATCTGAGCTAGTGGAGAAGTGTGTAGATGAGGAACAAAGTCCTTACATTTTAAAATTTGCCACACCAAAAATACAAAATGACATTCCTCACTTAAGGGCAAGGAAGTGCAAGATGCGATATCATTTACTTGGTTCCTTCATCTTTATACCACCGCCCCTTGAGAGGAGCAGAAAGTTTGAT
This sequence comes from Jaltomata sinuosa, assembly GCA_003996215.1. Lineage (NCBI taxonomy): Eukaryota > Viridiplantae > Streptophyta > Magnoliopsida > Solanales > Solanaceae > Jaltomata > Jaltomata sinuosa. The sequence continues at coordinate 336,813 of QJPP01002020.1, read as the reverse complement.
CCAAAGTTAGGGGTGAAATTCATAAGTTCTAAGTGGAAAGAAAAGTGGTGTAGTGATGGCTTCGTGCCGCGATGTTATATCAGACGCTTGTTGGGAGGCAACCCAACTAGTAGTGTAGCTTCTTATTTTTTATAGTGTCACATTTATATTTTTGTTTTGATTTTGCATGTTTGGGGAAGTCTGAGTACCCAAATTTGAAAGCAAAGGAGCATGGTAAAAGCTTAAGTGTGGGGTCGTTCACCTCTTTTTATCAAAATTGAAAAAAATATGCTGTCAGCTAGGCCCTAGTGGGCCTCAAAGAGTATTTCTCACCCTTATTTTTTATCTTTTTCTATAAATTGCTTTGGGGACAAAGCATGATTTTAAGCGTGGGTTGGGGATTCTTCTGATAACTATGAGTTTAAGGGTGAGTATGACATAGGAGTTTATTTTATTTGAATAAAAAAATATAAAAAAAAAATAGTTTTTTTTAGAGGCATATCTCATTCACCCCTTGGTTTTTCTTTTCGGTTCTTTTTCGAGGGGGTGCCATTTAAACCAGGTAGTTTTTATTTTTTAGGTGTAGTTTTTTATTTTTTTAGTCATAGATAGAAAAATTTTATTGACGATGGATGGATGACGACCGTCTTAAGGGAAAATTAGTCATAGGAAGGAGAAAGATTAGAAACCATAGACTTTTGAATGCTAGGTACTTCGCCTAAGTATACACTAAACATCATGGGTAATTCACTCAATAGAAGCATAAAAAGTAGGAAACTTCATTTAAAGATGCATAGGCTCTTTAACTTGACTCAAAAAAATAAATCCTAGAGATGGGCTTAATAATGTTAATTCATTCAATTTGGTTGTGTTGTGAATATGAAGTCTTAGGAAGCCATTTTTGAACCATTATTCCATGTGTGGTGAGTGTTTGTGTATTTCTTGCATATCTTGATATCTAGAACTTGCCCCATGTTTGTATGAAATGAAACATAGTGTTGACTTGTGGTACATGATCAAGGAATTTATTTGTAAGCCACTTCTTTTTGACTATTGTTTGTGCCACCCTTTATATTATTTTTAGTTGAGCCCATTTGAGACTTAAGCCTATTTCTTTGACTAGCCGCATGTTTAGCCTATCCCCTTTAATTGATTACCCTGCATTAATTTGATCCAAAGAGTCCCTAAGGCACTTTGTAGTTGAAAGACTTAAAGGAAGAAGGGAACAAAAGAGAAAAGGTAAGAAGATAGAGGGAGGTTGTTGTGGTAAGAATAAGAATTAGATGTGGTGCCCTTGTGAAAAATAATTTGTACATTGGTAGTAAGGAGAGGAAAAACAAATAAAAAAAAAGGTTTAGAAAAATCTCCTTGATACCAATAAGTGAATGAAGGTTAAGGGAAATAAATGAAAACAAAAGGGAGGAGTTTGAAGGGAAACATGAACATAAGTTGAAGTTGAGGTGATATAAGGAAAAGAGTGAAAAAGTTTAAAGTAAGTGTCTTAAAGTGCATAGGGAAAGTAGTCACTATTGGCCAAAGTGTTCCTACCCGTCCCTTAGCCGACATTACAACCTGTAAAAGTCCTTTTCATCCGACAATTCTGATGCTTTGTTAATAGAGTATTACACTAAGGGCAAGCCTATGGTATATCTTGTATGCATGAAACTTTCTTTGAGAGAGTGAGCGAATTTCTTATCTATATGCCCCAACTTGAATATGAATGTATGATGTGAGAAATTGGCATCTCTCTTAAATGTGAGGGCACAAAATGATGACAATTTGGTGTACTAATGATGGCTATATTCACACATGATCAAGTTAGCCTTATTTTTCATGAAGAGTCAATTTTAGAGGCTGTGTGGTTTCAATGAAGGGTCTGTAAAAATATGACTGATGTATGCATGTTGAGTGGATTATACGTCCTGATTAAACTGTCTAGTTAACTTGGGTATAAGTAGACCTGTTCAATTGATATCTTAAGATGTTAAATTTTGTAGGGTGTGTAGTGATTTGTTCGAGGACGAACAAAGGTTTAAGTGTGGGGTGGTGATCTTGGGCATATTTATATGCCCAATTGACCTATTTACCCACGTTTTAGCTTTGTTTCAAGGGGAAAAGTCATGTATATCCTTATAATTATTTGTATTTTCATAGTGGTGAGCTAATATATGTGATTAGATGCTTTGCAGGGAAAATATTGAGAAAAACAACCGATGAGAGCTAAAATGGAAGCATAAAAGCATTGGAAAGTAGTTAGCAAAGTTTCAGGAGAAAAAGAGAGCAAAAAAAAAATTTGGGTTGTGGCGTACTGCTGGTGCGCCACCCTTGCCCCCAAACTACTGATGGGTGTGGCTGGTGTGTTGGTGGCGCATCGCCCCATCCCCAAACGTGGAAATTTTCTAGCTTTTTTCTACTCCAAATCAAGTAGGAAAAGGGGTAATTTTCCTCCTACTCTATAAATACATCTCAAATCATGATTTTTACCCAACTTTTGACCTACGAAGAGATAGGAGCCGCCATGGAGGCCAGAGAATATTGGTTTCATCTTTTCTTCTCCTTTATTATTTATTTTATGTTTTTCTTTGGATGAATTGTTGTAATTGCTCCATGTCTATGTGGAGTTAAACTTCTCATTCTAAGATTGTGGTAGCTAACTACATGATTGTTAAAGTAGACGATTAATTCAATTATTTGTTTATCATATTAGTTGTTCTTATATTCTTGTGCTTACTATTTTAATGTTTATCTACCATTAAAATAAATCTATAATCTCTATGTGAACTCAGGAGAAGAATCATTGAGATAGAACGAAGAATATAAGGAGCAAAACCTCTATTTTGTAACGTAAAGGGTAGGTTAGCGACTAGGATAGAAATATACCTAGAACGCCCTGTTTGGTTTATACGGGAAGATATATAAAAGCATTTGGAATAAGATGTCATATCCCCGCTCAATGATATAGTTGTGATGCTATTTTGAATAGGCAACTAGGGGCTCGAGAGACCATAGTTGTAAAATCAACCCCGAAATAAATAACTAGATAAACAAACAAGTGATGAAATTGCTTATTCAACATGATTGTTAACAAATCCATAGTCCTAGATCGTTTTCATCACATTTGTAACGTGAAAATCCGCTCTTTGTTTGGTTAATTTTTCATTAGTTAACTTCTTCTTTTCATTTCTAGATTAGTTAAGAATAAATTCACCTTTGGATTTTTACGCTTGAATAAATAATAAGAACTAGTTTACTTTAGTAAAATAGTGAATCGACAAGTCCCTATGGGTACGATATCTGGACCTACAATCCTATATTACTTGTACAACTGTGTACACTTGGGTGTGCATTATGAAGCAACAAGTTTTTAGCGCCATTGACGGGGACTTAGAAATTAATCATTTATCTATATTGGGCTTTTTCTTTTTATTTATTTAAGTTATTGTATATATTTTGTTTTCTTTTATAGATAGTTTTTTTTTTTTGATAATCTTCTTAACATGACATCTAGTGATAAAGATTGGTTGAAGGATAAGTACTATTCATATGTTGGTAATCCTTGTCAGTATTATGGAGGACCCCACCTGGGTATCACTTGCCATTGTATTCAAAAGGGCGGGTGGTGCGCACCGACCCAATATTTTAAATTTAATAAATGTCATTTATATAGTTGTCAGGATGGCCATTCGAATGGTTGTCCTAACTCTTATTCCCCTTCCCCAAGCCCCTATTATGATTCATCTGTTGTTTATGATATTGACAGGGGTAATAAAGTGGAGGATGTCAATCATGAGGCTCATCTCATTGATATGCTGGAGAAAATACTGGATAAGCAAGAAGAATTGAGGAAAGATGCAATCAAATTGAGGAAAGACACAGAGAGGATAGGTTCCCAACTCACAGAGATACAAGCTATGGCTGAAACTTGTATTGATCAGCAAGTTACAGTCCTAGATAATACTCAAGATGAACCTCTAGTAGAAGAAGAAAGTGAGTCCTTACTAGGAGAAAGCTGTGAGGAAGATGACATATGGAGCCAATCATGGCTAGGGAATAAGAGAAAAAAGTCAAATTTCATGAGTTTCTCCGTGATAATCTTACATACATGACGACACAGATGATAGAAGGAAGAGTTGATCTCAGACAAGAGATAGACTAATTTGGCTCAGATATCCATTGCTTAGAGGATCACTTGAAGAAAAAGGTTGAGGTTTCTGATGCCTAATCATCAATTGTTGTGGATACTAGCAAACTAGTGGAGCAGAAAGAAGAAAATTACATCCATTCAACTATGCTTTATTCATTAGTGCTGATATTGAGGAGATGTATGAAAGTGAGCATGTCATAAACAATGCATGTTTGGGATTAGGCACTATTAGTTTCTCCTCATCAACCACATCTATAACTGATACCACATGTATGTCATATGATGTTTCATAGACCGGCAGACATTAAAAGTTACCACCTCATCATTATGTTTGAATTTTAATCTGCCCAGTCTTAAAATTAACCAAAGCGTGTCCAGTGGCAAGGAATGGGCATCGAAAGATGATGGGAACCTCAAAATCTACCCCACAGTCACGAATCACAAAGTCTACAAGAAATATGAAGTTCTTAATTTTTACCAGTACATCATAGAGAATCCATATTGCCCTTTTCACTGTGTAATCTACCATAAGAAGCTGCACTGTAGTCAGGTTGGTGTCTCCCAAGCCCAACTGTTTGAACACTGCTAATGGCATTAGATTAATACTCGCACCCATATCACATAATGCTTTTGTAAAATAGAATGCTCCAATTATGTAATGGATAGTGAAAGCTCCAGGATCTTCCTTTTTCTGCACCAGAGAACGAGAAGCTATTAAACTATAGTGGTGCAAGTTATCAGCTGACTCAAAACTTACAATTCTCTTCTTTGTCACCAGATCCTTCATAAACTTTGCATACCCAGGCATCTGCTCTAATGCTCTGACCAAAGAAATATTCACTGAAAGTTATTTCAACATGGAGATGAACTTGCGATATTTACCTTTTTCAGCCTTCTTGATCAATCTTTGTGGGTAAGGTGGAGGAGGTAATGGTATAGGATTTAAGACCTATGGAACCTCTTTGTTCTTCTCTTTGGTGGATGCATAGTTCTTCTTAATCTTTCATTGCCACCCTTTTCCCCTGAATCGAGCTTAATTTCACCATCATTATTTTTAGGCTCGGGCGACTCATTAATAACTATAGGAATACGAGGATCAACAGTCTATTTTCCGTGCTGAGTGGTCACCGTTATACAATGCCCATCATTTTTCAGGTTCTGGACTATATTGCTAGGAAGTGTACCTTTCTGACGTAGGTGTAAGGTTGTAGACATCTGATTTAACGGTTGCTCAATTTGCTTTATAGCGACAACATGCGATACTATTTTATGATTCATGTCTGAGATGTCAGCATGCATCTCCTTTAAGTTACCATCAGTCGACTCCACCTTTTGCAATACCTTGGCCAATATTGCTTTGACTATTTGCTACTTTAATCATGTATCATAGTTATAAGGAGAGACATATATGCTGCTTCTATCATTCTTGTAGCCATCCCTCTTATTCTAGTCACCATTCATGTCTCTACCCCTACTTCTGTCTCTATAGATAGATCGATTGTAGTTGTCATTTCTATCTATGTTGTTATCCCTATCTTTGTTTTAACCTTGGTTTCCCTGACCCTGTTAAGTGTCCTAATTGGACCCTTGACTATTGGCCCAGAAACCCACTACCTGATCATTCAAGAAATTTGTCTCTTCATCAAATTCAGAGTCTTTATACATAAGTGCCTTACCTTGTGAACCTACAACATTCACCTTTTCAGATCTGTTATTAAGGATTTGTTTTGCAATAAGATCCACACTTGTCTTTAATCCTGCAACATCCTGTCTAAGCTCCTGCAACTCCTGTTGGTCTATGGATTTTCCAAAAGCATAAGTTCCTGGTACACTCTCAGAATCTCTTGTGTGACATGCCTTGTTCATCTTTGTAACTCTATCAAGCATCTCAGAAGCATCAACATAGGAATTTTCCATGAATGCTCCTCGAGTGACTATATCATCTACCATTTTGGTGTTTGCATTTAGTGCTCTACATAAAATCTTCATCAGATAATCAGAAGGGATCCTGTGATTCGATACCTGTTTCATATTCTTATTGAACCTAAGTCATATCTCATATAGTGCTTTGTTGTTTAACTTCTTGAAGTTATATATATCCTTCTTGAGCTGCAAGATCTTTGATGGAGGGAAAAAACTCTCTAGAAACTGAGTTTGCAGTTCCTTCCATGTGAATATTGAATTGTCAGGAAGTTCAGTAAACCAAAGTGTTGCTTCACATGTCAGAGAAAATGGAAACAACCGCAATCTGATAGCATCTTGGCATACTCCTGGTAGATTTTAAGCATTGCATATCCCCCACAAAGTTCACCAAGTGTAAATTTGCATCATCAGTAAACTTGCCAGCAAATAATCCCTTCAGGTTCAACAACTAGATCATAGTGCTTGTAATATCAAACTTTGTACCCTTAGGTAGTGGTGGCAGTACTATGGGTCCTGTTGTTCCTGCATCATCAACATTGACATCATTATCATCAAGATTATAGCGAGGTATGTGTTAGGGTTTCTCAATCTGGCAGCCCTTATTCCCTCTCAGTCAATCAAATCTTGATGTACGTTGCATCTAGATGCCTCATCCCTTGCGTCTTGAGAATTCAGTGCAGCTTGTCGGGTAGCCGCTTGCCTGGCTTATCGTGCTTGCTCAGTTGTAACATTTTGATTTTCTAAGTCTATTAAAGCCTGAGCATCTTGTGCAATTTGGGCAGCTTTATCTACTTGCTATTTCTGCTATTCTTTGGACAATATTCGAGCTATGGCCTGTTCTGGTGTCTCAGCAATCCCATCATTTTCCATGTTTCTCAATGTTCATAGTAGTTCGGGATTTAATAGAATCAACAAATTGCCTTGAATCCATGTACTGGGCATGCACAAGTGTGCAACCTCTGGAACAAAATAAAAACAACAAACAAAATTAAATTAGGAGATAAGGACTGGCAATCAAATAAACACAATTGCTCTTAATCCTAAATCGTATTCCCCGGCAATGGTGCCAAAATTTGATATGCCTAAATTACACCTCCAAAAGAATGTATAAAGTAGTCATTGGTAAAATATAGAACCTAACCAAGATTAGGATTGATCCCAAAGGGAATATGGTAGGACCTCGATCAACTATGTATATTCTCTCTCTTAGCCGTCTTATTTCCCTAACGGGAGGGTGGAGGGGTTGAGTAACAGTTAAGGTTTGGAAATTATCAAGTAACAAGTAATCATCAAGTATCAATATTATTGTGATTCAGAGAGAATATGGACTAGGACTGTGTTACCCATGAGTTCATAACGAAGTAGGCGTCGTACTAGCAATCTATTCTGGTGCTTAGCATGTAAGATCGGTAAGTTAGGTTCGCCTAAATGGTTGGTCCCCTAGATAGATGAATTTCACCACGCAACTTTGTTCGTCTATGGGTGTAAGTTTTACTAACCCTTACCTTTGATGCCAGATTAGCAATTCCTGGACAAGGTCAAGCTATTAATGAAGGTTGATAGCCTCAAATCTCCATTGTAAATAACCCTTTTCCCATTTGTTACCTACGTGGTATGGAAAGTAAGAATAAGGCTAGTTCTAACATTGTGCACCGTTAAAATCAATCAAAATGAAGGAAAGAACAATACATGCATAAGCACTGTCCTAGAATTGCTAAATAATTTGCCTATATTTTTAATACGTCATAGTTCCCATAACCCTAGTTATGGATTTAGCTACTCATGTTCATAAGTAAACAATCTGAAGTTGTTGTAGAATTCATGATCATATACTTACAAGAAAAAGTAAAGAAAATCCATAAACTTGAATAATTGAAGAAGAATCAAGAATCAAGAGACAATGGGTGTGTTAATCTCTCAAAATCAATAACAATTCAATACCAAGTATTTTCGAATATGTTTCCTACAAAATATAGAGTATAAAACGTAAAAGAAAACCTAGAAAAGGTATTTATATATATCACAAATCTTATCCTAAACAAATTAGGAGAATTGGGTTCGACAACTTCCACGGACACAATCCATGGTTCGTGGACTCTTCTATGGGTTGTGAAAGGACCTCATGGAAATCAGGCTCCGTGTCATCTTGCAGGTTCATTTCCACAAAGTCATTCCACGGCTCATGGATTGATTCACATCTCTTGGACTGGCCTTGTGGATTTGCGGCTTTTTGCTCCTCCTCTGATCAGGTTGCAAAAATAGGCAGTACAACTTATGTATAGGTCTATGACTCATGGAAACTTCTCATGAATCTCGGGATTCTTGGCACCTTTCCAGTATTCTTTCAATGACTGAATTCCATGACTCTTGGATGCTTTCACGACTCTAAGTTGAGTCGTGGAAGTCAGTTCCAGCCTATTTTGCAGTTTTTTTCTAAACTTAGCCTTCGAACCCTTTTTTCCTGCAAACAAACATAAAAACAAATCAATTCTACTAAAAATTGCTATAGAACATACTCCAATTCCAAGTTTTAAGCATCAAAAGTTCCATAAAACCATGGCATATCACACACTATATCATGGAATGCAGTAAGCCTCCAGCATATGATAATGCTAATGATATACCCTGGTGGATGAGTAAAACTCAAGGAACATTTACAATCAAATCTACATAGAGTATAATAAGGCATAAATAGGAAAGCAGAAAAGATTATGAATTTCTATGGGCTAAAGGTCTTCCTTTCAAGATTATTTTTTTATCAAGAGTGTGGAAAGGAGGATTGCTACAGATTACAACTTGAAAGATATGGATATTAGAAGTGTCCAAATGCTTGTGTTGTGAATCCTATATGAAGGAGACCATGTCGCACCTCTATCTAAAAGGTCCCATAGCCACTAGGCTATAGAGGCAGTTTGCTATTTTTGCATGTTTTAATATAAAGGGGATGCACTTACAGCAACTCATAATGACATGGTTAAAACTAGATGCTCCACCAAAAGCTATCGTGGTGTATAGATCAATGTCAGCCATCATTATATGGACACTATGAGGAGAAGGAATGCAAGAAAACATGGAGGGAACACAATATTTACTAGGATGGTGATGCATATATAAGGCATAGTGAAGCAGTTGATCAAACTGTTATATACACGGATACAAAGTGTACCATTGGCATGGCTAGAAGTGATTGCAAAGAAATGAGATTACAAGCCTAAACTATAATTTTATATTGTCACATGGACGCCACCTAATAGTAACAGAATTAAATGCAACACAGATGAAGCTAGTGGAGGTAATCTTGGGATGAGTTTCTATGGTTTCTGCTTAAGAGATAATAAGGGAGACTTAGTATATCCCAAGGCTAAGGGAATTATAATTTACAAAAACATGGAAGCAAAATCCTTGACTATTTTAGAGGTACTAAAATACTGTGAAGTGATAGGATTAAAGAATGTTATTGTGGAGACTGACTCACTCAGTCTAAAGAACATCATTCAGGAGAAATGAAAGGTGACTTGGGAGCTATTGGAGAGGATAGGGGAGATTAAAAGAAATATTTAGCAAATAAACTCACATATCATACACACTTACATGGAAGGGAATAGTTTATCAAACTATGTGGCTAATGAAGAAATTAAACTACAATCATATCATGAGTACCATAATTTTTAGGAGCTTCCAGTCATGCGAAGCAAGATACTAAATATGGATAAAACACAAATCCTTAATCTAAGGGTGAGGACTCATAAAATCACACCACAATGATAACACATACATTCACCACATAGAAACTAATCAAGAACAATAACAACAGAGTTATTTATAGATCAACAGTTCAACAAAGATAGGAAATACACAGCCAAAATTTTAACAAAGTATGTCCAAAAGAGACATCATAGTTGTGTATAATCTAGCTAGGAATAAACACTCTAGCTACCAAAATGCTTCACCAATAATAAAGTATATAGTAGGGTCTTCCTTAGATTGAAGGAGGCAACATGATATCCTAATGAGGCAAGCATACCACTAACTCATCCCCCAGCTAGACAAGAAAGAAAAGGAAAAGGAACAGTCAAAAAAATAGGTGAAGAATCGAAAAGAATAGGAAGCAAAAGTGAAAGACCTACTAGGGAAATAAATTCTTAATGGTACTATAATAACGTCCAAAGGAACTCTCCATTTAAGGAGGTGAAAATGGTCGTTTGTAAAATAATTACATAACTTAGGAGTCGAGGTCGAATTTCACAAAGATTAGAGTTAGATTATCCAAATTTTATGTAACAAGTCACACAAAGCATGTACATTGTATAAGATTTGCAATAAAATAAATTGGGGAATGTGTGTAAATAAGTGATTTGTAACTAGAGTAAGAAAGTAGCAAGGCTAACACAATTGTTGAACTATCAAGATTAGAAAAACTAGGGGTGTGCTTTTAATAGGGCAATTACTTGTAATTGATATTAAATATTTGGCTTAGACTTAATTATAGTGAGGATAGCCTTGGCTCAAGTTATTCCAATTGTTTTTCAACTAACAAGCATATTTCCTTTGGGTTTTCTCAAACCCCAATGTCTACACAATTAACCAACTAATTAGGTTAAGTGGATTAAGCTATTTCTAGCCTCAACTCTCAGATGGAAAATTCCCAAATCCTTACCATGAATGCTTACTCAATTTTATCCTTCTTTCTCAAACAAACGCAAAATTAGAAGTCTAAATCAATGTTTGCAATCATCAATTATTTAATTAAAACTTGAAGGCTTCAATGGATCCACACTCAATAATCAATTCTAAGAACAAATAATCACTACTCAATCACAATTTATACACCCATCAAGCAAACACCCCTAGATATAGATTTAGCTACTCATGATAGTAAGAAGAGAGATTATACCATGTGTGTTAACTTTAATTCCTTCTATAATAAGAGATTCAATTCAAATCCAATCTTTCAATATCAATGATGGAGTTTTCGATAAGCAAGAAGAAGAAGAAGTTCTAGTATACTTTTCTAAGCGTACTCTAATACAATATCCCAATTTGGAAAATTCTATACACAAATCCCCATAATGTCATTGAAATCCCCCCAAATATGCTAGAAAATTCTTGAATAAAAATGCCCCTCAGGTGACTTGCGCTCCACTTGTGGTCGCAAGTCGTGATCCGTGTCCACAAGTAATGAAGTTTTCTTCCAGTGATTTGTCTCATTCTTGCATTTCTCTTGCGTGCCGCTGGTGTGGACTTGCAAGATGCAAGTCTAGCACATGCTTCAACTTGACTTTTTCTTTTGGCTCTTTACTTGGGATTTTTCTTTCCTTCTTTGACTTTTTGGTTAAATATCCTTGTTCAACTTCAAAATACTAGGAATGTTTAAGAGATAAAAGACATAATAACCATCTAATAAGTACAAGTTTTAGGTAATAATTTATTCTTAAGAGCTAAATAAGTTGGTTGATTACCAACTTATCAAACCATAAAACTTAAACTATTGGTTATACTCAAGCAAGACATTCACTAAGCAAAGGATTAACTCAAGCTTCAAAGACACAATGATCGTACTAGGACTACTATGACTAAGACAAAACAAAACAAATAAAATATAAAATAAAAGACTCAACCAAAAGCACTAATCTCAACACTAATGTGAATCATCATACAAAATAAGGAAATCAATATCTAATCCATGGCAACGACCCTGTTTTTAATAATGTCCAAAGTCTCTTTTAAATTAAGAAGGTGGAAATGGTCATTTGAAAAAAGAATTACCCAACTTAGGAATCGGGGCCGAATCCCACAAGGATTAGAGTTAGATTAATCAAATTTCATGTATCAAGTTACACTAAGCATGCACATTGTATAAGATTTGCAATAAAATAAATTGGGGGGGAGGTGTGTGTTAATAAGTGATTTGTAACTAGAGTAAGCAAGTAGAAAGGTTAACATAATTATTGAACTATCAAGATTAGGAAAACTAAGGGTGTGCTTTTGATGAGGCAATAACTTGTAATTGGGATTGAATATTTGGCTTAGACTTAATTATAGTGAGGATAGCCTTGTGTAAAGTTATGTTAATTATTTTTCAACCAACAAGCATATTATCTTTGGGTTTTCTCAAACCCCAAAGTCTAAACAATTAACCAACAAATTAGCTTAAGTGGGTTAAGTTATTTCTAGCCTCCACTCTTAGATTGAAAATCTCAAATCCTTAATTTGAATCCTTACCCAATTTTATCCTTCTTTCTCAAGCAAAACAAAAATTAGAGGTCTTAATCAATGTTTGCAACCATTAATTATTTAATTAAAAGTTTAAGGATTCAATGGATCCACACTCAATAATGAATTCTAAGCACAAATAATAAATACTCAATTATAATTTATACACCCATCATGCGCACAACCCTAGATATGAATTTAGCTACTCATAATAGTAGGAAGAGAGATTATACCATGTGGATTAACTTTAATTCCTTCCATAGTAAGAGATTCAATTCAAATCCAAGCTTTCAATATCAACAATGGAGTTTTTTAATCCAAGCTTTCAATATCAACAATGGAGTTTTCAATAAGAAATCAAGAAGATGAATTTCTAGTGTACTTCTCTAAGTGTACTCTAATACAATATCCCAATATAAAAATTTTATGTACAGATCCCCAAAATGTCACTAAAACACCCCAAACACACTACGAAATTTCAGGATGAAAATGGCCTTTAGGTGCCTTGCGCTCCACTTGTAGCCGAAAGTCATGATCCACGCCAGCAAGTGTTGAACTCTCCTTTGAGTGATCTATCTTGTTCCTACATTCTCCTGAGTGTTGCAAGTTTGGACTTTCTAGCCACAAGTCTAGTGCAGGCTTCAACTTGACTTCTTCTTTGGCTCTTCACTTTGGATTTTGCTTTCCTTTGTGTTTTAAAGTTAATATCCTTGTTGTACTTCAAAATTCTAGGAATTCTTGCACATAAGAGATAAAAGGCATAAAAACCATCTAATAAGCACAAGATTAAGGAAATAATTCATTCTTAAGAGCTAAAAAAGTTTATAGATTACCAACTTATCATACTGGTTACCTTCTCTGGTCCCTTAGGGTTATGAAACCCCAACTACTTGAGAATAGAGATATAGATTCAAACACATAGAATAAGAAACTGTAATGACCCTCCAGGTCATTTTCCATTTTCCATGCTTTTTCTATGTTTCGAGCTTTCCCTCAATAGCTAGAAGTCATTTATAACTTGCTGGGACTGACGGTTCAGCGCCCAGGCTATTCGTTTGGTCGTTATGACCATTTTCCTATTTTAGAACTTAAGTTGGAAAATCTTTGACTTCGGTCAACTTTCTTGGTTAACATACTCAAAATAAAATTCTGACAGTTCCATTGGATCCATAATGGGGACTTTGGTCTAGTGGGACCATTGGTTTGGGCTTGGGTGCTTTTGGTTCGGTTTTGTGTGTTTTGAAGTAAGTTTGGCTGGTAGTGTTGACTTTGGTCAACAATCGGGGAAGATAGCCTCAGATGGAAATTCTGTCAGCGTTGTTATCTTTGGAATGTCGACTTTGGTCTAAGGGTACCTTTGGTTTGGGTCCTGAGTCTTCCGGGCTCATTTTTAGGTTTTGAGTTTTGAGTTTCGAGTTGGTTTTGGGCGTGGGGTCCACTTTTCATAAAATGATCTCCGTTGTTTTTTTTGTTGATTCCATTGAGTCCGGAATGTTGTTTTTAGTCAAATAGATCAGTTTTTTTTTGTTTGCGGGACCCCGGATACATTCCAGGGGGCCCACCCATTACAAAAGTTGTTGGCAAACTTGGGTGTTGCAGCTGATGCTTCTAGTGTGGAACCCCGGCGCTGGCATGGCCGCCCCTGCGCTGGCACCTCGGTGCTAGCCTGTGCACACCTATGCACCTTGGATAGGCCGGTAGGACAGCGCGCCTGCGGCGCCTTGAGCGTTGTGGAGTGGCCGCCCCTGAGCTTGCCTGGGCGCACCTGCGCCTGTGGGCTGGCAGTATATATGACTGGCCTTTCAACATTTCCAGCTTTTTCTCCTCACTTCCAACTCGCCTAAAAACTCCATTGTTATTACTTTTGAGATCATTTCTTCACCAGCTCCTCCCTTTGTTCCCAAGTTTGTATGCAACTGATCCGAGGGCATTCTTGACTCATAGAATTGGTAAGTTTCCGCCTCCCAAAACCTTCCTTCTTCCATTTTTGTTCTTTAATTTAATGGTACTCCGGGGCTGTTTTGAGCCTCGAAACGAGTTCTATTCGCGCTTAATTTTTGGGTATGTGTTTCTGGACCCATTGTGAACATAATTGTGAATTTTATTTTCTGTTTCATTGCACAGGCCTTGAGGGTCACTTTCTGACCTAATTTTTGGCCCGATTTTCCGTATATCAATATGGTGTCATTCTTCTTGTCTTGACACTTGGGTTATGTTCTTGATAGAGTGGTAGATTTTTGAGGCCATTCGAAAGGGAATGGCACATGAGTGACGGTTCGTGCTTGTAGTTCGGCCTTGAGGTAGGTTATGGTTTACTTTCTAGACAGAGTTAGCTAGGTTATATATGTTTATATGTTACTGGAATGCTAGGTTGGATTTTAGATGGACTTTAGGCTTTGATATTGTTTATCATGATTAATTGGCCATTTCGGGTTTTTATTCTAGGATTGCATGTTATCCTTACCCTAGGAGCTTGTTTCTTCTGTGTGACTAGCCTAAGATCATTAGCATGCTTTTAGGAGGGTTTAGAGGAAGAATAGAGCTTGCCCATCATTTTTTGCTTTATTTCCCCGCTTTATCACTTTACTTTATAATGGTGTGTAACTGTGGGCCCGAGGCCATGGCTAGGATTTGCTTCATCGTGCATCGCATCGTATTTGCTTTGGAACATGGATTTACTCTGGTTTGGCTTGTTGTTGTTTACCTTCACCTTTGATTGATCGGCATATCTTCGGTTTTATAACTAGATTTAGGTTGATCCCTATATAGTTAGTTACTTTCGTGTAATTTATATTTATATATTATCTTTCTGCTCTCGGTCGGCCTATGATACCTACTGAGTATGCATTGTGTTGGTACTCATACTACACTCTGCATCTCTTTTTCTGATGCAACACCTAGTATGAGCCACCCTCGCTGATCTCCTGTCGTTCGAGGCCCATTGTTGTTTGGATCGCGGTGAGCTCCCGGCGCTTTTGGAGACTTTACTTGATTTCCATCTTGTATATCCTGTCTATATTTTTTATTTTGGATAGACAGAGGTTGTTGTATAGCTACTCCTTGCTTTAGTCGCTCTTGTACTGGTGACACCAGGTCTGGGTTAGTGTTCGGGTTGTTTTATCTTTCGTTCACTTTAGGGCCATTTTTTATATATTTTGTACACTGGAATGTATATATGCTTTTGGCCCTATCCTTTGTTGTATCTTCTGCTTCTCTTTAGTTAAAAATTGTTATTTACTATTTTCCACGTGTTTGGGTTAGGATTGTCTAATGGGGGGGTTATGTAAATGCCATCATGGCCCAGTTTCGGGTCATGACAGAGTGGTATCAGAGCTTTAGGTTCACCAGTTTTACCAATACAAGAGCAAGTGTCTAGTAGAGGCTCATGGATAAGGTATGATGACGTCCGTATCCTATCTGCGAGGGGCTATAGGGCATTTCTTAGGAAAAGCTTCATTTTGTTTGGTTCTCTATCGTGCTTACTTGAGTTTATCAATTTCTAAGTATATTTGTTTGACTCCTTCTCAGATGGTTCGGACAATATTTGCAGTGGGTGAGGACGAGACCCCTGCACCTGCAGTTAGATCCCCAGCTAGGGGATTGGGTAGTGGTCGGCCCCGAGGTCAAGGTAGGGCATGGGCTGTGGCACCAGCTCGGGCCTGGGCTAGAGTCCCATCACCAGAGCCAGAGGTTAGAGAAGATGAGGTACAGTATGAGCAGGAGCATATAGGGCCAGCCCAGCATTCGGTAGGTTTTCTGGCTACTCCGGTGTTGCAGGACACCTTGGTTCAATTGTTGGGGTTTCTCGAGGGTATGACTCCACCAGCAGCTTTGCCGAGCACTCCGGTTGGTTCTCAAGTTTGAGGTCAGGGTCAGACTTTAGATCAGGCAGCCGCACAGGGTTTAGGAGCGTAGCCTACTGCTCTGGCTCCTAGATTTGAGGTACTACCAGTCCCTGCAGTTGCTACTCCTACTCCCATTATGCCAGTTATGTCTTCTGAGGAGAAGAAGATGCTGGGTAGGTTCTTGAGATTGGGCCCTTCGAGGTTTTAAGGTGCTGCTATGGAGGATGCACACGAGTTTCTGACTAGCTGCCAGGAGAGGTTACATAATTTGGGGTTAGTCGAGTCTCATAGAGCAGATTACACTACGTTTCAGCTAGATGGCCCAGCGAAACAATGGTGGAGGTCATATATTGCTGGTAGACCAGCCGGGTCACCTCTGCTTACTTGGGATTAGTTCTCCACAACTTCTCTAGAGAAGTATATACCATGTAGCATGAGGGAGCATCTGATGGATCAGTTGCTAGGTTGGAGCAAGGCTCTATGACTGTGTCAGAGTATGAGGTTCATTTCCACCAGCTATCCATACATTCCACTATGATTCTACCCACTGAGCACGAGATAGTTCGCCGATTTTTTCGAGGATTGACTCTGTATCTTGACTTAGCTATGGAGGGTATAGTAGCATCGGGTCGGTCTTTTCTTGAGGTGGTTGATCACGCATGTACTATTGAGGGTAGAGTTCACAAGGCCCAAGGGGGAAGCAATAAGAAGCCCCACCATCAGGGCTGTTTCAGCGGTTCGCAGGGGCGTGGTTGGGGCTACTATGGTAGAGGTCATCACCAGCAGCATTTCCAGCTGAGCTAGCCTGTTAAGGAGGCATTACATATAACTAAGGGTCAGAGTAGCAAGAGTCTCATCCCTGCTCCCCGAGGCGATCATTCAGGGTTCTCAGGTCGTGGTGGTCATTATGATTTAATCGGGCCTTCACAAAGGAGTTCACAGGGTCAGGGTTGTTATGAGTGTGGTGAGATATGCCACTTTACTAGAGAGTGTCCATCGATAGATCATCCTAGATTACATGATCAGTTGGTTCAGGCCCCAGGGCTCCAGCACCTCCAGCTAGAGGCAGTTCATAGGGTAGTAGGGGTGGGCCCCAGGGTTCTAGAGGTGGTCATCAGTCCGGTAGGTTAAGTTGTCATGGCGTTCAGCGCCACATGTATTTTGTTCTGGGCTGGACAGAGGCTGAGGCTTCAGATGCTGCGATCATAGGTACGATCTCCATTTGTCATCAGTCTACTTTTGCTTTGTTTGATCTGGGTCTACATTCTCGTATGTATCTGCTTATTATGCTACTCGTCTGGGGTGTAATTGTTAGTCCTTGCCTGTGCCTATACGTGTATCTACTCCTGTAGGTGATTCTTTAGTAGTAGATCAGGTGTACCAGGCCTATGTTGTGACTATCTTGGGGTATGACACCTGGGTTGACTTGGTTGTCCTTGATATGGTGGATTTTGATGTGATCTTGGGCATGTATTGGTTGTCTCCTTATCATGTGGTCTTGGATTGCTTTGCCAAGACTGTTACTCTTCAAATACCTGGTATCTCTTCTATCATATGGAAGGGAATCGATAGCCACATGCCGAGGGGAGTTATTTCATTTTTGAGTGCCCAGCGGTTGGTTAGGAAGGGGTGCTTAGCCTATCTTGCCTGCGTCTATGATACTAGTGCCACTACATCTCCTCTTGAGTCTGTTCCTGTGGTTTGCGAGTATTCAGACATGTTTCCCTCTGATCTTCCTGGTCTTCCTCCTGACTATGACATTGATATTGGTATCGATGTCGAGCCGGGAACCAAGCCCATTTTCCATTCTTCCATATCGGATGGCACCTGCTGAGTTGAGGGAACTTAAGGATCAGCTCCAGGATCTGTTGAGTAGAGGGTTTATCCGGCCTAGTATGTCTCTGTGGGGTACTCCGGTTCTGTTTGTAAAGAAGAAAGATGGGTCTATGCGTATGTGTATCGACTACAGGCAGCTGAATAAGGTGACAGTTAAGAATAGATATCCGATATCGCATATTGATGACTTGTTTGACAAGTTACAGGGTGCAGCCGTGTTTTCTAAGATAGACTTGTGGTCCAGTTATCACCGATTAAGGATTAGGGATGAGGACATCCCAAAGACTTCATTTAGGACTTCATACGACCATTATGAGTTCCTAGTCATGTCTTTTGGATTGACTAATGCCCCAACAACATTTATGGAGTTGATGAACTGTGTGTTCAGTTCCTACTTGGATTCGTTCATTATAGTGTTCATCGACGACATTCTGATTTATTCGAGGAGTAGATAAGAGAACAAGCAGTATCTTAGATTGGTACTTCGGGCCTTGAGAGGTCTATTAGTTGTACGCCAAATTCACTAAGTGTGAATTTTAGCTTGAGTCTGTAGCATTCTTGAGGCACGTGGTTTCCAAGGATGGGATTATGGTAGATCTGGCGAAGATTGCAGCAGTTCGTGATTCCGCTAGGCCTACTTCTCCGACCGAGGTTTATAGTTTCATCTGGTTAGCAGATTATTACAGACAGTTTGTGGACGGATTTTCTTCGATAGCAGCTTCTTTGACTAGATTGACTCAAAAGAATGTTCCCTTCCAGTGGTCAGATGAGTGTGAGGAAAGCTTTCTGAATCTCAAGGCCTTGTTGACTTCAGCTCCGATTCTTACTCTTCCAGTCGAGGGTCAGGGTTTCACTGTATATTGTGATGCGTCAGTTATTAGTTTGGGTTGTGTGTTGATGCAGCAGGGCTAGTTTATTGCATATGCTTCCAGACAGTTGAAGGTTCACGATAGGAACTACCCCACATACGACTTGGAGTTAGCAGTTGTAGTCTTCATGTTGAAGATGTGGAGGCATTATCTTTATGGCGTACATTGTGAGATCTTTAATAACCACCATAGTCTTCAGTACATTTTTAGCCAGAAGGATCTAAATTTGAGGAAGCGTAGGTGGTTGGAGCTACTGAAGGACTATGAAATTTCTATTCTCTATCATCCTGGCAAAGCAAACGTGGTAGCAGATGCCTTGAGTCGGAAGGCGGTGAGTATGGGTAGCTTGTCTTTCTTTGCTACGAAGGAGCGACCTTTAGCTTGGGACATCCAGTCCTTGGCTAATAGGTTGGTTCAACTTGACATTTTTTAGTCGGGCCATATTCTTGCTTGTGTTGAGGCTAGGTCTTCCTTGTTGGAGAAGATTCGAGCACAGCAGTTTGATGATGCGAGATTGAGGATCATTCGTGGCAAGGTATCAAGTGGTGAGGCTAGGAAGGTGACTTTATATTCAGAGGGTATTCAGAGGATCGAGGGTCGTATTTGCGTTTCTAGAGTTGGTGACTTGGTCAGATTGATATTTGAAGAGGCCCATGTTCTAGATATTCCATTCATCCCAAGGCAGCTAAGATGTATCATGACTTGAAGCAGCACTATTAGTGGTACTTGAACTGTCAGGAGGTAAAGTTCGAGCACTAGAGGCCATGCGGCTTATGGCAAAGACTACCCATTCAAGAGTGGAAATGGGAGCGTATATCCATGGACTTTGTAGTTGGATTTCCACGTACCTTGTAGAGATTTGATGCTATTTGGGTTATCGTGGATAGGTTCACTAACTTTCTGCCAGTTCAGACTTCTTACAATTCTGAGAGGTTGGCCCAATTCTATATTCGAGAGATTATCCATTTGCATGGGGTGCCAGTTTCTATCATTTCCGATCGAGGTACTCAGTTCACTTCGCACTTTTGGCAATATATTCAGAGAGAGTTGGGTACTAGAGTTGAGCTTAGCACCGCCTTTCATCCGCAGAGAGACGGTCAGTCAGAGCATACTATTCAGGTTCTAGAGGATATGTTTGCGAGCCTGTGTTATTGATTTCGGGGGTCAGTGGGACCAGTTTTTGTCCTTGGCAGAGTTTGCATATAATAATAGTTACCATTCCAGCATTCAGATGGCTCCGTTCAAGGCTTTATATGGTAGGCGGTGCAGATCTCCGGTGGGTTGGTTTGATGCTTTTGAGGTTAGGCCATGGGGTACTGACTTGCTTCGTGATTCTATGGATAGGGTTTGGGTTATTCAGGAGAGACTCTGTAATGCCCAGAGTAGGCAGAAGAGTTATGCTGACTGAAGGGTTTGAGATCTTGAGTTTATGGTTTGTGATAGTATGTTCCTTGAAGTATCGCCCATAGAGGGCGTGATGAGGTTTAGGAGGAAGGGTAAGCTCAGTCTGAGGTTCATTGGGCCATTCGAGATCCTTCATCGTATTGGATATGTTGCTTATGAGTTAGCCTTTCCTCCTTCTCTTTCTAGTGTTCATCCGGTATTTCATGTTTTTATGCTGCGGCGGTACATTCCGGATGAGTCTCACGTGCTTCAGTTGGAGTCGGTCCAGTTGGATGAGTCTTTAGCCTTTGAGGAGGAGCCTGTTACTATTTTGGACAGAGGTTAGGAAGTTGAGGTCCAAGGAGATTCTGTCAGTTAAGGTTCAGTGGCGGTATCGTCCTATTGAGGAGGCTACTTGGAAAATCAAGACAGACATGTGGACCCATTATCCTCGTCTTTTCGAGTCTTCAGGTACTATCCTTATTCTAACTTTCGCAAATGAAAGTCCTTTTAGTAGTGGATGTTGTAATGACCCTTCTGGTCATTTTCCATTTTTCGTGCTTTTTCTGCGTTTTGATCTTTCCCTTAGCGGCTACAAGTCATTTATGACTTGACGGGACTGATTGTTCGACACCTGGTCCATTTGTTAGGTCATTATGAACGTTTCCCTGTTTTAGAACTTAAGTTGGAAAATCTTTGACTTCTATCAACTTTATTAGTTAAAACACTCAGAATCGAATTTCGACAGTTCCGTTGGCTACGGAACAGGGATTTTGGTCTACTGGGACCATTGGTTTGGTTCTGGGTGCTTTCGGTTCAATTTTGTGTGGCTTTGTGTGTTTTGAAGTAAGTTTGGCTGGTAGGGTTGACTTTGGTCAACATTCGGGGAAGATGGCCTCGAAGAGGAATTCCTTCAGCGTCATTCACTCCAGAATGTCAACTTTAGGCTAGGGGGACCTTTGGTTCTAGTCCCGAGGCTTCCGGGCTCATTTTTGGGTTCTGAGTTTCTAGTAAGTTTTGGGCATGGGGCCCACTTTTCATTAAAAAGACCTTTGTTGTTTTTTTGTCTATTCCATTGAGTCTGGAATGTCATTTTTAGTCAAATAGCTCAGCTTGTTTTTGTTCGCGGGACCTCAGATGCATTCTCGATGCTCCACCCATTTCAAAAGTTATTAGCAAACTGAGTTGTTGCAACTGATGCTGCTAGTTTGGCGCCCCGGCGCTGGCATGGCCACCCCTGCGCTGGTGCCTCGGCACTGGCATGGCCTCCCCTTCGCTAGCGCCTTGGTGCTAGCCTATGTGCACCTGCGTGCCTCGACTAGGCCGGCAGGGCAGCGCGCCTGCAGTACCTTGGGCGTTGTGGCGTGGCCGCCCCTGTGCCTGCCTGGGCGCACCTGTGCCTATGGGCTGGCAGTATATATAGCTGGCCCTTCAACATTTCCAGCTTTTTCTCCTCACTTCCAACTCGCGTAAAAACTCCATCGTCGATCCTTTTGAGCTCATTTCTTCACCAGCTCCTCCCTTTGTTCCCAAGGTTTGTATGCAACTGATCCAGGGGCATTCTTGACTCATAGAATTGGTAAGTTTCCGCCTCCTAAAACATTCCTTCTTCCATTTTTGTTCCTTAATTTAGTGGTAGTCCGGGGCTATTTTGAGCCATGAAACGAGTCCTGTTTGCACTCAATTTTTGGGTATGGGTTCCTGGACCCGTAGTAAACATAATTGTGAATTTTATTTTCTGTATCGTCGCATGGGCCCTGAGGGTCATTTTCCGACCCGATTTTTGGCCCAATTTTCTGTATATCAATATGGGTGTCATTCTTCTCGTCTTGACAGTTGGGTTATGTTCTTGATAGCATGGCAACTTTTGGAGGCCATTCGGAAGGGGAAGGCACACGAGTAATGGTTGGTGCTTGCAGTTCGGCCCTGTGGTAGGTTACGGTTTACTTTCTAGACTGAGTTAGTTAGGCTATATATGTTTATATGTTACTGGAATGCTAGGTTAGATTTTAGATAGACTTTAGTCTTTGATCCTATTTATCATGATTAATTGGCCATTTTGGGATTTTAGTCTAGGACTGCATGTTATCCTTAGCCTAGGAGGTTGTTTCTTCTGTGTGACTAGCCTAAGATCTTTAGCATGCTTTTAGGAGGCTTTAGAGGTAGAATAGAGCTTGCCCGTCGTTTTTTGCTTTATTTCCCTGCTTTACCGCTTTACTTTATAATGGTGTGTAACTGTGGGCTCGAGGCCATGGCTTGAATTTGGACGGATTCCAGGTCAGTTCTCTTAGTTTGGAGGGTACTTTTGTCTTGTTTTGATCTGATGGTGTGACTATTCCTCTACTTGTGAACATTCCTACTCATATCGCATGTCATATCATTGGTACAATGTGGAAATGATTTTTCAAATGCTTTTGGGTTTGAAAAGAGGTTTTCCTACTGTTGTGATGACTTTTGAACTAAATCGAGCTATTTTGAGTATCACTTTGGTTTTTGTGAGGGAAAGAGGAACTACTATTTTCAGTATATGAACTTATGGTCCGATGTTGTATTTCGGGCCCCCGATGGATTATTCCAGGTATTTTACTCTCATCATATATATATTAGTTCAATGCGGTATTCCGGACCCCCGATGCATTATTCCGGGTATTTTATTATTTCACATACATATGCATAGTCTGATGAGGTATTCCGGGCACCCGATGCGGTATTTCGGGTTTATATTATTTATGCATTCATATATGCATTATCCTGCATCGCATTGCATTTGCTTTGGCACGTGGGTTTTCTCTGGTTTGGCTTGTTGTTGTTTTCCTTCACCTTTGATTGATCGGCATGTCTTCGGTTTTATAACTAAATTTAGGTGGATCCCTGTATAGTTAGTTGCTTTCCTGTAATTTTTATTTATATATTATCTTTCTGAGCTCGGTCGACCTATGATGACTACTGAGTACCCGTTGTCTTGGTACTCATACTACACTCTGCATCTCTTTTTCTGATACAACACCTAGTACGAACCACCCTCGTTGATCTCCTGTCGTTCGAGTCCCGTTGCTGTTCGGATCCCAGTGAGCTCCCGGTGCTTTTGGAGACTTTACTTGCTTTCCATCTTGTATATCCTGTCTATATTTTTTATTTTGGATAGACAGAGGTTGTTGTATAGCTACTCCTTGCTTTAGTCGCTCTTGTACTAGTGACACCAGGTCCGGGTTGGTGTTCGGGTCGTTTTGTCTTTCAGTCACTTTAGGGACATCTTTTGTATATTTTGTACACTGGTATGTATATATGCTTTTGGCCCTATCCTTTGTTGTATCTTCCGCTTCTCTTTAGTTAAAAATTGTTATTTACTGCTTTTCGAGTGTTTGGGTTAGGCTTGTCTACTAGGGGGTTATGTAGACGCCATCATGACCCGGTTTTGGGTCGTGACAGAAACAAAAGAAAAAGAGAGAGGAAAAAGGTGTACCTTTGAACAATGAAGATGATAGACATAGCTTCCACTTCATAAAGTGAGGCTCAAGCTTGAAGATGATCCAAAGGAGGAGAGTTAGAAATTGGGAGTTTTAATTGCACCCTCCCGATAATATTTTAGATGGCAATGACAAGGATTAAAAAAGGCTATTAGATACTCTTCTCAGAGATACTGATATCCTTATAGATTAGGATTTAATTTCCTTTTTTGGTTTTGGATCGGTTCATTTGTTAGGCCTGGTCTTTTGCCTTTTTTTTTGACAAACTTGGCCTCTGGGCCTCTTGTTTGTTGTTTATTTTTATTAGTAATAAAATCGATCCACGAACCTAAAATTTAACTAAGAATATTTAAAAATTAAATTATCCTAATAATTTAACAACGAATATTAACAATAAATTATATAATGGTTGGTGATGATAATAGCTAGCGGTGATGGTTGTGAGTGTAAATTGGGGATTGTATTGGCTAATGATAGTGTTGTTCTATGTAACTAGTGGTGATGTGACTAGCAATAGTGGTTGATTGTGATAGTTGGTGGTGGTAATAGTTATAGTGGATGATAACGATAGCAAATTGTGGTGATAAATGATGACAATGGTGATGATATATAGTGATGATTAATGGTGGTGATTGTTTGTAGTGATTGATGGTTGTTGTGGTAATGGTTATTGATAGTGATAATTGTAAATGGTATTAGTGGCGATGATGATTGATTATTGTTATTGAAAATAGTAATGGTTGTGATAGAGGATGGTTGTTGTGTGTGGTGGATAATGGTGGACGATGGAAGTAGTTGATAATGGTGGTGATAACGGCTGCGATGAATGGATGGAATTGATGAACTACTAACTTGGTCAAAAAAAAAATTAATGAACATTTTAATGATAGTAAGACTTATAAATTTTAATCATTTAGATTTATCCACATTCATTAAGTGATTGTCAAATAATAAAACTCACTTAATGGTTATGATCTAAATGATTAAAAATTGAATCTAAATATGAATTGATTTAATCACCGATATTCGAATAATTAAGATTAAAACCTTTATTAAATGCAAAAAATAAAGAATAAGTAATTTTGTCAACAAGTTATTCTCCAAAGTAATAGATAAGAGGTCCAGGACACATCTGTATCATCTGTAGTTGTGGAGGTAAAGTCACAACAAAAGAAGGATCCCAGTTTAGAGGCAAGGCTCAACATCGAGAGTCTTTAGATTTTGATATAGCAGGAGATGGAGTCCTAGAAATAGAGATTGATTATGTGTTTTGGATGTTGCAGGGCTTAGATAGAAGATTGTGGAATAGGCACACCATTCTAGATACTCTATTCACCCAGGATCCATAAAGATGTATCATGATATAAAGGAAATTTATTGGTGGTCTGATACGCCCAAATTACACCTCCTTTTAGAAGCATAAAGCGGTCGCTATTGAAATATAGAACCTAATCAATGTTAGGGTCGATCCCACAGGAATTAGGGTAGGACTAGGGTAAATTATATTTACTCTTGCTCATAATCGTTTATTTCCCTATGAAAAAGGGGTTTATAGTAACAAGTAGTAGTTGTAATTTGAATTTCAACAAGTAACAGTTTTAAGAGTTCTAATCAATGAGAGAAGTGGCTAGGGTAGTGTTCCCCATGAGATCATAACTTAGTAAGGCGTTGTACTTAGTAAACTAGTTTGGTGCTTAGCATACAATATTGGTACGCTAGGTTCACCCAAATTTTTAGTCCACTAGATAGATGAATTTCACCACGCACCTTGGTCCGGCTATGGGTGTATGTTATACTAACCCTTACCCTTGATCCCAGATTAGCTATTTCCGGACAAGCTCAAGCTATTAGATGAGGGTTTGTCGCCTTAAATCTCCATTGTGAAAAACCTTTTTCCCATTCATTACATCCTTGGTCCGGCAAGTAAGAATAAGGCGAGTTCTAATATTTGGAACCGTTAAAAAAGCAGTCAAAGCGAAGGGAAGAATAATACATGCACAAACACTGCCCTAGAATTACCAAGTACTTTGCCTACTTCGTTAATCCTTCATGGTTCCCCCAACCCTTGTTGTGTATTTAGCTACTCATGATCATAAGTAAACAATCAGAAGTTGTTGACGTGTTCATGATCATATACTTACAAGAACAAGTATAGAAATTCAGAAACTTGAATAGATGAAGATGAAATCAAGAATCAAGAACTATGAATGTGTTTATCTCTCAAAACCAAGAGCAAATCAATATCACCAGTTTGAGAATGTGTTTTCTAGAAAATATATAGCATAAAACATAAAAGAAAACCTAGAAAAGGTATTTATAGACATAAGAAATTCTATCCTAACTAAACTAGGAGAACTGGACTCGATAGGGACCACGACTTGGTTGATGACCCATCATTCCAAATGATGGTTCATGGTCTGCTGGGGTCAACCGAGGTCTTGAATGGTCAACATCGTCTATTATGGGAAACCATGGGAGGAACCACGAGTCATAAAGTCAATCCACGGTCCGTCCCTTGACTCGTGGTTTTATTCTCTCTTTTTGCACCTTATCTGATCAACAACCATGAGTCCAACAGGATGGTTCGTGCTCTGGAAGTACAGTTCGTGTAGTCACTCGTGCTCCCTGCTCTTGTTTTTGCACATTTGCAATTCATTTGGTTTACGAGCAGGCAGGACGGGTCGTGGTTAGGAACCATGACTCACAGACTGACTCGTGCTTTTCTTCATGACTTGCACACCTTGTGAACTTTATTCTACGACTCCACAGGACGGATCCGTGGTCCAAAACAATGGACCATCAATCCATCCTTAATCCCTGTAGCCATCACTTTTCAGTCCAATTTTCAGCACTTTGGCTATGGAATACGTTCTCCTACACACTTAACTAAAACCATTAAATCTACCAATATAATGCTAATGAACTTGCAATAATCCTAATTATTAAGCTTCGAAAGTAACGTAAAACTATGGCACATCAACACCCTCAACTTAAGACTATTGCTTATCCTGAAGCAACAACAGAAAATCTATGGCAGTCATATGTCTTAGCAATTCATCTCACAACAAGTATCCCCCTTTTTTTCAGTACAAAACAAGTGCACAAGTTCCATCTATCAAGATAACACCAGAGGATCCATGGATGACATCATGCTATTAATAGACGACATATCATACACATATGAAACTTATCCTAACAGTCAGTAGTCAAACTTACTCTAGTGCCCTTACCACAAAGAAGTCCCAATAACACAATAATGCATTCAATAGCTGGGAGTGAACTAGATCACTCATACTCACAAAGATATTCAGGTAATGCATGCACAATACCATAGGCATGCCCTTATTTTCTACACCTCAGTTTTCGAACAGTTAGGTTAGGATCACTATAGGGCTTTACTCAGCTTTTAACGTAGGCTCGGGGACAGGTATGGTAGATATGGGAAATAGTGACTAAACCCTCCTTGACATTATGTTATATTTCTTCCACTTTTTTAGACCAACTCTTTCTTTCCTCCCTTTTTCTCCCTTTTTTATTCTTTCTTTTTTATCAAGTGACGGGTGCACCTTTTATTTCAGACTAAACTTTTTCATCATATTTTTTTTTCTTTTTCTTTTTCTTTTTCTTTTTCTTTTCTTTTTCTTACATATATGTCACACTCGTTATTACTCCTTTTTATCACTAACCTTTTCTTTTCATACCCCATGTTTCCCAGTTACTTCCATAGTAGCCACCCTCAACTTAGGCGATTTGCCTGAGTTGAGGTACACAATGTCCAAGGAGGGACCAGGGACAAACTGAAGGTTCACAAAAGACAGGGAAGGTGATTAGGCTAAACAACAAAAAGGGTCAATTTTGGCTCAAAATCAGTGATCAAGGGATATTCAATTCATTTGGACGATCATTTAGGCTAATGTGGACTATTTCAAAAAAGGCCTATGATCCTTTCCTAACCAACTATCCTATAGCCTAGGTAAGACTAACCGGGTAAGTTCTAGATTGTCACATAATGCAAGAATAGTACGAATGCAGCTCACGCACATATGGCACAGAGTACAATAATCACATGCTAACTATCGGGTTCATAATCTAGCTTAAGCCATTCATCATATCGATTAACATAATGTCTGTCACAAATCCATAATAGTCAATCTATCAAAAATAGATAATAATGTCACACAAAATTTGGAGGGGTCTCCATTTTTCAATCAAAATAAAGTTCAAAATCAGACCATAGACTGTGCTAAGTTCCTATTCTTCTTTCACTACACACAACCTATTCTAAACATGCCGGTTCAATAGAAATTAAAAATCCTTAGGGAAAGAACACATGCAAGAAAACCCTAAGGACTCAAGAACCTTTTAGATACCCTCATGGTTTGCCTCCCATGGAGCACCTGATTTAACGTCTCAGCATGACACAAGTGTTTTAGCTACTAAGACTTCACCAAAACACTCTACAAAAACCAGATGACCCAGCTGCCCCCCACCCCGTAAAAAGAGCGGTGCATTGTCCACAATGCACTAAAAACAACTAAACAAAGGATACAAGGCATACTTATTGCACCTAATCATGGTCATCGGGTGTAGTAGCCGGGCTCGCTAGGTTAGTGCCCACAGTCTTCTCAACACTTGGGACTGCCCCCGCAGTCCTCTCAATAGTATCAGCTACACGAGTAGCATCATCAACACTTACTCCCATAATAGGGTATAAAGAAGTTTCCTCAGCAGCGCCCATAACAGCACTTCCCGAGCCACCAGTCCTAATAGAATCAATGTGATTTTGCTGGATGGCTTGGGATTCTTTAATCACCTTCGCTTCTTGCTTTTTTCTCTTTTTCTCGGCCTTTTCTTCCTTACGCTTCAATAATTTAGGGCTAAATGGGGAATCCTCTCCCTCTTTCGAAGCCTTATTATCTCTTCTCTTCCTTTTTTCATAGGCTCAATTTCAGTTCTGATCGGTTCATGAGGGGGGGAGTGTGCAGCAAGTAAATAAAAGAATCATCATTCCAGTCCCAACCGATGGAATCTGAATATGTGGTACCTGCTGCTTTTGGATTGCATCAATGTCAGCTCAAGCTTTTGCAAGCTCAGTCAATATCACATTCAGGTCCAGAACAGTAAGAGTGTGCAGCCGCTCATTCACCCTAATCTTGATCCCATCCAAACGGTTATTTATTCTATCAATCGAACTATAAATTGGGGCCACATCATGAACTATCTCTCTATGGATCAAGGGCTTTACGAAGTTTGAGAAACACTTAATTTGTTCATCTGCATGAAAGGCTTCTTTAGCAATCTTGCTGTAAATCTCACTAGTAAAGAAGAACGAAGGACCCTGCTCAATTGATGGAGCATACTGAGCTGAAGAGGATGGGCCAGGTGCAGTAGTTGAAGGAGTAGAAGTATGGGAAGCATGCTCATCAAACAAAAACAAGGCATCATCCAACATATCTCCACTAGGCTCAGGAAAGATAGTGCTCCCGGATGTGGCTGAATGTCCTCTAGCCCTTGTCACAAGGTTAGCCATATCCTGAATCAGAGTGATATCCTGGAAACTAGTAGCCTGTGAGATCCTATCAACTCCCACCATCTCAGGCACCTTGGTTGCTTGACATAACTGAGTGACTAAGCAAGGGAATGGCATATATGTGGATGGCTGCAAAGCACGCTCCTTGAGTTCCTCTGAAATGATACGGTAAATAATAATATCATACTGGGACATGATTGTTGCATCCAACATCGCCTTGTCTGGAGTCAATGTGTTGTTAGAAGAAGTTGGTATCAACTCTTGCCTAACCATGGACCACCAAAACTTTCCTTTAATGCTCAATGATGCCTTGGTGATTTTCAAGATGTTGGTTGTTGGCCACGGTGTATTTTCATCAGTAATAACCAAAGCAAGCCACCTAAAAGGTGTTTGCTTACGTCTGAACTGGACCAAGCGGGTATCTAAGTCTGCCTGAGCTACTGGTGCCACATAATTTGGTCCATATATGAAGAACTGAATGGTGTTCTCTAATATATCAACCTAGACCCTTCGTACTTGCACTCTCTCCAATACAAGCTGTGACTTCGGATATTTACCTTGTATAAAACTCACAGACTAGAACTGAGTTGTAAGGACCACCCAGATGACTCATCTAATAGAACCCATAGTGATCATATAGCTCCTTGATATTGGCCATGTCATTCAATGTAGAAGATATGATCTCAACCTCTTCATGTATACAGCGCCATGGGTGCCCTTTCTCATTTAAGGCCAAGCTTTCACGGTACAACCGGGAAGTGCCCTCAATGGCCCATCTCACTCTGTCCTAAACTCTGGTGTTTTTGCATCTGAATGGCGGGGGAACTAGGGTGGGCTCATCAGGTAGAGGCTCTGTTACAGCAGGGGCCTTATCACTGGACTTGCTAACACTCTCACTACTACCCTGGCTAGCACTTTTGGAGGATGACTTTGAACCTTCATTTTTTTATTCTGCCCAAAGCTGTAGCATCTCCAATTCACACCTACCTATACCACTCTCCTGAGGTGATAACCAAACTCACCCTCTCCCTCGTTAGAATGGGTAGGGGTGGCATGTGCTTGGACCTTTGCTCGTTGCCTAGTGGTCCGAGGTACTGCTTCTTGATCAGACTCTATAGTGTAAACTTCCTCGAATCCACTTTCCTCTGACTCATAGGTCTCATCATGAATTTGTCATTTCTTTCTGATCTCAGCCTCTGAGTCTTTTGTTGCAACCTTCTTTGGGGTATTCTTAGGTGGCATGGTACCAGCGGTGTAGAATTTTTTAGTGGTGGTTATTAAAACAAAAACAAGTCTCAATTGTTACAGGCATATTCCATGGACTGGTAGATAGCCCGTAAGATCAGATTACGGTTTGTGAACCAATTCATGGTTCCAAGTACTTTCTTTAGTTTTAGTGATGATGACCTAGTTGATGGACCATGGTTCAGAACCACGGGTCCATCCTTTGAGTCATAGTTAAGCTTATGAGCATGATAATTTTTTCAACATTTGTTTTAGTGACCACGAGTTATTTGACGCGCCGTAGTTTAGAAATATGGTTCGTCCTGTGAGTCATGGTTCATTCATCAGAAGCTATTTTGTGAGAAACCAATAGTATGAGTTGATGTATGGTTCGTGACTTGAATTACGGTCTGTAGATTCACACGTAATTTCTAGGCAACGGAGTTTTTTTAATCAAAAACTCCCTCCTTCTTAGTTCAAGCCATTTGATCAATTTCTTCAACTTAAACCTCTAAATTTCAAATATCCATGCCTACTACACACTACAGACCAATTACACGCTCACCTAAGGTTTCATAGTTTTGATTTTTAGTCAAAACAAGAACCCTAGCCTCGGTTTGAATTAAGAAAGAGAACAAGAAGGGAGAAAAGAGAATTATCCCTTGATGATCAAATTTTTTTCCTTGTTAGAGGAGCAAACTGAGGTGATGGGATCATGCATGTAGCTGGTAGGATTAATTTGATTTATTTTATGGGAGAGTTTGAGTTGAATTAAGAGTGAAAGAAGGAGAAATTTTGCTTCTTTTGTTATTTAAAAATGTCGATTACCCTTTGTGGAAGAGAAGAAGAAGGAGCGAGATGGGTCGGGTCATTGTTAGAAAATTTTTGCTAGCCTGCGACCTGGCTCACTTACTGTACGTGGGACTTATGAGTGGAAACTACAGTCCATCATTTGGAATGATGATCCATAGTTCAGCTCGTGGTTCTGTGGTCTGACCTTTCCTGATGCCAAGAATTATGACCCGGTTGATGGACCGTGGTTCAAAACCACGTACCTTCTTATGAGTGGTTCTTTGAACCATCAGAGTCCTTAATTTTTGATCTAGTGAACATGACTTGGTTTACGGTCCATATAACCAGTTCACAAATCGTTAACCCATTCGTGGTTTCTAGAAATTCCTGCATTGATATTCTTTTATTTTCACCTGCACATAAAACAAACATTAGTCTTAGGTTGCCTCTCAAGCAACGCCTGATTTAACGTCGCAGAACGACGCAGGTCACTTGACTATTCAGACTTTATCAAGTTTCCTCATGGGTTGCCTCCCATGCAGCGCCTTATTTAATGTCACGGCAAGATGCAGGTTCCTTGGTTACTCAGACTTCACCAAGGGTCAAGACCTCCACATCTTTCAGTTCCTCCACCATTACCAAATAAGCTTTAATCCGCTGCCTATTTGCCTTGAACCTCTTGTCTTCATGGTTTTCAAGTTCAACAACACAATGTGGGAATACTTGTACCACTTTGAATGGTCCAATCCACTTAGACTTCAATTTTCCAAGAAACAAGCAAAGTCTGGAATTGAAAAGCATGACCAAATCACTTGGCTGGAAATCTCTCTTCTCAATATTCCAGTCATGATACAGTTTCATCTTTTCTTTGTACAATGTTGAACTTTCATATGCGTTGAATCATTCAACTTCCGAAGACGCTGAAATGATGTTGCAGACCAATCTTAATTCAACTTCTTCAATGCCCACATGGCCTTCTGTTATAGCTCAATAGGTATATGGCATGCATTCCCAAACACAAGTTGATGCGGTGACATACCTATTGGTGTCTTGTACATAGTCTGGTATGCCCACAAAGCATCATCTACTTTCCTAAACCAATCTGTCTTGCTTGCATTCACAGTCTTTGACGGGATTATCTTTATCTCACGATTGGAAACTTCAACTTGCCTACTCGTCTTAGGATGATAAGGGGTTTCAACTCTGTGTTTTCACTCCATACTTCTCAGGCAAAGTCCAAAACAACCTATTACAAAAGTGAGAGCCTCCATCTCTAATAATCGCCCATGGTGTACAAAATCTAGAAAAGATATTTTTTTCAAGAACGTTGTGACACTCTTGCCTTCATTATTAGGAAGTGCAACCACCTCCACCCATTTGGACACAGAATCAACAGCCACCAATATATATCTCATGTTATTTGAAATCATAAATGGACCCATGATATCAATACCCCATACATCAAACAGTTCAACCATAAGGATGAGAGTGAGAGAAAGCTCATGCTTCCTTGATATACCACCTTCCCTTTGACATCAACTACATGCCTTATAAAATTCATGGGCGTCCTTATGGATAGTCGGCCAATAGTAGCCGAATTGCAAGATCTTGTGAGTTGTTCGGATGCCACTATGATGCCCCTAACAGTGGATGAGTGACAAGCCTCTAATATCTCTATCATCTCAACTTTAGGCACACATCATGGTATCAACACACGCACGAAACAAGAATGGATCCTCCCAGAAGAATTTCTTAACATCAAACATGAAATGTTTTCCCTAGTGGACATGCATATTAGGAGGAACCACATCACTTGCCAAATAGTTGGCAATGTTGCCAGACCATGGAATCAAATCTTGATAAGAGTCTAACACTTACTCATCTGGGAATCAATCATTAATTTCTTGCGCATCATCAAGCTTCAGCATAGCTTCTTCCTCTAATTTAGGCAAGTGATCTACTACTTGATTCTCTGTGCCATTCTTGTCCTTGACCTCAAAGTAAAATTCTTAAAGTAGCAACACCCATCTAATAAATCTCGGCTTCGCATCCTTCTTCTCCATGAGTTACCTAAGTGCTGCATGGTCAGTGTGCACAATTACCTTAGTGCCAAGCAAATAAGATCTGAACTTCTCAAATGCAAAAACCACAGCAAGCAACTCTTTGTTTGTCACCATATAGTTCTTTTGAGTAGGATTAAGTGCTTTTCTAATGTAGTATATGGGATAGAGAAAAAAATTTCACGCCTTTGGCCTAGGACTTATCCTAGCGCTACTCCACTAGCATCACACATACACTCAAAATGCTGAGACCAATTAGGAGAAACAATAATGGGAGCAGAGATCAACTTTTCCTTAAGGCACTCGAATGCCTTCAGACATGCCGCATCAAAAACAAACTTCACCTCCTTCTCCAATAACTTGCACAAAGGACTTGCAATTTTCAAGAAGTCTTTGATAAACCTGGGATAGAAACCAGCATACCCCAAAAAGCTTCGAATACCCTTCACAAAACTGGTGGAGACAATTTTTCAATCACCTCTATGTTCACTTTGTGAACCTCAATACCTTTCTTGGAGATTCGATGGCCAAGCACTATAACCTCTTTGACCATGAAGTGACACTTCTCCTAATTCAGTACTAAGTTGCATTACTTACACCTCTTTAGCACACAATTGAGATGAGCCAAATAATCATCAAAAAAGTCACCCAGTACCAAAAAGTCATCCATAAATACCTCTTCATGCAATGCTGAAATGTCACTGGCGCATTGCATAACCCAAAAGGCATCCTTTTGAATGCAAATATCCCATACGGACATGTGAAAGTTGTCTTCTCTTGGTCTTCAGGAGTAACCGAGATCTAATTGTATCCTGAATGACCATATAGAAAATAATACCATCCTCTACCAGCAAGACTGTCTAACATCTGGTCCATGAATGGCATTGGAAAATAATCCTTCTCAGTCTAAGCATTCAACTTCCTATAATCCATGTATATGCACCAGCCTGTGACTATCCTCATCACAATAAACTCATTCTTTGTATTTGGGACTACAGTAATCCCACCCTTTTTCGGCAAACATTGAACAGGGCTCACCCACTTGCTGTCCATAATAGGGTAAACCACACCTGCATCCATCCACTTGATGATCTCCTTGTTGACAACCTCTTGCATAGGTTAATTCAACCTATGTTGGTGCTTAATACTCAGAATGCAATCTGGCGTGAGATGAATTTCATATGTGCAGATTCCAGGAGGGATCCCAATAATGTCAGCAATGGACCAACCAATGGCCCTCTTGAACTTTCTCGGAAAAAAAACTAGAGCTTCAACCTGCCCTTCACTTAAGTTTGCAGCAATAATAACTAGAAAGGTGTTATTAGCTACTAAGAACACATATCGGAGGTGAGACAGAAGTGCTTTGAGCTTCAAGATCGGAGGCTCCTCAAAAGATGGTCTAGCAGGTGGTGTCTGTCAATTCTTTAGATCCAAATCAAGCTTCTTCAGAGTGTAACCATAAGACCCCATACATGTATATGCTTCTACCATGTCATCATACTCCTCAATATCGGCTCCATCAAAATTCATGATAACAGCTGCAAGTGCTTCAACACCAAGTCTCTCTTCAACAGGCACTATTAGATAATCCTTATCGACCACATCTATCACTGATACCATGAACATATGTTTATGATGTTTCATAGACTGGCAGACATTAAAAGTTACTACCTCATCATTCAATCTAAATTTTATCTACCCAGCCTCTAAGTCAACTAAAGCGCATCCGGTGGTAAGGAATGGGCATCCCAAAATGATAGGAACCTCAAAGTCAACCTCGCATTCAAGGATAACAAAGTCTACAAGGAAGATGAAAGTGTAAACTTTCACAAGTACATAATAGAGAATTCCCACAAGCCTTTTCACCATGCAATCTGCCATAAGAATCCACATTATAGTCGGTTTGGGGGCTCCCAAGCCCAATTGATTGAACATTGCTAGTGACATAAGATTAATACTAGAACCCAAATCACACAATTCTTTGGCAAAGTAGAAAGCTCCAATCATGCAAGGAATAGTTAAAGCTCCGGGATCTTCCTTTTTCTGCACCAGAGAATGGGAGGCTATTGCACTATAATGGTGCAAATTATCAGCTGGCTCAAAACTCACTGTTATGTTCCTTGTCACTAGATCATTCATAAACTTCGCATACCAAGGCATCTGCTCCAATGCTTTAACTAAAGGAATATTGAGTGAAAGTTGTTTCAGTATGGAGATGAACTTGTGAAATTTACCTTCCTCAACCTTTCTCTCCAATCTCTGTGGGTAAGGTGGAGGAGGTAATGGTATGGGCTTCAAGACCTGTGACACCTCCTTGTTCTTTGCCTTTGCATCCGAGGACTTCTTCTCACTTGGATTTTCAGCACTATCCTTTTCTTCAGAATTGACCACAATCTCAGCATCATCCTTTTCAAGCTCAACCAGCTCATCAACAACTACAGGCATAGGAGGATCAATAGTCTATTTCCCGCTTCAAGTAGTCATAGCCATGCACTATCAATCATTCTTCAGATTCTGAATTGCGTCACTTGGGAGAGTACCCTTTTGATGCAGATTAAGGGTTGTAGACATTTGGATCATCTGTGCCTCAATCTGCTTTATAGTGACAAAATAATCCTCTACCTTTTGACTCATACCTAAGAGATCAGCATGCATCTCCTTCATACTTCCATTCGTACAATCAGCCTTTTGCAATACCTTATTAATCAGCTCCATTAGGGATGATTGTTTAGGTCTTGATTCGCGATTTGAAGGAGGGATATACAGGCTGCTTCTATCATTCTTGTAGCTATCCATCTTGTTCCAATCACCATCTCTACCCCTGCTCTTATCTCTATATCCCGACCGATTGTAGTTGTCATCTCTATCCATTTTCCAACCTTGATTCCCTTGGCCATTGGCCTAGAAACCTGCCACTTGATCATTCAGATAATTTGATTCTTAATAAGAGTCGTACTCAGCCTGTCTTGTTGCTCTATCTTCTGAACCGACAACCTTCACCTTCTCCAAACCACTATTCAGAATTTGTTTTGTAATTAGATCTATAGTTGTTTATAGGGTTGCGAAGACCTGTTTAATTTCCTGGAATTCTTCATGGTCAATGGATTTCCCAACTTCTTAAGTTCCTGCCTAGCTTTCAGCCTCTCTGTATGCTAGGGCCTGTTCTTCTTGGTAACCCTATCAAGCATCTCAGAGGCTTCAACATAAGTATTCTCCATGAATGCTCCCCTGGTTACTATATCTGCTACCGCCTTAGTGCTTGCATTCAATGCTTTGTAGAAGATCTCCATCAAGGGGTGTGAAGGGATTCCGTGATTTGGAACTTGCTTCTACTTCTTGTTGAATCACAACCATGTTTCATACAATGCCTCTATTGGAAGTTGTTTGAAATTATAGATCTCCTGATTTAGCTGCAACTTCCTTGATGGAGGGAAGAACCTCTCTAGAAACTGATTTCTTAGCTCAAGCCATGTGAATCATATTTGTTTGGGGAAATGTAAGGATTCAAGCTCCGGTGATTGAAGCGATCACCATCCTTCTCTCTTTCACACTAATTTCCATCCCTCGCTTTGTCTCTAATCCAACCTTAATTCTCTTCCCGTGGGCGATAATACCCTGGACGAGAACCCTGCGACACATAGCATAGCTTACCATCAACCTCAGTCATAAGCTCAACATTATTCACCTCAATCTTCGGTGTACTCACTGCATTCACTTTCTTAACACCAGCTCCCATCACATGCTTTTCCATCAAGTCAATTTGTGTCATCATTTTAGCCAAATCTTCATCTTTCTCCTCATCTTTTCTCCTTGCTTCATTTGTCAAGATTGTTAAGGGCGTTCCCAAAGTCGACACCTCTGCCTCTCTTGTATGCCAAGATTAATTGGTCTTGGTCATTCATTCTAATAGCATCGAGGCAATGTGAAACTCAAGGTCCACAAAGGTGCCACCTCCAAGATTATCGGCCATTGATTTATTTATAGAGTTCAATGACCGGTATAAGCTTTGTAATAACACATTGTTTAACAACTCATGGTTTGGACACATGAGAAGCTTCTTCTTTAATCGTAGCCAAACCTCATGTAAGGGCTCATCGGGGAGTTACTTGAAGTTGGTGATCTCATCTCTTAAATTCATCATTCGAGATGGAGGAAAGAATCTCGAGGTAAATGCCTCAACCAACTTGGCCCAAGATGTGATAGATTCATCCGACAATTCCTCCAACCACGTCGTGGCTTCCCCCGCTGAAGAGAAAGAAAATAGGCGCAATCGGATGGACTCTTGGGAGATATTGTGGATCATGAATGGTTGGTAATTCTCCAAGAAGTTCTGAATATGCTAGTTGGCATCCTCATGGGCAGCCCCACTAAATAGCCCATTCATTTGAATCAAATGGAGCATGGTGCTTATCATATGGAAGACAGTGTTTCCAACCTTAGGAGGTAGGCGAATTGCACCTACACTTTCGTGCATCATTGGCTCCACAGCATCGGCGTTGTCAAAGCCGCCAATGTCCTCATTATCCTCGGCTTCTTCCATAAGTGACTTGCTCAATCAACACTCAAAAACAACAAAAAGTAAAAGAAAACAAACACTCTCAAGTTGACTTCACAACAACAATCAAAAACTAGCTAGTACTCAAGTCCCCGACAACGGCGCCATTTTTGATAAACGCTCAAATCGTTCTCTCCACTTAAGGAGGTCACGTCGATCGCGTAGTCAAAACAAAATTTATAACCCAACGAATGTCGGGGTCGAACCCAAGGGACTTGATTTAGCTCATTAGAGATTGTGCGTAGCGATTTCAAAAGGAGAGTAGTTGTTCAACAAAACCAAAGCAATAAAATGGGGGAATTGGGAAAGTTGTCACTACTAACTCAATTCAAGTAAAAGTTGTAAAATCGAGATGGGTGTACCAAACAGAACTAGATAACTAGGGGTGTATTTCTGATGGGGAGTTTGCTATAGGATAGGGTGACCACTAATTCACTCAAATTCTCACCTAGTGACACGGGTAGTGTTGGTCATAAGTGTGTAATGCTATCTCTCGATCATCATCCACATATCCGATGATTTTGGTTAGAAAATCATTCAGTGAGCTAAATAACCAACCAACATTTTCTTGGGGAGGTCGTCCTATTTCTGGCTCGGACCCTTAAATGGGAGATTCCGCGATTGGAACTATGTCTAGCCTCCAATCTAAGTGGATTCCCAAGTACCCACTAGCAATTTCACATCCACAACTACAAAATTCTCTTTCGAGGAACTAAGTAGCCAAGTAAGGTAAATTCATTTTTGCAACCACAAATTATTAGATTAAAACATGGTGAAATTACTAGACCCACATAAGATAAGCAATTATAAGAGTGATTTAGCAACAACCACACCTATTAGCAACACACCCATCATCAATACAACCCTAGACAAGAGAAATTAGCCACTCATAGATGGGGTAGAAGAGATACCAGCTGGGTAAATCAAATTCCCATCCATTGTAGTTGATTCTCATGTTCTAGAGTCAAATTAGCACACAATTTGTTAACCAAAAGATTGGATTGAAAAACCTCTCTCAATGGAGATAGAGAAAAGTGTTTACAACCCAAAAATATCTCCAAGTTCTCTACTGAAAATATCTACTCTCAATTTTATAAACAAAACAAGCCTAAAATTCCTTTTATATGTTCCCAAAATCGTCACATAAATTTAGGACAAAATTTCCCTCCGGGTGGTGTGCAACGTGGCATGTGATTCGCACGTCACAGTGTGCGCGTTGCACACCGGCTTTAGGTTGACTAGTGACGTCAGTCGCATGGCGACCGCATGATGTAGCAGAATCTTCAGTGATCTTTGCAGCTTTATGCGGAGGAGGTGCGAACTGAACCTCGGCCTGTGCATGTCGCATAGCCACCGCACCTCTCGGCAGATTCTCCAGCTTTTCTCAACTCTTCACACTTAGCTCCTTTTTGGCTATTTTTGGGTCCATATCCTTGTTTCTCCGCTTCTATCCAAAGCACCTGCATAGACATCAATAAAGGTCATAAGAACCTTTAAATCAATTCAAAACATAGCAATAATTCATGGATATAGGGTCAATAAGTAGGTAGGTTACCGACTTATCAAACCCTCAAACTAGAACTATTGCTTGACCTCACGCAAGATACTTACATGGAAAGGAATGAATTATGCTAAGGCTCAATTAAGGCACAAAAACTATTCTACACTAAAAATTTAAGAAAAATAAACAAAGAAAAGCCTCAACTACTATTCTTATCTCAATTTGGTCCCCCACATGCTTAAGGTAATTGCTCATTTCCAAACTTTTTTCAAAAAGGACATCATATATCTTTTAAAACTCAAGGGAATTTGCCATTCAAAACAAGACATTTTAGCATCTCAAGTCATTGGCATGCACTGTCAAGGTTTGACTCGAGATTCACCGCACAACTTGTCTCATTCATTCCCCTCAATTGAAATAGAGACTCTATGCTTCAATTCGAGTGCATGATGCCACTCACCACAAGAGAGAATCCCACTCACAATCATTCAATTCACAAAACACGAGATTATAAGAGAACCAAAAAGACTCTCACTCTTTCAAGGAAGTTCAAGTGCATGCGCATCAAACCATAGGCTTGCCGTTCATGTACATTTCCACTATTGTAGGGTAGCCAAGCTCAGAATCACCAAGGACTTGTTGGTTGTAATGTTGGCTAGGGCTAAGGTGAGGATATGATTTAGTTCAAGTGACTACACCTCCCTAATGCTCTTTATTTTGTTATTTCAAATGCCGTTCTCATTTTTCAATTTTCCAACTTCACCTTGTTTCTCCCTCACACAACCCAAGATTTCTCCTTTTAACCTCATGATTATTCACACCTTATATCACCTTTACTTTGTAGCACCTATTTTTACTTTTCAATTTGCTCATTTGGATAGATCTTTTGGAGCAATTTTCAATTCTCTATTTAAGGTGCTACATTGCACTTGAAGTGCATTCCTTTTCTTCTCCTCATTTGATCACATGCACCCCCCAAACTTAGGATTTGCCTAGGTTATCTTTTGTTCCCCCCCCCCCAAACTTAGGCTTTTAGCCTACATTTCATTTTTAAGCAATTAGGGAGGATGGGTGCCAAGCTAGAGGTTCCAAAAAGGTAAAGGTGTTACAAATGTGTCAAAGAATGGTCACAAGCTCAAAGGGGTTCACTAGGATTTGATTTCATTGGGAGGTCATTTGAGTGAAGTGGCTATCAAAAAGGGCCTAAGGTCATTTTCCAAGCTTGGTTACACCTAGAATTTCTCCTAGAATCACATTCAGGGAAGGTTCTAGACGACACTTATATACCAGAATCAAGGTAAATCCTCACCGCACAAGGCATCATGCCACAAGACTTCATCCATTAGTCCCACAATCAATTGGTGCAAATGACTTTTGACAAGCTATTCCGAGTTCATTACACACTAGTGTGTGAGTCAATCAAGCCAAAGCGAGAGTGTGCAAGTCATGACAAGAGAACGCTTTTCCTCAAAAATTTATTTCCCTTCTTCCTTTCCTTTTCAAAAGCAATTTACAAAGAAGATTTTTTTTTGGTGGGCCCATTTCGAGATAAGCATTTACGGACTCAATTCTAAACTAAACTTGAAATTTTCCCTTAAGAAAGTCACCTTTGAATCTATCATAGAGAAACACCAACCTGATTCGACACACAAAAATAAAATAAAAGAAAAAGGAAATAATCAAAACTTCTGCTCCTTGGGAAAGAACTGTGGTATTAAGAAAACCCTCAGAGTTTATTTCTACACCACTATGAACAAGGCGATCCATAATTTTTTGCGCTCATGAATCAATCAAGAACAAGCCTCGGTGTAGGCATTTAGCGCATTTGTAAGGCACAGGTAGTGGAACAATAGGGTATGTAAGACCAACCCGGCACACTATTAATAAAATTCAAACTCGGCGAGGGCACAATTAAGCTCAAATGAAAATGAAAACATAACCCAAAGAAAGGAAAAATAATAGCATCACAATCAATCCAAAATGTGCCCGACAAGGGACAAATAAAACTAAGCAGACTAATCAACTAAGCCCGACAAGGGAAATAAATTATATCAAGCCCACTCACAGGCACCAAAAAACAAGTAAAGAAAGCCACCCCCTCCCATAAAAGAAGCATTGTCCTCAATGCTCATAGTGAAATGGTAAAAGGGTGGAACTCCCTATAGGGACTAGTCCTCATCATCAGCATCACCAGGAGCAGGTTAAACTATGGTCAGTACCACCCATTTGGGAGTGCAAAGAAAGTGTGGAGTCGTGAAGCGCCCTCTGAAAATTTGGATCATGATCATCCTCCAGCTCTCGAACTTCGGTCTCGGGTGGCTCTTCCTCCGCATAAGAGGCAAATAAGTCATCCAACGGTCCAGAAATCTTCCTAGGTGGTGGCAATGTAGTCAAATCCACTTTCACCACAAGGGCCTTGCCTTTAGCTTTGTCAACATCTCTTTGGAGTGTCGTGATTGCTACCACCATAAAATCCACCCATTTGCACAGAGTGTTCAAGCTATCCACTACCCCTTTCACTGCGCTTTTGACTGCCTTGTTGATCATCCCTGGTAGTTTAGTGGCTATGTCAGAAAGCTTCTTCTCATGGCTATAGGTTTTATTCACCATATCCTGAAAGCTACTTTTGGTCATTGAGGGGGCTGTCACTTTTGCATGTGGCTCGGCAGTGACCCGAGGGGAAGATGGAACACTCGCTCTATCATCAAGGCCACCGCCCACATCTTCCACTAATGCCTCAGTCCTTTGTTTCTTAAATCAGGGTGCATCCTTGTTAGTTTTCTTATCAAGATAAATCACCCCCACAACGTGGGTGACTTTTTCACAACTGAGGTAGGGAATCCCTGCCTTAGCACACAACTTGTTGATCAACACTGGGAAAGGGAATGCATCCTTTTCTCGGCGGGCCTTTCTCCAAATACCCATGGCTGCAATTTCCCTAAAATTCACATGTACACTTGTCATGATGGCAGCAACAAAAATAGCACCCTGTTGTGTTATTTTCTGATCATTTTGAGAGGGAAGGAACCTATTGTGGACTAGATCATACCACAGTCAAGTTTCAGAGTGTAACATTTTTCTTGGGATATCACCCCCCACAAGGGACCAGGAAGGAATATCTCGAGCAATGATTGGGGCTGTGTCTTGATATGGTTTAGGTTTGGCCATCAATTTAGCCACGAGGGATGGTGCAAGGTCGATTAGTTGGCCCCAATAGATAGTGTTGATAGCAGTGGGTGTGATGCTATCCTTCTTGCCTCTGACTATGACTAAATTAAAGTTGGGGAATTTCTCCCTGGCCCTTTGTATCCTTTTGAGTCTTGAGTAGCCTGGTATGCCACAAAGAATTCCTATACCACTCCCTTATAATATCCCCTGGTACATACTGAAAGGGATGACACTCTCACTCAGCCATTTGTCGGTGCATGTTTAGTAGTACATCTCTGATATCTCCCAGTTTAAAACTTTGCTCCTCATTGAAGCCTCTATCCTTGTACCATTTGTAGATAGCTTTCATTCCCTCTATTCAAATGTGGAGCCTTTCTTCTTCGGCAGCACTTTGCCTGCTAGAAGACATGGTCTGCATCCAAAGATTGTGAGCCAAAAACAAAACAAATCTACTAAGGGTGGAATGCAATGGAGTAGAAAAACAAAGTAGGTGTCTATTGTCTTTTGCGGACCACCTGTGAAACACACTTGGAAGAGTGTGTGTCGCAAGTGC
The DNA here is from genome assembly GCA_003996215.1 of Jaltomata sinuosa. NCBI lineage: Eukaryota > Viridiplantae > Streptophyta > Magnoliopsida > Solanales > Solanaceae > Jaltomata > Jaltomata sinuosa. The sequence continues at coordinate 293,771 of QJPP01002020.1, read as the reverse complement.
TATCGCACAAGACAACAGAACCTTCAGGGAATTTTTCTATTGATGTGCAAAGCAGGTGTGATCCGCACCATCAGAAGTGCATGTCACATCAAGTTATTCCCCTCAAGTCAGTGTTCTTCACTCTGTATTCAACTTGGTGCGATGCCTTGAGCCACCCGCATATCAAGATCTATGTATCATATGCGGAATGCACAAAGACACAATTAGAATTGTTGGTTCATTGTGTTCTTGTGAGTTACACATATGATCCATAGAGAAAGATGTGCTTCGGCACTTAGCACCACACACAACCAATTCATAAAAATAAAGGGGGGCAAAGGGGATTTATGACCATAACTTCCGGATACTCAGACTTCCCCGGATTTCCATTTACACATACCAGCAAGAAACGACTCAAAGACTTCCCTGAAGATGGGCGTTACCCCGTCTATCATTGGGAACATCAAGACTTCCTTGCAATAATGGGCACACATAGCATATCAACAATTAACCCCCTTCCCGCACAAGATGATATAACCCAACCAGATTTTCAATAAGAATCATGGGCCTACAATCAGCAACATTCAATCTTAATTATCAATTATCAATCAAAGCCTCATGACTAATGATGATTTACCCTTAAGAACGATGTCACCTAATCTATCATCGGGCCAAATCAAGCACTATTCACAAGTGGGTTACTCAAAATTCACCCTATCACAAACATTAAGGCTAAACATTACCACCAATCAACATGCATAGTTAAGATTTACAATCTACCAAGTTGACATTACAAGATTTCATCATTACAACTCAAAATTGGGGACCCAACATTTTTGGATCTCACCCATTTTCAACATGGCTAATCTACTAAGCATGCTTCACACTATGAGTTCCCAACAATCATAAAAACAACTATTTAACATCGGAGAACTTACCACAAGTGAATATTATAAAGGTAAGAACGAAAATCAAAGCTTTTTGAATTCCAACAATGGTGACCCACAAGACCTCCTCGAGAATGACGGCGGTGATATAGAGAAGTGGTGGAAAAGGTTGGGTGAGAAGAGGAGAAGGATTTGTGGGAGTTTGAAGGGTTTGGAGAGAAATTTGGTGGAAGGTTTTGAGAGTTATGGGGAAAGATGGTGGAAAAGGAAGAGAGAGAGGCAGTTTTAAAAGAAAAAGAAGAAGAAGAGTCAGCCGGGTAGTCTCCAGGTTGGATCGGTCAATGGGTTAGGTAAATTAAAATTCAACTTTACCTCTTGTGTGCCACGATATGTGATTCGCACCAGACTAAGTGCGGACCACATGGCGTATCACACATGCCCTTTTCCCTGTGGGTTTACCCAGGCATCTATTTCCTTGTGCGATGGAGGTGCGACGTGTACTTGGGTTTGTGCGATCCGCACAGCACTACGCATGTCACCTCCATTTTTTCAATTTTTCTTCCAAGCCTTTTGTTTTGGTGTGCAGCGAGTTGTGCGACCTGCATAATTACTTGTGTGACCCGCATAATTGCTTGTGTGGTCCGCACCGTCTACCGCAAGGCATATTTTTGCCTTGTTTCCCCTTGTCCATGTTTTCCATTCCATGCATTCCCTACAGAACATCAAAAACAACAAAAAATAACCAAAAAAGAAAGAAATAAACTTGGGTTGCCTCCCAAGCAACGCTTGATTTAACGTCGCGGCACGACAATGTTACCTCAATCCTCATTCATTTTTGGGGTTGTTGATGTTGTCGGTAGGAAGCGTTCCCTTCATCCTTGGGTTCATTTGGCTTGATAGGAGGTTCATTTGGGCCTCAAGATGTTTGATCGAGGCACTATGGGAGCTCACCATTCGGTGAAGTGTAGAGACCTCACTCTTTAGTTCACTCACTCTGAGTTTGTAGTGTCCACCTTCTTAAGAACCAAGGACAACATGTCCTCTAACTTGGATTGTCCGGGATTTCTCATGCCTGGTGGGTAGAGTGAATTAATTTGTTTTGGGGAATGTAAGGACTCGATATCCGGTGATTGAAGCGATCACCATCCTTCTCTTTTTCATGCAAATTTCCATCCCTCGCTTTGTCTCTAATCCAACCTTGATTCTCATCCCATGGGCAATGATACCCTGGGAGAGAACCCTCCGACACATAGAGTAGCTTACTATCAACCTCAGTCATAAGCTCAACATTATTCACCTCAATATCTGGTGTACTCACTGCATTCACTTTCTTAACACCAGCTCCCATCACATGCTTGGCCATCAAGTCAATTTGTGTCATCATTTTAGCCAATGTATTATCTTTTTCCTCATCTTTTCTCCTTGCTTCATTTGTCAAGATTGTTGAGGGTGTTCCCTAAGTCGACACATCTGCCTCTCTTGTATGCCAAGCTTGATTGGTCTTGGTCATTCGTTCTAATAGCGTTGAGGCAATGTGAAACTCAAGGTCCATAAAGGTGTCACCTCCAAGATTATATGCCACTGATTTGTTTACGGAGTTCAATTTCCGGTAGAAGCTCTGTAATAACACATTGTTTGATAACTCATGGTTTGGACACATAAGAAGCTTCTTCTTGAATCATAGCCAAACCTCATGTAAGGGCTCAACGGGTAGTTGCTTGAAGTTGGTGATCTCATCTCTTAACTTCATCATTCGAGATGGAGGAAAGAAGCTCGAGGTAAATGCCTCAACCAACTCGGCCCAAGATATGATGGATTCATCCGACAATTCCTCCAACCATGTTGTGGCTTCCCCCGTCAAAGAGAAAGGGAATAGGTGCAATCGAATGGACTCTTGGGAGATATTGTGGATCATGAATGGTTGGAAAATATTCAAGAAGTTCTGAATATTCCGGTTGGCATCCTCATGGTCAGCTCCACTAAATAGCCCCTTAATTTAAATCAAATGGATCATGGTTCTTGTCACATGGAAATCAGTGTTTCCAACCGTGGGAGGTAAGCGGATTGCACCTACACCTCCGTGCATCATTGGCTCAGTAGCATTGGCGTTGTCAAAGTCGCCAATGTCCTCATTGTCCTCGACTTCTTCCATAACTGACCTGCTCAATCAACACTCAAAAACAACAAGAAGTAAAAGAAAACAAACACTCTCAAGTTAACTTCACAACAACAATCAAAAACTAGCTAATACTCAAGTCCCCGGCAACGGCGCAATATTTGATAAACGCTCAAATCATGCTCTCCACTTAAGGATGTCACGGTGATCGTGTAGTCAAAACAAAATTTATAACCCAAAAGATGTTGGGGTCGAACACAAGGGACCTGATTTAGCTTATTAGAGATTGTGAGAAGCTATTTCAAAAGGAGAGTAGTTGTTCAACAAAACCAAAGCAATAAAATGGGGGAATTGGGAAAGTTGTCACTACTAACTTAATTCAAGTAAAAGCTGTAAAATCGAGATGAGTGTACCAAATAGAACTAGATGACTAGGGATGTATTTCTGATGGGGAGTTTGCTATAGGATAGGGTGATCACTAATTCACTCAAATTATCACCTAGTGACACGGGTAGTGTTGGTCATAAGTTTAGAATGCAATATCTCGATCAACATCCATATATCCGATGATTTCAGTTAGAACATCATTCGGTGTGCTAAATAACCAACAAACATTTTCTTGGGGTGGTCATCCTATTTCTAGCTCGGACCCTTAAATGGGAAATTCCGCGATTGAAGTTATGGCTAGCCTCCAATCTAAGTGGATTCCCAAGTACCCACTAGTAATTTCACATCCACAACTACAAAATTCTCTTCCGAGCAACTAAGTAGCCAAGGTAAATTCATGTTTGCAACCATAAATTTTTTGATTTAAACATGGTGAAATTACTAGACCCAAATCAGATAAGCAATTATAAGAGTGATTTAGCAACAGCCACACCCATTAGCTACACACCCATCATCAATACACCCCTAGACAAGAGAAATTAGTTACTCATAGAGCGGGGAGAAGAGATACCAGCTGGGTAAATCAAATTCCCATCCATTGTAGTTGATTCTTAAGTTCTAAAGTCAAATTAGCACACAATTTGTTAACCAAAAGATTGGATTGAAAACCCTCTCTCAATGGAGATGGAGAAAAGTGTTTACAAACCAAAAATATCTCCAAGTTCTCTACTGAAAATCTCTACTCTCAATTTTATATACAAAACAAGCCTAAAATTCCTTTTATATGTTCCCAAAATCATCACATAAATTTAGGACAAAATTGCCATACGGGTGGTGTGCGACGCGGCGTGCGGTTCGCACATCACAGTGTGTGCATAGCACACCGGCTTCAGGTTAACCAGTGACTTCAGTCGCTTAGGTAGGCCTTGTGCGGAGGGTGATGCGTTTCGCACCACGAGATATGCACGTCGCATGGCGACCGCATGATGTAGCAGAATCATCAGTCATCTTTGCAGCTTTATGCAGAGCAGGTGCGAACCGCACCTTGCCATGTGCGTGTCACACAACCACTGTACCTCTCGAAAGATTCTCCAGCTTTTCTCAACTCTTCACACTTGGCTCCTTTTTGGCTATTTTTGGGTCCATAACCTTGTTTCTCCTCTTCTATCCAAGCACCTGCATAGACATCAATAAAGGTCATAAGAACCTCTAAATCAAGTCAAAACATAGAAATAATTCATGGATATAGGCTCAATAAGTTGGTAGGTTACCGACTTATAAGTACCCAGTAGGCATCATCGGCCGACTGAGTGCATTTAAAATATAAAAGTAATAATAAGTAGAATATAAGGAATCAGTCAGAGTAAACAAGGAGGAAGCACAAGGAAACTAGCACAAAAGTAATCAACTGAGAGTTACAAGTATAACATGCTAGCACATATGATATATATACACAGAAACATAGGTGAAAGAAGAAAGATGGACGCACATGGGATCCTTGCAACAACAGTACATACAAAAAAAAAGCTTAAAGAGATGGTAGGTATACCGGTAACCTCAAAAATATAGGGAAAGAAGGAAAGAAAGCCAACAATCAAACTAGGAGACATATACTAACAGAAACATGCTTAAGAAATCAATTTCAAGATAAGAATAGGCGTACAATAGTTTCTCAAGTATAACCCTAGGATGGAATAACTAAAACACAAGTACCTAGATCCGCTCATGAAAACCATGACAAGGAATAGAATCCAATACCCCACAACCACTCAGAAGGCTATACAATCAGAATCTCAACAATATCGATCAGTCCCACTAGCCTCTCAATAATCATAGTCCTAAGCCGGCTCCTCAACAGGCTAAAACCACAAATCCAACTGGTACCAAAGGTCAAAACAAGCTCTAAGAAATGAATGGAGAAATATAATGTACCTACAATCCCAACGGCTGTCCATACAACCGAGGAACACAATCAAGTGAAAACAAATCATCGGGCCGCCTATACAATCAAAGCGTACACTAAGCACACAACAAACAAGGGTGGAATCGGAACACAATATGCATGATGATGTATGATGAATCTGATGTGATAATAGAACTGTATGTTACCCCTTCTGGTACCTATAAGGCCCAATAGAGGCAGGACCAATGGAAGTACACATCCCGTAAACCTCGACTATGCCGTATACCCCTCTTCTGGCACCCTCAGCTCGTAGCTCGATGTCCAGGAACAACAATGTCCATGGGGGTCTACTCATAGACCACATACTAAAACTGTGAATCTTAATATGTAACTCAATAAATAGAACCTCATAGTACGTACCCGGCTTCCACCTTGGTCTAAATTAGTATTAGTAATCACAAAAACCTGTCAAAAGGTGCCCAAAGTGTATTCGGGTCTAAATCAGAAATCAAGTCTCAATAACCCTTATAAAGGGTACCCTGAGCATATCTTGGTCTAAAACAGTAGTAAATCAAGTCTAGTACTCTGGTATATAGTAGAAAAAATCTTTATAGTAGGCGCGAAGCCAAATCAGTAGTAAAACATGAAGAAAAACCTTTTTTCATGAATGATATGCTCGCAAACAATATAAATTAGCCCAAAATGGCTCACAAACATTGCTACCGGCCCTGCACAGGCTGAACAGCTCTACAACAGACATAACCTGCCTAGAACAATGTCTCTATGTCCGGGACTCGCGGTCATTCCCAAATAACCCACCATCTATGTTTCAAATTCAATACAAGGCTGCACAGGACCACAAGGGTAATATATAATACTACACAAATACTACAATCAATGTATGAAATAAATGGACCGAAGAGACAGACAAGGTCTGAGGTACCAACCTATAACAACCCACCCAAGGATACTAATTAGTGCAGTTATAGTCTATAAACGCAGAGTCTAGATAGGGGAAACCATAACCTACCTATCTTCCGATGACTAGCTGTGGGAATGGCATCGTCCAGGCTTGAACTGCTCTGAAAAGCTCCAAACGGAGATCGAACTATCAAAAACATAAGCTACACATAAAAAGAAGACCAACGATACCTATATCTCTATAATAATAGCCGAGATTAAACTTTAGTGGCCGACAGGCCCGTGGGCCCTGAAACCCAAAGCCAAAAATAAATGAGCGCACAATGACCACCACACTCCCGTGTGTGCATGCTAAGATTATTGAAGGAAATTGATCAATGGTAATGAACCAATACAACCAGCCATTACTAAGAACAACCAAGGAATCAAAGATGTGAATTCAGGGGAATTAAGCGGATAAAACTTACAATAATAGTGGAGGAACGATCAAGGCTAAGAAAATCCCACCATGGCTTCATGAATTGAAGCAATTACGATCTCAGGTGAGTTTGGAGATAAAATCAATGGTGGAACCAGATTTTGAAGTGAAGAAGATGAAGTGGAAAGTTTATATATATCCCAGGGGTCCTTCATCGCGATCGTGAAAAGACCCCACGCAGTCGCCAGGACCATGCTGGCTAGACCATCTTGATCACGAGAACTAGCCATGCGACAGCGAAGAACATGGGGGAGAAGGCTTCATCGCAGTCACGACAAGGAATAGTTCTATCGCGTAGAACAAAGAAAAAGGTGCTACATCGCGGTCATGAAGAGGGAGCTATCGATCGCAATTAAGGCGTGAGCCCTGCACCTGCAACTGCCAACTTGCTATTTCTAAAACGTCAATGGGTCGTTCCTAGCACAATTGGAATTCGATACTCACAAACCAATAATGCTAACAGAGTGGACACAATATTTCAGAATAAACAGAATTGACAGAACCTCCGTACGAGGTGGTTTCGGGGGAATGTTGACCCAAGTCAACACTAGCTAAAACCAACCGAACACCCAAACTGAGCCCGTCTCACCCGAGACCCAAACCAACCACCTACACAACTCAAACTTGACATTATGGAGCTAATAGCGCTAACAAAATTTTCATCCGAGGCCGTCCTCTCCAAATGTTGACCAAAGTTAACCAAACAAGCTCAACTGACTTGAAAACACAGAACAAGAGAGAATTCCAAGCAGAAAAGCTCCCGTTCTCGACCAAGGGTCCTCTAGACCAAAGTCCACCTTACAGAGCCAACGGAACTATTAAAATTCGATTTCGAGCATGATAGCTGAGAATGTTGACTAAAGTCAACAATTTCCAAAGTCTATAGCTTTAAAACAAGGAACGACCAAAAAATACCAAACAAATGGCTCGAGTATCGAACTACCAGTCCCAGCAAGCCATAAATTACCTCAGGCTGTTATATGCAAGATCTAACAGTACAAGAAAGGTGAAAATGCATAAATGACCAGAGGGGTCATTACATCATCCACTACTAAAAAGACTTTCATCCTCGAAAGTCAGGAAAGAAGGAAACACTAGAGATTTAAGAACAATAGATACAAAGCCCGCACTACTCTCTCAGATAACTCGGGTAGCCTCCACGACTGGATGGCACCAAACAGAACAGAACCAAAGAAAACAACAAAGCCTTAACTCCTAACTAGCCAAGCTAGATTCCCAACTTATATACCAAAACTCCAAGGATCTGCTGACCCAAACTGAACCTCAAGAATCTTAACTGGAAAGCACCGACACAACATCGAAACCAGGGAGCCAAGGTGATCAATACACAGAACTTGAATCCTTGAAACCATAACTAAGTGTACCAAGAAAGCCATCAACCTAAAACTCTAACTCATGAACCCGCTGATCTGCAAAACCCTTTATTCTGACCCAAATCCTGTTGCACCATAATCATGAAACTTCATATAATTCAAAACTCAAATGACCCTCGAAGCATCAATTGACACACAAGAGATCCATAGTTCCCGCTTATACTCTACCACAAACAAAGTCACCATTTTTACTCAAACTCTTTCCAAGCCAAGATATAGTCTACTAGTCTTGGCCATCCAAGATAACAACCCACAGCATATCCTCGAAAACTGGAGTTACCTATTCCGACTAACCATCAACCAATGAACGAACACTTTTGCTATATCAAAACTTTCTAACTGAACCCAACTGAACAACCCATCTGAACACGACTAAAGTTTGCACACCAGGGTTAGGAAATGCATGTATGAACACCCTGTATTGATTGAGAAACTTCCAAGTTGTAGAACGAGCCCAACCCCGCTGAACCATGCAAAGTCTGAATCAACTAAAAATGAATACACCAGGGCAACCTTGCCTAAAAGACCCAAACCAAAACCAAGCCTCTGCAAGGATTGTGGTAAGCCTACCACGAAGTCTATAATCATCAGCTAAGCTCCAAACTCTAAGAAGTACTGTTGCTATTCCGAATACTCAAACACCATTCGGATTTGAAATTGCCTAACTAATCTCACCTCTGGAAGAAGTCCACCATGCCACGAATATTAAGTCAAAACACTCCAAAGGAAAAGGAAAAAGGTTCCTGGGGTTCAAGGTTGTCATCTAGCTATAGATATATGCATATATAACCCATCAACACATCTATTTGGCTCGAGTCAACTGCTCTACTGCATCAGCATAAAAACCAACCATTCCAAAGCATACCATATATCGAACTTCTAGTCCATACTGGATGAATCTAACCACACTGGAACCCCATATAAAAGACAACCCTTGAAGAATTAACTAAACAAACTTTCAAACTCTCAGCAAACAAAGAAAACCATCAGTCTCAAAGTGCCATTAAAACCCCAAATAGCCTCGATAGTCTTAACCTGCACAACCTGATCACATATAGCATACACCACTTCTGACACTCAAACTTACGCCGCTTAGTTTGTCCAACCATGGTAAAAGGAACCTCATACTATCTAGAACATCACTGAAATTTGGAATGTCCAGCCTAACTCAAAGGTTAGCCAAGGACTGGATGTCAAAGACCAACTACCACTCCAAAATGGAAATAGGGGACTAAGTTGCCCAATCTGTAGCTACTACTGAAACCACAAACCAATCAAAGGAAATTCTACTGCAATTTGTACTCGATCGAATCAAGTCACGAATACACAACCCCAAGCAACTTCCAGTCATCACCTCAGTCAACTAGTAAAACACATAAGCATGCACACGGAGTCATCTCCCTCTTTTTTTTTCAACTGAACAAAACCTTTCCTTAGCATATACTGAACCTTACAAACTTTTTCTCAAATAAATCTTAAGCCATTCCCTTACCTCTCACATCTATATTGTCAATACTCAGTATGGCAGGAGAAGAATGGGCCGGATAACCAAAATGCTACGAATACAACTCAACCACGAGACTACGATCAACACTAGCCTAAATTCCCTAGTCAAAGCTCAACCACAATTCCATAATCCAAACTCTACCAGAGTACTATGATCAAAATTTATTCCAACTAGAACTGGGGAAACAATTAGACAACCCAGCCAGATAAGAATCTGAAGGAGACTATAGGAACAACCCACATACTTGCCAACCTCCTAAATCAACCTAACAAAGAGGGTCGACTCTAATCACCCGAGAAAAGAAAAGCCAATTTGTGGTCACTAGCATAACCAACACCTCTCAACTTATGACAGAAGCCCAAGCTCTGGCACAACCACCGGTAATAGCAAACCAACACAAGGACTTCTAGGAATGCTAGATAACATCCTAGGCAACAAGTATCTAGGACCGCTAGAAAAGAAAGATTCAACCAAGTCTAGAACCACAACAAAATAGGGAAGTGAGCTTAATCAAGACCTACCCACGAGCTACAACTCTTGGAAAATACCTCTCAAGGATAACTCGCCCCCTCCACTACTAAAAAGAAATAATCTACCGAGAAACACACGAATAGAACTATAAGCTCAAATAGTGACACAACTAAACAAGTAAAAATAGGAAGTCACATTAGCAAATACACAGAAAGGGGAGAATTGCAACGCGAGCAATACTATCACCAACCGAAGATAAACAAAGTCATACTTAGAGCAACAACATCGGGAACCTCTACCTTTGGCCCACCAAGAGGGGCATTAGACTGAAGGGATCTAACTCTTGTCAGAGTAGTCGATGTTGACGGCTTAACCATCCTACGTCGGGGAAACTCTCTGGAAAAGTGACCAACCACTCCACAATCATAACAACCCAAGAAAAACTTGCCTCGATGCATGGTGCCGGTCGACTCTGGATAGAAACATGAAGCGCTTAGCTAAAAGCCACATCTAACTATCTGGGGACCACCCCTACAACCTTGTACACTACCTCTCATTGCCTGGGGACCACCCCTACTACCCTGCACTCTACCTCTAACCGGTGGTACTGGAGCCCTAAGAGATAACACCTGTTGGCCCTGCTAATTAGAAGGTGGGATTATGGGACAATCCCTATCAAAGTGCCCACGCTCACCGCACTGAAAGCAAATCCCAATGGATATATACGGGAGAGAAGATCACACTGAACCTGACCAGCCACCAAAGCCTATATAACTTGAGAGCGGACCTCGAAGAATATGACTTGTACTATATCTACTCTGCTCGACAATCATTGTACCACCACCCTCTGAAACCTGTGGAGTAACTAAAACTATTCGGGCAGATAGAAAGCAATGGAACTGATCCCTAGCAGAGAATCCCTTACCCCGAGTCTGGGAACCTCGAAAACTATCCTGGAGATGATGTCTCTTAGCACTACCTCCATTAGACTCGTGGCATAAACCATCGATAGCCAAAGAATTATCCACCACCCGAAAAAGGTCGTCCTAACTGTAACTAAATGCTCGGTCACCAAACATAGTGGTGAAATAAAACTTCCAACAAAGATTTGAACTCTATCAAACTCTGAAGGCATAGTCTTAGCAGTACGCCTAACCATCTCATGAAATCTCGCCTCATAGTCCAACACTGACATATAACCCTGCTGAAAAACTGGAAGCTCAACCCTAACTGAAGCACTGCACGTAGAACAGGGTACTGAAACACCCACCAAAGGACTAAGTGTCCTAACCACGATATCCTAAAGAACCGGGGTATCCTGAAACTCTACTAATGGCTAGGATAACCCCACACCGCCTATCTGATGCAATGCGCTCTCACTTTTAAGTCCTGGCACTGATTGAAGCACTTAAGCAACAGGCCAGAATCCTCAACGTCACTTGTGATCGCACTCGTCTTAGGCATCTGAAACAGAATGAAACAACTGAAGTTTTAGAAGTCAATAAAGCTAGGAACACATGAAAGAGCCAAGAATATGGAACATTTCTTAATAATACCTGGTAGCCTCCCCCAAATAGGATACGTACATCATTGTACCGATCCATGAGACTCTACTTAGACATTTGCTTCTATACCATGAAACTGGTGAACCTAGAGCTCTGTACCAACTGTCACGACCTAATTTCTCAGTCATAAAGGCACCTATATCCGCCCCAGTAGGTGAACAAATTCATGTAGTCCAGAACTGTTAGTAATGGGCTACTAGCTAAACAATATGCACAATAAGCAGAAATAAGCGGAAGCAAAATAATAAAGAGACAAGCAAAAGCAATAACCCAAATATATACATAAGAAAACTACACAAACCCCAAGACTTGGTATCGATAGTACATAAGCTTCTAATAGAATACAAGTGCTAGAAGTAACAAAATGATAAGTACAATTGTCTCAGAATACACAAAGAGTAACAATACAAAAGATGAGATGTGGTCAAGCCCCGATCATCAAATGCTCACCCTAGTCTTGAATATCCAGCAGCTGCATGAGTCTCCACGGGATCAACAATGAAAGCTCACACTAATATCTGCACCCAAAAGATGCAGAAGTGTTGTATGAGCACCAATTTCTAAGCAACAGGTACCTAGTAGGCATTATTGATCGACTGAGCGCATATATAATATAAAATCAGTAATAAGCAGAATATAAGGAAACAATCACAAAAAATAAGGAGGAAGCACAAGGAAACTAGCACAAGAGTAATCAACTAAGAGTTACAAGTATAACATGCTAGCACATAAGATATACATACACAGAAACACAGGTGAAAGAAGAAAGATGGACACACCTGGGATCCTTGTAACAAAAGTACATACAAAAAGAGACTTTAAAGAGATGGGCGGGGTACCGGTAACCTACAAATATAGGGAAAGAAGGAAATCAAGCTGACAATCGAACTAGGAGCCATATACTAATATAAACATGCTTAAGACATCAATTTCAAGATAAGAATTGGCGTACAACAGTTTCTCAAGTATAACCCTAGGATGGAATAAGGAAACCACAAGTACCCATATCCGCTAATGAAAACCATGACAAGGAAAAGAATCTAATACCCCAAAACCGCTCAGAAGGCTACACAATCAGAATCTCAACAATGCCTGTCCCACTAGCCTCTTAATAATCATAGTCCAAAGCTGGCGCCTCAACAGGATAAAACCACAAATATAACTGGTACCAAAGGTCATAACAAGATCTAAGAAACAAATGGAGTAATATAATCTACCTACAGTCCCAATGGCTACCCATAAAATCGAGGAACACATTCAAGTGAAAAAAAACCCTCCGGCCACCCATACAACCGGAGCGTACACTGAGCACACAGAAAATAAGGGTGGAATCAGAATGCAATATGCATGATGATGTATGATGAATCTGGTGTGATAATAGAATCGTATGTTACCCCCTCCAATACCTATAAGGCCTTGTAGAGGCTGGACCTATGGAAGGACACGACCTGTATACCTCAACCGAGTTGTATACTTCTCTTTCAGCACCCTCAGCTCGTATCTTAAGGTCCAAGAATGACAAGGTCCATAGGGGTCTACTCATAGATCACATACTAAAAACGTGAATCTCAGTATGTAACTCAATAAATGGAATATCGTAGTACGTGCCAAGCTTTGACCCAGGTCTAAATCAGTAGTAGTAATCTCAAAAACCCATCATAGGGTGCCTGAAGTGTATTCGGGTCTAAATCAGAAATCAAGTCTCAATAACCCTTTTAAAGGGTGCCCAGAGTGTATCTGGGTCTAAAATAGTAGAAAATAAAGACTACTACTCTGGCACAGTCAAGCCTAGTATATGTGAAAACTGGTAATCAAATCATCATAATATCCTCTTTTTTCTAAGAGGTTTCATAAAAGCTAGTTTCAAAACCCTTTCAAAGTCATATTACCAAAAATGGGCCATCGGGGCCATGCAAAGTTTAGAAAAAATCATTATAGTAGGCCCAAAGAAAAATCAATAGTAAAACATGCAAAAAAACTTTTTCTCATGAATGATATGCTCGCAAACAATATAAATTAGCCCAAAGTGGCTCACAAACATTCCTACCAGCCCTGCACAGGCTCAACAACTTTACAACAGACATAACCAGGCTAGAATAATATCTCTATGTCCGGGACTAATGGACATTCCCAAATAACCCACCATTTATGTTCCTGAGTCAATACAAGGTCGCATATGACCACAAGTTTAATATACAATACTACATGAATACTAGAATAAACATATGATATAAACGGATTGAAGACACGGATAAGGTCTGGGGTACTAACCTATAACAACCTACCCAAGGATACTAATTAGTGCAGTTATAGTATACATATACAGAGTCTAGATAGGGGAAACCATAACCTATCTGTCGTCCGATGGCTAGCTGTGGGAACATCATCGTCTAGGCTTAAACTGCTCTGAGAATCTCCAAATCAAGATCAAACTATTAAAAACATAAGCTACGCATCAAAAGAAGACCAATGATACCCATATCGCTATAATAATAGGTGGGACAAAATTTGAGTCACTGACGGTCCCATAGCCCCCGCAACCTAAAGCCTAAAATGAACGAGCACACAATGACCACAACACTCCCAAATGTGCATGCTCAAATTATTGAAGGAAATTTATTAAGGGTAACCAAAATAACCAGCTATTACTAAGAACAACAAAGGAATCAAAGATGCGAATTCAATGAAATTACGCGAATAAAACTTACAATAATGATGGAGGAATTATCAAGGCCAAATAAATCCAACCCTGGCACCATGAATTGAACCAATTACGAGTTTTGGTGAGTTTAGAGCTAATAATGGTGGAACCATATTTTGAAGTGAAGAAGACGAAGTGGAAAGTTTATATATTTCCCAAGGGTCTTTCATTGCGATCGCGAAGAGACCCTATGTGGTCGTGAACACCACGCTGTCTAGATCATTGTGATCGCGAGGACTAGCCACACGGTCGCAATGAACACAAGGGAGCAGGCTTCAACACAGTTGCAACAAGGAACATCGTGATTATGTAGAACAAGGAAACAGGTGCTACGTCGCAGTCGTGAGGAAGGAGTTCGCGATCGCGATTAAGGCCTGAGGCCTGCACCTTCAATAGCAAAACCTATAATTTTAAAACTTCAATGAGGCATTTTAGGCACAATCGGAACCCAATACTGAAAAACCAATAATTCTAACATAGTGGAAACGATGTTCCAGACTCAACGTAATCGACGAAACTTTCATACAAGATTGTTTCAGGGGAATGTTGACCCAAGTCAACACTAGCTAAAACCAATCAAAGACTCAAAATAAGCCCGGCTTACCCGGGACCCAAGCCAACCACCTACCCAACTCAAACTCGACATTCCAGAGCTAACAACACTGATGAAATTTTCATCTGAGGCCATCTTCTCCAAATGTTGACCAAAGTCAACCAAACAAGCCTAACTAGCCTGAAAACACAGAACGGGAGAGATTTCCAAGCTGAAAAGCTTTTGAATCTCGACCAAAGGTCATCTTACTCCAATGTCCATGCTTTGGAGCCAACGAAACTATCAAAATTCAATTCCGAGCATGATATCTAAGAATGTTGACTAAATTCAATGATTTCCAAAGTCTAAAGCTCTAAAATAAGGAATGGCCAAAAAAACCAAACAAATAGCCCGGGAACCAAACTACCAGTATCGGTAATCCATAAATGACTTGGGGTCACTACAGGCAAGCTCTAACAGTATAAGAAAGGTGTAAATACATAAATGACCAAAAGGGTCATTACAATTATAGACTGTCTCAAACTCTGTGAGTAACTCTAGCTCATATGCCACTTTTCCTACCTTTCAAGTGATCTTGTATGGTCTAATATATCTTGTACTAAGATTTTCTTTTTTACCAAACCACATAAAGCCTTTCATGTGCAAAACCTTTAGGAAACCCCAATCATTAATATTAAATTCCAAATCTTGATGTCGCGCATCTGCATACGATTTTTACCTACTTTGGGCTGTTAGTAATCTTTCTCGAATAAGCTTCACCTTCTCCATTGACTGATGAATTAGGTCGGGCCCTAACAATTCTGCTTACCTAACTTCAAACCAGCCAATCAATGATCTACAGTCTTGCCCGTATAAAGCTTCATAGGATCCATTTGAATGCTTGCATGGAAGCTATTATTATAAGAAAAGTCAATTAGTGGAAAATGGTCATCCCAATCCCCTTTAAAATCTAGTACACAAGCTCGTAGCATATCCTTGATTGTATGAATAGTGCGCTCATCTTGTCCATCAGTCTGTGGATGAAAAGTTATACTGAGATACACTTGAGTACCTAAGCCTTTCTAGAATAACCCCAAAATATGTTGTAAGCTGAGAAGTCAGTTGGATGAGAGTTTGGCTTTTGTTGAGGAGTCAATTGCTATTTTGGCCAGAGATTTCAGGAGGTTGAGATCTAGGGAGCATCTGATTATGAAAGTTCAGTGGAGGCACCATCTAGTTGAGGAGGCTACCTGGGAGACCGTGAGAGATGCAGTCTCATTATCCGCAGTTGTTTGAGCCTCTAAGTACTTCCTTGCCCTTGAATTTTGAGGATGAAAGTCCTTTTTTAGTAGTAGATGATGTAATGACCCTTCCAGCTATTTTTGCATTTATGCTTTCTTTGTAGTGTTAGAGCCTTCCTATAGCATCCCCAAGTCATTTATGGCTTGCTGGGACCAGTGGTTTGGTGCCCTGGTTGTTCATTAGGTCGTTATGGTTATTTCTCTGTTTTTAGAGCTTTAACATAGAAAATCATTGACTTCGGTCAACATTCTTTGTAAACATGCTCGAAATCAAATTCTGACAGTTTAGTTAGCTCTAGATCATGGATTTTTTTATAGGTGGACCCTTGGTCAGGGTCTGGGAGCTTTCAGTTTGGTTTGGTGTGAGTTTTTGTGTTTTTAGCCAATTTATCGTGGAAGTTTGACTTTGGTCAACATTCGAAGAATAAGGCCTCGGATGGAAATTGTGATAGCGTTGTTAGCTCTGGAATATCGACATTGGGCTAGGGGGACCTTTGGTTTGGGTCTCGAGGCTTCCAGACTCATTTTAGGCCATGGGGTTCCATTTTGGAAATGTTGACCTAAAGTTAGTTTTTGAGCGTGGGGCCCACTTTACATTAAATCAACTTTTGTTAAGTCTATAATGCCATTTTTAGTCCAATAGCTCTGCTCGTTTGTAATTGCGGGACCCCTGATGTATTCCCGAGGGTCCGTCGAAGAAAAATCTAATGTTGGCTTTGATGTTGGCAGCTGGTTGCTATCATGGAAATCAGCAGACCATCGCTCACGCGGGGCTTAGCCGCATCCGCGAAGCAGCAATGCCAGCCACCCCATTCCTCAGCCAATGCCTAGGCGACGTCCAGGTTGAGTATGCTGGCCTTGTCAGCGCCTAGACTACGCGTACTCCTAGGCCGCCCACGTACGCATGGTTGCATAGGCAGCGCCCTGGACGCGTAGGAATAAGGTCGCCTAGCAACCTTAAGTAGGCACTCTTCTTCTTCTCTCCTTATTTTAAATCAAATTCATTTTCACCATTTCCAATAGCTCCCAAAGCTTCTTTCCTCCGCCTTTGCTTATCAACTCTTGGAGGGGAATTATAACTTGCTTCGTGATCATTTTCCTGGCCTCAATTCGGTAAGTTTCTTTGTTAATTTCCAATCTAATTCCATCAAATCCTCCCTTGAATTCCTTGTTTTGGTGGGCTGTATTATCCCCGGATTCTTGCTCAATTATTTTAATTTTTTGAGCATGCACCCTTGGGGTCATTGTGTTCACCTTACACTCGTTCATTTTTGTCATGCCCTGAGGTTACCCCCTAGACGTACATGGGACTTGGGACCACAAGTTCCCCAAGATAACCCTTGGTCATAGCATTCTCAAGCATAATAAAAGATAAGCAGCAGCATAATAGATAAATCTGGAATCACATAAATGGATAATCAAGTCAAATAGGAAAATAAAATCTAGAAAGAGACTCAAAAGTTGTCTATGTATGAAAAGTCTCTTCTCATGATATAAAGAGTTGCTAGGACAAGACCCTAGCTAACTCGAAGTGCGGAAAAATATAATAGCTAACACTGACTAAGAACATAACTAGTCCTCGATCTAAGAGGACTCACCAACAGCTGATAGAAAGTGGCCTGGAAGCTCTAGCCTCGGGTCTGAGAAGGAACACCTGAATCTGCATCATCAAAGGATGCAGCACAAGATATGCGTCAATACTATAGGATGTACCGAATATGTGAGATATGCATAGGTCATGCTAAAAATATACTTGAAAGCGTGTTTAAAGCTGAGATCATGCATAATTGTGATAAAACATGCTTAAATTATCCTTGAAGCTGAAATCATGTGGTAATAGTAAAATCTGTAATAAAATGACTCAATGCAATATCATAAGCTAAAAACATAATCATAAGTAGTAAGTCTAAAATCTGAAAGCAATGAGTCAATACATTTTTAAACTTGAAACCATTTTTGTGGGAGGTTCTCTAACCGACATAGACCATGCGAGCTACATGGAATCCGATGTTTACGCCTCATCGAAAGGACCCAATATACCTTGCTAGGGTATAGAGGCATGACTGTGGCATGATCACTAAATTTGATGCCCAACAGAGGGGACATAAAACCTATGGGGGCACGTAGTTCTGGGAAATACAAGGGGTACGCTCACCCAATCAAACTCGGTGCTCAATTCTACTCCCAAAACATACTTATAGCTCATATAGTACTGGGGCATATCTGATGCCAAACCCGATTATAACTAATGATATATATGATGTCAAATTTGTTCATAGCTTAGATAGACATATTTAGATGCCAAACCTTTCATAAAACATAGGGAAATATCTGATGTTATGCAATTTCAATTCATAAGTCTTAAAACTTAGCATAGCCATAATTCAAAATATACCTTTCTTTCTAAATTCATAGTTTGAAGAATTAGGCATGTAATATCATGATAATAGAGGCCATGTTATCCAAACATGCCAATTTTGCTTGAAAATATGCAAATCAATGAGATCATGCTAAAATTCATCATCAACATATGGGCTTTGTAAACATTCAAGGAACCACAATTAAAATATGAGTAATGAATAAGAAGTCATTAATTAACACTTTAAAATAAAGCCCATCAATTTTCCCCAATTTGGATAAGAACCCAAGTTTCATAAATTAGACAAGGATTAGCCTTAAAATCATGAATAATAAACCACTTATAAGAACCCATGCAAAATCATGCAATTTAGAGTTAGAATCCATAGAAGAATCATGAGGAAACAATTTTAGAAGGACCCATAAGAATTGGGTAAGAACCTTAGTTTAGAAATCCATAAGTTCAATTTAGAAAATTGGGGTTTTAGGCATAAGGTGAAGGAATCCCTTATTGAATACCCACATACCTTGATTGAAGCTAACCCACTTGAAATTGAAAAGAAGAGGAGGCTTGAACTAGGAGCTTGAGACTTGGAGCTTAAAACCCTAACTTGAAGCTTGAGAAGATGGGACTCCTTTTTCTTCTTTTGGAAGTTGATTGAAAGAATAGGAGAAAACTTAGGTCAAGTGGGAATAAAAACCCTTCTAAATAGGCTTAAAACGACTTAGTATAGGAGATAAAAGAGTGGAAAATTACGAAAATACCCCTGGACTTAAACTTGAAAAAAACTGAAAAAGGTTAGCTTCAGAGACCACGAGTTAGTCCACAGTCTGTCATCCTAAAGGACGAGCCGTCAACTTATCCGTGGTTTCAAATTCCACTTCTAGGGGTCTACTGGAACTCAACACCACGAGTCACTCAACGGTTCCTGGTTCAGGACGACGGACCATCCTGTTGACTCATGGTTTCGACTTTAGGATATGAGGATCCTCTGATCCTCAGGGATTATGAGTGGAAGAATGGGTCGTGGAATAGGTTGACGACTCTTCAACCCACTCATGGAATTTAGAGGACTTGGTACCTCTCTGAAGATTATTCCACGATTACAGGACAGACCGTCATTCAAAACGATGACCCATCAAGTCATTCATGGAAACTGGGTAGAAAAGCTGAATTTTGACAAACCACGGGTCACCCTATTGACCGTGGTTTTGGTCTATGGTTTGTGAACCAACCAGTGGTTTTGAAGATGAAAATTTTAAGGTTCAGTTCAAAAGTCACGAGTCACAGTACGGACCATGGTTCAGAACCACGGTTCGTCGTCCCGATCCGTAATCACTGACAGTGCTGCAGTAAACTGCCCATAACTTTTTACTCCGGACTCAGATTAATGTGTGGTCAATGGCGTTGGAAAGAAAACTCAAAAACCTATTACTTAGTGGTACTAGGCCTCCTAACTCTTTATATTTTAGGAGGAATGGTCGATTGAAGTTGACCCTAGTTTAGTATTACATGAAAACTTACTTGGGTGAGGTTCTTGCGACTTAACTTGATGATAGGAGTTTCTTATGAACATGATTTGCATCCAAAGCACTCACCACACTAGGAAAATGATCATTACACTCATGGAAAAGGTTTGGGTATTAGCTTAGGATTTTTGGGGTGTTATAATTTTCGACTTCGGGTTGTGAGGCCCATGGGCCCGCCAGTGACCCGAATTTTAACCCAACTATAGTTATAGAAATATAGGTATAATTAGTCTCATTTTAACGTGTAGTTTATGTTATTGATAGGATGATTTTTTTGGAGCTTCTTGAAGTGGTTTGAGCTTGGGCATCATCTTTCCAACAACTTTTCATCGGACGACAGGTAGGTTTGGCTTAACTCCTCTATACTTTGCATATATAAGATAAAATTGTATTAATGGGCATGTTGGGTTGGGTTCATTAGCTTGGTACCACAGACCTTGTCTGCTTCTTCATGTCTGACTCATTTTGCTTTCTCTGAGGATTGTAGTGTTCATTGTAAATGATAATATCACCTTTGTGGTCCTGTGTCACCTTGTATTGACTCTGGACCATAGATGGTGGGTTATTTGGGAATGTCCGTGAGTCTCGGACATTGATATTGCGATCTTAGGTTGGTTATCTGTGTTGTAGAGTGATTGGAGCCTGTGCAGGGCGGATAGATTGATTGTGAGCCATTGGGCTACTATTTGTGATTTAGCATGCCCTTATCATGCATATAAAGAGATTTTTCACATGTTTTATGATGGCTTTGGCTTAAGGCATACTATTATTAGTTCTCTAAACTATACATGGCTTTGAGGGCCCATTTTCGGTAAAAATGATTACAAAAATGTTTGGAAATGATTTTCATGGATCTTCTTGGGGTAAGAAAGTTAAAAGGTTGATTTTATCACTATTTTCATACTTATACTAGACTCGGCCGGGCCATGGTGCTAAATTTGATTTCCTATCAATTTGATATAATACTAGACTCAGTCGGACAAAGCAGCAGACTAATTTTACTACTGTTTTAGACTCGGTAATGTCTGGGCACCCTTGACGGTATTTTTGAGACTTATTTCACTGATTTTGACCTGGATAGACTCCAGGCATGCATTCTCGAGAGTTAGTTACTAGTCTAGATTTTGTTGCACTTCAGACTATTATATTGAGGTTGAGTCTTAGTATGTGGTCTACGAGTAGACAACCATGGACCCTGCCATTCTGTACCAAGAGCTATGTGTCGGGGGTGATTGAAAGAGGGGTATACAATGGAATAGAGGTACTCGGGGGAATCCTTTCCATGGATCCTGCCTCTATTGGGCCTTTTAGGTATCGGAGGGGGTAACATATGTCACTGGTTTCACGTGGTTCATTCTATCATATCATAGCATCCATTTGCATAAGATCCCACCCTTATTTGCTTTTTGGTTAATGTACTCTCTGGTAGTATAGGATGTCGGAGGGTTTGTCTTTACTGGTTTATGTTCCTCGAGTATATGGGCGCCCGTTAGGATTGTAGGTAGGCTTATTGTTTCTTTATCGAGTTATTGGTCCTTACAGTGATTTCTTATGATAATTGGATATTGAGGGTCGTGATTTATACTTTTGATTCACTTGATAAGTTGTGTTTGTCTACTGATTGATTCATTCCTGACTTGAGAGTAGTAGTATTAGCATGGGTTGTCTATAAATATTGTTTTCAAGCATGTTATCGCTATTTTTCTTTTTTCCTTCCCTTTTTACTTGAGGTTACCCATATACCGCCTGTTTTCTAAAAACTCTTTATATATATATTATTATTGCAAGGATCCCAGGTGCGTTATTTCTCTCTTTCACCTGTGTCTGTGATATATATTAAAGTAGCTATCCATGGATGTTATTTTCTGCTTGTATCCTTCTGTGCTAGCTCCTGTGTACTTTATTATTATTATTTGTGATTGTTTGTTTCTCTTCTGCTGATTACTACTCTTTTATCTAATATGTGCCCAGTCAACCTATAAGACCTACAGGGTACCTTTTGCTTTACAATTGGTGCTCATACTTCACTTCTGCATCTTAGGGTGCAGATTTGAGTATGAGTTCTCACTGCTAATCGTGTTGCCTCTTGCGAGATGTTTTGGGCCATTCAAGATAGAGGGTGAGCTCCTAGCGACCGGAGTTTAGCTGATTATCTCATCCTTGTATCTTGTACTATTTCTGTTATTTGGAGATAGATTTGTATACTGTATTTTGGATCCCTTGTACTCTTTATACTTAGTTCCAACTCATATACTATGGTACCAGGTTTTGGGTTGGTTTTAGCTTCTGTTATATTCATGTTGTCCCTTTTCTTTATTGTATATCTCTTGTTTCTGCTTATATTACATTTTCTTCTGCCTACGTGTTAGATAGTAGCCCATTACTAACCATTTTGGGCTACGGGGACTGGTTCGCTTACTGTGGGGTTGTAGGTGCCATCATGACAAAGAAATCAGGTTGTGACAAATAGTGCAGTGTTTAGAGCCTACGGATTGACTGATAGACCATGCCTATGGCTAGGCAGACCGTACCTATGGGGCAACAAACTATACTTATGGGGAAGCAATTATATTGTACTATCGAGCCTATGGGTGGAGAAAACCATGCCTACGGGCTGGGCAGATCGTACCTACAGGGAGGGCATGCTATACCTACAGGAAATAATTATATTGTATCATGGAGCCTAAGAGTTGTATTGATTCACGATTCTATATATCTAAAAAGTTTAGTTCAGATTATTGTTGGGGTCTAGGTAAGTGGGCTAGTAGGGGTATTTAGTGACTATTTATGCTTGTTGGGACTTATGGTGATTGTGTGCTATTGGTACCTGCCAGGCTTATGGGGTCCAAATCAGGTTATTGTTTGCTACATGTTTAAATGTTATCTTATTACAGGAAAGTAAGGAGTTGTTCTTCTATTTTACTCCTGTCCTTTTTTTTTAGCCCTTCCACTTCAGTTTCAGTTTTTAGTTTGCCTTACATGCTTGGTACATTATTTTATAATGATGTCCTATTGTGTGGGGGGTTCTGCATTCATGCTTGTAGGTCTTGAGTAATGACCAGACAAACCTACCTAGTAGCATAGTCAAGTTTTTCAGTGGATTGGTTGACTCCTTTCCTTCTAGGGGTTTCTAGAGTCTCAAAGGTTTGCCATTTGATGTTTATAGCTATAGGTAGGTCAAGGCACTGTCCAACCAAGTATTGTATTCGTTGAGGCTTGTATACTAGTCTGTTGGGTTGTATAGATGCGATGGTGACTATTTTGGCCTTGTATATTGATTAGTTGTAGCTTGTTGGTCAGTTGAGCCTTATTTTTTTTGTTGCTGGTATTTCAGTGCCTTTTGGCCTAGCTTATATTGTATATACTTGTTTTTATTTCTGTATAGAGATCCTAGTGGCCTCTATGGTCCGCATATCATTTATTATTTTCTAGACATCATGGTATCCTCGACGGCTAAAACATGACTTGCGTGCCACCTTTTAATTGCTTTTTATGAACTATTAGGAGTAGTTATTTTCTTTATAGAATTGTTGAGAGGGGCCTCACTGGCCGAAGTCTGATTTTTAAGATGAGATATGGTTGTTTGTTTTCTTGATTGTGTGTGACTGATATGTGCCATTGGCAAATGGTTTAGCAGAGTCAGCTTGAGCTTAAGTTTTTGCATCAGATTCTAGTTGCACCCCTAAATTTTGGGCATGACACGGGGTACAAGAGAATAAGTGTTTTGCACTAAAAAATAGGGATGACCAAAAATTATACTGACACACTATTCCTATACCATAAGCCGCGGTGTACTAGGCCTATTTTTGGTTTGGTGAGCAAAATCTAATTTTTGAAGATCCCCACTGACACGGCATCAGCCATATTGTGCTAAGTGCAAATTTGGGTGCACAAAGAGTTTTAACATTTTAAAAAAAACATATAAAAGGGAGGAATATGAAACCTCCCTCTATACCCAAAAAACATCCCTTTCACTCTTTCTCTTTCCCATCTTCCTTTTCCACTTTTCTCTAACTTCCCCCACCTTCTTCGATCCTTTCCACCACATCCCACCACTTAATTAAAATCTAAGGAATAAAGGTAAGTTTTTCATTCTCCTTTCTTTTAAATTTCTAGATTCTTGTTTTTATTTTCTCCTAGGACTAATTATGTGACACATTCCCATGATTTTGGTAGACTTCTAAACATGCTCTCTTATGATGAAATTGACCTTAAATTCATGATGATATATTTATTACACTTATTCTTTATTATGCTTGAAATTTTGAGAGTTCATCTTCCTCAATTGTTAAATATCATGCCTACTAGTTTTCATACTAACGGTGTTTGACAAAATTCTTAAATGAGCCTAAAATGCTAATTCTGATGGTAATTGTATGATTATTTTATGTATGTCATATGTGTTTCTAAATAATAACTGTGGGGTGGTCGGACATCATCTAAAAATGGAAAATTTGAAGTGTCGACCTTAAGTGTCAACTGGCTCATAACTAGCACAATGTCATGCGTAACATAGCCCCATTGATCGGTGGCTAGAACTACATGTATTTAGATACATTCCACCTCATATTATGTGATCTTCTCTTGTATTTAAGTTTATTTCATTCACATTTTTTTTAATATTTGTGTTTTGAGTATAGGAAATTAATTGATAAAAACATAATGATTTGGTGCAATAAGAGATGAAAAATGGTTCTTAAGTCTGACTAGAAGTCAATACCAAGTATTTGGATCAAGTTAAGGACCCTACACATTAAAAGAAGTTGAAAAAATAAATTATCATAAAAAAATATCTTGGCACCACACAAGCCCTAGTAGGGTGTTGTAATGACCCTTCTGGTTATTTATGCATTTTTGCCTTCTTTGTACTATTACAGTTTGCCTGTAGTGACCCCAAGTCATTTATGTCTTGCTGGGACCAATAGTCCGGTGCCCGGGCTGTTGGTTTGGTCTTTATGCATATTTCCCCATTTTAGAGCTTTAACTTTATAAATCATTGACTTTAGTTGACTTTTTTAGCTATCATGCTCAAAATCAAATTCTGATAGTTCTATTAGCTCCAGAGTGTGAAATTTGGTCTAGTGGACCTTTGGTCAGGATCTGGGAGCTTTTCGGCTTGGAATTCTCTCTCGTTCTATATTTTCAGGCCAGTTGGGCTTGTTGGGTTGACTTTGGTCAACATTCATAGAAGACGGCCTCGGATGGAAATTTCATCAGTGTTGTTATCTCTGTAATGCCGAGTTTATGTTAGATAGTTGGTTTGTTTGGATCCCGGATAAGCCGGGCTCATTATGGATTATTCAGTTGTTTTTAGCTAGTGTTGACTTGGGTCAACATTCCTCTGAAATGACCTCATATGGAAGTTTTGTTGATTTCGTGGAGTCCAGAATGTCATTTCCACTCTAATAGCATTATTGGTTTTTGAGTATCGGGTTCTGATTATACCCAAAATGCCCCGTAGAAGTTTTAAGCTCAGTTAGTTTTTCTGCTTCTTGTGGCCTTCAGCGCGATAGCTCTAGCCAGCCGCCCAGCCTTCAGCGCAATCGCGCCCGGCCAGCGCGATAGAGCCCAAGTGCCTAGCCACCCTTCAGTGCGATTGCGCTCCTTTAGCACAATAGCGCTAGCCTGTGCCCAGTCCTATAAAATTCTCTTTCTTTGTTTTTCCAGCAATTCTTTCTATTTCTCTCCTCTCTAAAAACCATTTGTCTCACTAGAATCTGCTCCAAATTGGTATAAGCTTTGGTGAATTCATCAATATATCAATTAGTCTTGCTCCCCTTTTGATTTGGTAAGCTTTCTTCTTCCCCAAAGTCTTCTTCCCCATGGATTAACCTCCATTGTTGTGACTCTTAAAGCTTGGAGAAATTCCTTGTAGAAGCTACTCGTTTCAGCTTGCATGTTCGTAGGTTTGGTGAATTCACTTCTTTGGCGTATTTCATCTCATCATGGTAAGCGAATTCTCCATTTTATTTCCGGTTTATTCATGAAATTTCTTCTTTCATTCTTTACTTGAGGAGCCTGTTTTGAGCCCCTTCTCTGGGCTAAATCTGCTCATTTTTTTGGATCACACACTTTTTGGATTGTTGTTATTATCGTGCTTCTTTCCATTTCTGATTTTGAGTGGTGAGCCCCACGGGCTCGCTTTTGACCCGAATTTTGACCTGGCTAATATTATAGCAATATAGGTATCGTTGGCTTTGTTTTGACACGTAGAATATTGTTTTGATAGTATTTTAGTAAATTAGAGCTTCTCAGAGCAGTTCGAGCTTGGACGATGTCGTTCCCGCAGCTAGTCGTCAGACTACATGTAGGTTATGGTTTTCCCTACCTAGACTCTGCGTATATAGGCTATAACTGTATTAATTAGTATCCTTAGGTGGGTTTTTATAGGTTGGTACCCCAGACCTTGTCCGTCTTTTCTGTTCGATTTATTAATACGTTATCTGTAGTACTCATTGTAGTATTGTGATATTACCCTTGTGGCCCTTTGTGGCCTTTGAATATGCCTCTGGACCATAAATGGTGGGATATTTGGGAATATCTGCGAGTTTCAGACATTTTGATATTACTTTAGGCTGGTTATCTGTGCTGTAGAACTTCTTTTGCCTCTGCAGGGCCGACAGAAATGTTTGTGAGCCGTTGGGCCAACCCATCATTTGCGAGCATATCATTCATGCAAAGGATTTTCTGCATGTTTTACTAAATTTTTGGCTTCGGGCCCACTATAAATGGTTTTCTTAACTTTGCATGGCCTTGATGGTCCATTTCAGTAAAATGAGTATGAAAGGTTTTGGTACTAACTTTTATGAAACCTTATGGAGTAAAGAGGATATTTTGATGATTTCACCACTGGTTTTCATATTTATACTAGGCTTAGCTAGCCTGTAGAGCTAGACATTTTTTTCTAAAGATTTAGACCCGAATATATGCCAGGCATCTGATTTAGGGATTTGAGACTTGATTACTTATTTAGACACGAATACACTCCGGGCACCCTTTATAGGGGTTTTGAGAGCACTACTACTATTTTAAACCCGGTTCAATTTTTAGGCACGTACTACGAGGTTTTGATTCTTGAGATTTTGTGTTTTTAGTATGTGGTCTATGAGTAGACCTCCAAGGACCTTGCTAGCTGAGCCAGGGGCTACGAATCGTGAGTGTCAGAGGGGGTGGGAGGTGTACGGTGGAGTTGAGGTACTCGCGAGAAGTCCTTCCATGTATCCTGCCTCTATTGGGCCTTTTAGGTAACGAAGGGGGTAACATACGGGTTACTATCACACTGGTTCCATCATCATCATCATGCATATTTTATTTGGATTCCACCCTTGTTTGTTGTGTGCTTAGTGTACGCTTTGGTTGTATGGGCAGCCAGAGGGTTTGTTTTCACTTGATTGTGTTCCGCGGTTTTATGGGGGCCGTTGGGACTAGAGGTAGATTATATTACTCATTTCGTGCTGTAGAGCTTGTTATAGCCTTTGGATATTGATAGATTAGTAGTTTCTAGCCTGTTAAGGACCTGGTTATTTGGACTGTGATTATTGAGGGGCTAGTGGGTCCTATATTATTGAGGCACTATTTATGTGGCCTTTTTAGTGATTGTGGGTTATCAGATTCTATTCTTTATCGTGGTTTTGATTAGTGTATCTCGGTTCTTTATGGCTTAGTTATTCCATCCTAGGGTTGCACTTGTAAGATGTATTTCTGTCTATGCTTATCTTGAAGTTGGGTTTGCAGTATGATTTTGTTAAGTATATTGCTTCTAGCTTGAGTATGTTAATTGGTCCCTTCCTTACCTTGTTAAGTTGAGGTTACCGATATACCTCCCTTCTCCTTAAACTTTCTCATTATATATATTGTTATTTCAAGGACTCCAGGTGCGTTCTTCCTTCTTTCACCATTGTTTCTGTTATATATATCTTCTGTGACTAGCATGGCATATTGGATTCCCTTGGTTTTCTATTCGTGTTAGCTCTCGTATGCTTTCTCCATTTCTTATGTGACTACTTCCTTGTTATCTTCTATATTACTATTTTTATATCTTATATGCGCTCAGTCGGCTGATGATGCCTACTGGGTACCCGTTGCTTAACAATTATTGCTCATACTACACTTCTGTATCTTTTTGGTGTATATATTAGTGTGAGCCTTCACCGTTGATCGCGTAGAGACTCATGCAACTTGGATATTCGAGACTAGAGTGAAAGCCTATCGACCAGGGCTTGACCACATCTCATATTTTGGCCATTTTACTCCTTGTATATTCAGATACACTTGTACTTATTATTTTGTTACTTCTAGCACTTGTATTCTATTTAGAAGCTCATGCACTATCTATACCAAGTCTTGGGATTGGTGTAGTTTCATTATGTATATATTCAGGTTATTTGCTTCCACGTTGTCTTTACCTTTAAATTCTGCTTCTGCTTATTTTTGCTATTTGTGCGTATTGATTAGGTAGTAGCCCATTACTAATCATTTCGGGATGCGGTAATTAGTTCACCTACTGGAGGGTTATAGGTGCCATCATAACTTGAGAAATTGGGTCGTGACAGCTTGGTAGCAGAGCTCTTGGTTCACCATTTCATGGTACAAAAACAAGTGTCTAAGTAGTGTCTCACGGATCGGTACGATGACATCCATATCTTATCTGCGGGAGGCTATAGGGCATTTTTTGGAAAAGTTTCATTTTCTCTGCTCCTTATCGTGCATTCCTAGATCTATTGACTGTTATACTTAGATTGTTTCATTCTTTCTCAGATGCTTAAGATGAGTACGACTGTGGGTGGTATCGAGGCTTCTGTGACTGTTGCTTCAGTGCCAGGACTTCAGAGTGAGAGCAGATTGCATCAGTTAGGGGGTTTGGGATCAGCCTAGTCTCTGGTAGGGTTTCATGCTACTCCAGTTATTCAGGGCACCGTGGCTAGGACTCCAAGTCCTCCGATGGGTGTTTCAGTACCCGACTCATCGAGTGGTGCATCAGTTAGACTTGAGGTTCTAGTTCTTCAATAGGGTAGTATGTCAGTATTGGAGTATGAGACAAGGTTTCAAGAGATGGTTAGTCGTACTGCTAGGACTGTGGCAAGAGTTTGAAAGAGTCCAGAGCTTTGTTGGAGGTTTGATTTCACAGCTTCGTTTGGCGATCGAGTACTTGGTTATAGTTAGGATGACCTTCCATAAGGTAGTAAATCATGCATGGGCTATTGAGGTTTTATGTCATGAGGCATATGGAGGTAGTAGTAAGAAGCGTCATTATCAGGACAATTTTTGAGGTTCCCAGACTCGAGGTAGGGGATTCTCTGCTAGCGATCGGTTCCATTACTTCTTATCTGGCAGACCAGTTTCAGTTGCTCCACAGGTTTCATAGGGTAGTTGTACAGAACATGCCGAGCAAAGTGGACATGGTACGGGTCAGGTTCTTTTAGAGTTGCATTCGGGATGTATAGGTTATGGTGTCCGGTCAGGTTAAGTGAAATCTTCCTGTCGGACTTCATCAGGTAAAGGTTGTTATCAGTGCGGTTAGCATGGAAACTTTTCTAGGGATTGCCCCATGATCGCGTATCCCAGTCAGCATAGTTTTTATGATTATGGGGTGATTGGTCACTTTTCTAGAGATTATCCCCAGCGAGGGATGGTCTAGCCTTTAGCTTTTATTACTCGGTACAGAGATAGACCCCGTCAGTCTGATGCCCATCTTTGTAGGCCAGAGGTAGAGGTTTTTGATACCGTTGCTCCAGGTACGACTTTTGTTACTTTCGGCTAGTGTTGGTAATGTTCGCGTTGCGATTCTCCCCTTTTTGTGCATATGCTTTTATGCCTTCCTATTTTCCTTGATTAGTTGTTTGACTATTTGAGATTGTAGTACTATTCATGTGTTTTTCTGGCAGGTCAATTCTTTTTAGTAGTGGATGGGGTGAGTTGTCCTTAAGGGGTGGCTACTCGGAGTTGTGACTTGTAGGTAGGTCTAGTTAGCCTCGTTCCTAGTTTGGTTGCGGTTTTGGACTTGGGTTGAGCCTTACTTTTCCAGCGGTCCTAGATGGTTATTACTTTGGTTGTTATCTAGTGTTTATTATATGTCCTTCTTTTGATTTGGTGTGATATCGGTGGTTATGTGCCGGAGATTGAGGTTTTGTCTCAAAGAGAATTGTAACACCCTGGAATTCGATTCAGTTTTTAAATTTGGAATCTCTGTAAAATTTCGAACTACTTTGAATCACGAGTCAAGTCGAAGAGCTTTGGATGGAACCATGAGTCATGGAATGCACTCATGAAACCAGTCATGCAGACCACCTTCAGGTGTGAGAATCACGAGTGGGTTTCACTGTTCGTGGATGGTTCCACGGGACGTGGAACCAACTCGTAGAAACAGACTTGAGAGTTGTCTTTTCCTCAGTAAATTATGAATGGTTTCTACGACTTGTGGATGGTTCTATGAGTTGTACTGTTAACTCGTAAAAACTTATCCGCAACTTGCATTTGAGGCTCAGGAACCCCGACTCCAATCCACGAACCATGGTTTCATTTATGGTTCATGGAAAGGGTCTGTGGAACGTGAAGTTGAGATTTTAAGTCTATTTTTCCTAGCTTTTATCCAGGGGTATTTTTGTAATAACCCACCCTTTTAACTCTTAAGTGAGGTCATTTTGGACTCTTTTGGTAGGGTTTTATCCCTAATTAGCCTAAGTTCTTTTCAAAACTCTCATTCAACTTCTTAAAGAGGAAAAGATCTCCTTCATCCCAAGCACCAAGCTCAAAGCTAAGGATTCATCTTCAAGCCTCCATTCTTCTCATCTAAGGCTTAGAAAGCTTCAATTCAGGTATGTGAGTATTTACTAAGGGATTCCTTACACCCTTGTGCCCAAAACCCCAAGTTTTTACTTTGATTTATGAACTTGTGAAATTAGAGATCTTACCCAAATTGGAGAAATCTTTTGTATTCAGTTTTAAAGCGTCAATTCATGGTTTCTCATCCTTTACCCATAATTGAATTGAGATTCCTTATTTTTTTCAAAAGCCCATGTATTGAGAAGGAGTTATAGCATGATTATATTAAATTGCATATTTTCAAGTAAATTTGGCATGTTTAGATAACATGACCTTAAGTATCATGAACTTGCATGACTAATTCTTCAAGTTATGAATTAAGTAAGAAAAGTATGTTTTGAATTATTGCTATGCTAAGCTTCAAGACTTATGATTTGTGATTTGCATAACATTAGATATCTCCTTACGTTTTTCAAACAGTTTTGGCATTATATATGTCATCAGTATTACATGAGCTATATGTATGTTTTGGGAGTATTATTTAGCACCAAGCAATGAGGGTTCTAGACAAGCCAAGTCCAAAACTATATTGCCAGCATAGTTACAGAGGGTCCTCGTTAGTTGAGAGTGTCTTCTCTAGCCTAATGGGCTTATGAAAGTGGTTCCACGCTATGACATGTATGGTGCCCCGTGCCTTGGGAAGGTTTGGGGAAGCTTTACCAACTAGGGTTATATAATTTGATTCTATGTAGCTCACATGGTCTATTGTCGGTTATAAGAAACTCTTGTATGAAAGTTTTTCAATCTTCTAAGTCTTATGCTATTCTATTTCATATATTATGCTTAAATTACGATAATTATCTATGATATCTTTTATTATGCATGAGTTCAGATTTAAATATGTTTTAAGTACAATTTTACCATATTTTTGCATAGCTCACATATTCAGTACATCCTATTGTAGTGACGCATATTCTTGTGCTACATCTTTTAATGATGCAGATTCAGGTTCCCACTCCCATGCTTGTGGCTAGAGGTCGCAGGCCATCCAGTTTGACTTTGTGAGTCCTTATATATTAGAGGATGTTATGATTCTTAGCTAGTAGGTTCCTTTATTTTAGCACTTAGAGTTAGCTGGGGTCTTGTTCCAGCAACTCATTATGATGGTTTTAGAGGATTTTCAGACATAGACAGTTATTCGGGATTTTGTGTTTTAGATTGTGGTATTCCTAGATCCTTTATGCTTATGCTTGTGTTAGTATATTTACTCCTCTTTTTATGCTTCAACTATTGTTATTCATGTTATGTTACATCATGCTAAAGCCAAGGATTAACTTGGGGCACTTGTGGTCCCAGGTCCCGTGTTACACCTAGGGGGTAGTCTTGAGGTGTGACAAATTTGGTATTAGAGCATCAGGTTCAATAGTCATAGGGTGTCTGAAAGCTACATCAAGTAGAGTCTCTTTCATAGGTGTTAAATGCGCCACATCTATGAGAGGGAGGCTATGAGATGTTTTAGGAAAAACTTTACTTTTTTCATGCTCAATATCATGCGATAGAGTCTAACTCTATTACTCCTCTAACCCAATCCTTATGCATTTTAGATTATGCCTACTCTCCATGCCATGCCATGCAGAGCCGCCCAAAATATTGATCCTCCGGTTCCAGACCTCGAGGTCATGAATGCGGAGTTCAAAAATGCCATTCATATGCTAGCTCAGACTATGGACGCTTAGGCTAATCGACAAGCATTTGTTCCTGCTATCCCTCTTTGTGGGACAGTCACTGCTAAGGTTCGAGACTTCATTTGTATGAACCTGCCCGAGTTTTTGGGTTCTAAGGCTAGTGAAGACCCACAAAATTTCATGGATGAGGTGAAGAAGATTTTGCATGTGATGCAAGTTATTGGTGTTGATGGCGTAGAGCTAGCTTCCTATCAACTCAAGGATGTAGCTCACATTTGGTATACTCAGTGGAAGGATACTAGGGCTAGGGATGTGGTCCCTATGACTTGGGAGTGCTTTGTGAGGGTTTTTTCTTGATCGGTTCTTCCCTAGGAAGTTAAGGAAGGCTAAGACCGTAGAGTTCATGAATTTGAGGCAAGGTTCTATGTCAGTTCAGGAATATAGATTGATGTTCACCCAGCTCTCTAGGTATGCTCCTTTTATGGTGGTTGATCCGAGGGATCAGATAAGCAAGTTTATTTATGGGGTGTAAGATTTGGTGAAAAGAAGTGCATGTCTGCTATGCTTTTGGGTAACATGGATATTTCTAGACATATGACTCATACTCACCAGATTGATGGAGATAAGTTGAGGGAAATGGAAATAGAGAACAAGAGGGTCAGATCAGAGAGTTTGGGTTTTGGCCATCAGAAGTCCGGCGGAGGACACCATTTATCATTTCAAAAAAGGTCATCTAGACTCGTGCATTCTTCAGCTAGTTCTCCTACTCAGGCCCCAGGCCTCGTCATGATCAGGCAGTTAGGGGATCAGGTTCTTATTCGCAAGGGAGTGTTGCAAAGGGGACTTCTAACCCTACTTGCAACAAATATGGTAGGAGTCACCTCAATGAGTGTCTAGCTGGTTCAGGTTGATATTTTGGGTATGGTCAGGTTTTACACCAGATTAGGGATTGCCCTTCAGCTAAGAAGGGAAAGCGAGGTGGTAGGACTCAGTCTGCTCC
Source organism: Jaltomata sinuosa (assembly GCA_003996215.1). NCBI lineage: Eukaryota > Viridiplantae > Streptophyta > Magnoliopsida > Solanales > Solanaceae > Jaltomata > Jaltomata sinuosa. The sequence continues at coordinate 260,295 of QJPP01002020.1, read as the reverse complement.
AGAAGGCCCAGGTGGTCGACCAACCCAGCAAATTGTTGCTTTTGGTTCAAGTGGTGGACGGTGCCAGAACTGCCTATATGCCATGCCATCTTGCCAGGACCAGAAGAGATCCCCAGACATTGTCACTGGTATGTTAAAAGGATTCTCTCTCGATGTGTATGCTTTGTTAGACCCTAGTGCCTCCTTATCTTTTGTGACCCCTTATGTTGCTTGCAAGTTCGAAATTTGTCATGAACTACTCATAGAACCCTTTTGTGTTTCTACTCCTATTGGTGAGTGATAAGTTGGTATTCTACCTATATATTTAGCTTTTAATCTTATTCTTTTGCTAATAAAAAGAGGGAAATATTGCAATTGATACGAATTACTTCTATTTTGCAGGTATCAGTGTTTAGAAGTGTTCGGGAAGAATTCGTATGAAAATAAGTCAAAAAGGGAGCTATTCAGAGAAATATGGAACTAGCAGCTGATTGGCCTGTGCAAATGCGTGGCAGTCCCTCCATGTATGTGAAGATCACTTGAGAATAAGCTACGCAAACGTAGAAGACCACTCGCATACGTGAAGGTCAACCAGACAGAAGACTCTGCACGAACGTGGTGGACCGCACGCATAGGCGAAGAGGAAATGCCAGTTGCGAGGCAGAAATGGAAATTTCCCTTTTTGGAAACCCCAATTCACATAAAACTCTTCTCAGCCATTTTGGGATGGATCTTTGGCTAATCTTTGGATATTCTCAAAACTTTTGGCAAAGCGTGGAGAGCAAGTTCATTAACCAACACCATAGGAGTGAAGATTTGGATGCTCTTTATTGTAAAATCTTTAGTTTCCATTCTTCAAATCTTGTTCTTAATTTCTATTTTATTGGTGTATTTGTTGAATTGAGATTTGGGTTTGTATTAGAGATAATACTTGTTTGGGTATTGAATTCATATATAGATTTTGCTTTTGGTTAATTATTTGGGTCTATTGAATCCTCCATGCTTGAATTTATAGTAAATGATTGCAAACATTAACTTAGCATTCTAATTTGAGTTTTTGCTTGAGAAAGGACTACCCTAAATTCGGGAAGGTTCTTTAGTTGGGATTTGGGATTCCATCCTAGATTGAGGCTAGAAATAGCTCAATTTGCCAGAACTCCCATATAAGAGTTGGAGCTAGAGATAGCCAACTCACCTAAGTTGATTTCGTTAATTATTCCTCACTCGTGATGGTTCTAGAGAACACACGAGATATATGCTTGATTGGTCGAGATACGGTTAGGCATATATTAAACCAAGACTACCTACGTGTTAGATGGGTGCAAGTCTTGTGAGTTGAACTCCCATCCCAAGTCTCCCTTATTATCCTTGCTTGGAAAAATCAAGGTGAAAGACATTGATCAATCAATCTGTAGTTATTTTACTTTATCTTTTGTATTAGTCTAAAAAAACCCTTTTAGATATCTTTTTCCTTTTTGTTCATTAAACACCTATAAGTTGCTCTTATTCTTTATTAGCTCGATCGCGACTACATTTTTCTCTGTGGGTATGACCCTGACATTCATTGGGAATATAAATGTGTTTTGCTCTAACGATCGCAATCACCTCCATTGGAGAGTGCTTTTGAGCGTTATCAAAAATGGCACCGTTGTCGGAGACTTCATTTGATAACTATTTTTGATTGTTGATTTGAAGTCACTTTGAGAGTGCTTGTTTCTTTTATTTTTATTTGTTTTTTGTGTTTTAATTGAGCAGGCTAGCCTATGAGTGAGGCAGATGAAAATGAGAGCATTGACGGCTTCATGGATGCCGATGAGGCTAAGACTGTGGTGCAAGGGGGTGTGGGTGCAATCTGCCTACCCCCTACAGTAGGAAATATTGTCTTTCATGTTACTAGCACCATGATCTACCTGATCCAAATGAAGGGCCTGTTTTGTGGAGCAGCACATGAAGATGGCAATCGGCATATTTGAAATTTTGTGGAGATTTGCCAACCATACATTATTCAAATCATCTCCCAAAAATCCATCCGATTACGCCTATTCCTTTTTTCTTTAATGGGGAAAGCCACGACATGGTTGGAAGAATTGTCGGACGGATCCCTAACATCTTGGGCCGAGTTGGTTGAGGCATTCACTTCGAGATTCTTTCCTCCATCTCACATGATGCAGCTAAGAGATGAGATTACCAACTTTAGGAAACTCCCGAATGAACCTCTACATGAGGTTTGGTTAAGGTTCAAAAAGAAGCTTCTCTTGTGTTTGAATCATGAGTTATCGGACAACGTATTGCTCCAGAGCTTCTACCGGTCATTGAACTCCATTAATATGTTGGTGGCTAACAACCTTGGAGGTGGCACCTTCATGGGCTTAGAGTTTCCTATTTCCTCGACCTTGTTAGAGCGAATGACCAAGACCAACCAAGCTTGGCATATAAGAGAAGCAGATGTGCCAACTTTGGGAGCACCCTGATCCATCTTGACCAATGAAATGAGGAAAAGGGATGAGGAGCGAGATGAGACAATGGAAAAAATGATGACACAAATTGATTTGATGGCCAAGCATGTAATGGGAGCTGGTGGTGCTAAGGCGGTGAATGTTGTGTGTACACCAGAAATCAAAGCGAGTGATGATGAGTTGATGACAGTTTTCAATGGTAAACTGTGCTTTGTCTCAGTGGGTTCCCATCCTAGGTATTATCGCTCGAGGGAAGAGAACCAAGGTTAGATACGAGATAAAGAAAGGGACAGAAATTGGCGGGATAGAGACAAAGATGGTGATTGCTTCAATCACCGGAGCTCAAATCCCTATATACCTTCGAACAAAGCAGACTCTCTCTACCAACCGGGAACAAGTAACCTTGGTCATTCCAAGATAGAGGACATGTTGCCCTTGGTTCTTAAGAAGGTAGATACAAAAAATACTGGAGTGAGTGAGCTAAAGAGTGAAGTTTCAACACTTCATCAAACTGTGAGCTCTCACTCAGCCTCGATCAAGTATCTTGAGGTTCAAATGAACCACCTCTTGAGCCAAATGAACCCTAGGATGAAGGGGACACTGCCCACTGATACCATTACCAATCCAAACAACGATTGATTTGAGGTAGTATCATTGAGCCGCTATGTTAAATCAAGCGCTGCATGGGAGGCAACCAAAGTTTCTTTCCTCTGTTTTTTGTTATTTTTGGTGTGTTTTTAGGGAATGCATGGAGTAGAAAAAAAAGGACAAGTGAAAAAAGGACAAAAATAGGTTGTGCAGTGAACCGTGCGGACCACATGAGCCATTGTGCGGGTTGCATGGCTCAATGCACACCAAAATAGAAGTCCCAGAACAAAATGGAAATATTGGAGGCAATGTGCGCCAGGACGTGCGGACCGCACGAGCCCAAGTGCGCGTCGCACCTCTATCGCATGGCAAACTAGATACCTGGGTAAACTAGTGGAGAAAAAAGGTAATGTGCGACACGTCATGCGGTCCACATTAAGGCTGGTGTGAATCGCATATCGCGGCATACAAAAGGTAAAATTGAATTTTAATTAACCTAACCCATTGACCAACCCAACCCGGAGATGACCTATCCGACCTTTCTTCTTCTTTTTCTTTTTAAAACCGCCACCCACCTTCTATCTCACCATATTTTCTCTAAAACTTCTCAATTTCTCTCCCAGAACTTTTCACAAATCCACATACTTCTCCCAAAATCTTCTTCTTCTCTCCCACAATCACCACCATCGCTCCTCCATGATGCCGCTGTTATCTCTCTGGGCAAGTCAATTGGGTCACCATTGTTACACTCCAAAAAGCTTCAATTTTCACTTCTCTCTGCCTAATCTTCACTTATGGTAAGTTCTCCGATGTTAAATACTTGTTTTCATGAAGGTTGGGAACTCACTACTAAAAACATCTAAAAAAGGGACGGATAGGAAAGCGATGGACAGCGTCGCTCCTGAAAAGCAACGGATAAAGCGACGGATAACGTTGTTTTTCTATTTTTTTTATTTATAATTTTTTTAAAAAAAGCGACGGACAACGTCTCTTTGTCCGTCGCTTTTTTTGGCAGATTTTTGCACCAAAATTATTTACAAATAATTATTTTTATTTTTTATTATATGCGACGGACAGCATCGTAATTATTAAAAATAAATAAATAATAATTTTAAAGAAAACGACGATGTTCGTTGCTTTCTTTAAAATTTAATTTATATTAGAAAAATAGGAAAGCGACGGATGACGTCGCTTATGTCCATTGCTTTTTGGTCAAAACACGGTCAACTCATTTAAAAAAGCGACGGACAGAAGCGACGTTGTCCGTCGCTTCTTTAATTATACAGAGACCCGACTCTTTTCCCTCATTTCTCTCTTTCTCTTTTTCTCTCCTTCTCTCCACATCTCCTCCACCACTGCTCCACCACTCCCTCCACCGCCGCTCCCTCCACCGTCAGCCTCCTCCCTCCAACCTCCTCCGATTTTGAGGTTAGTTGTTTTGTTTATTTGAAGGTTAGAGTTTAATTTGGGTATTTTTATTTTTGAAAATTGATAGTGTATTCTAGACTAGGGTATTTTGTTGTTGTTGAATTAAGACTATGGTGTATATGTTGTTGTTGTTAAATTCTAAATTAAGATTTTGAGAAATTGATAGTGAAAATTGATATATGAAAAAATTGATAGTTAAAATTTTCTTTTTTAGATTATATTCTTAATTTATGAACTTTAATTAGTTTTGGCTTGCTATTAGTTTGTGAACCTTAGTTTAGGCTTGTTATTAGTTTGTGAACCTTTGTTTAGCCTTGCTAATTAGTTTGTGAACCTTAATTTAGGCTTGCTATTAGTTTGTCAATCTTAGTTTAGGCTTGCTATTAGTTTGTGAACCTTAGTTTACATAATGGTTGCTATTAGCTTGTGAACCTTAGTTTAGGTTCTTTTTTGAACTTGAAGTATATAAGTTCTTGAATTAAGTACTTGAATTAGATTATTAATTTGAATTTGAGAACATTGAATTTGAAATAGGTTCTTGCATTAGATTATTAACTTGAATTAGGTTCTTGAATCTGAGTTTTTTTTAAGTTAAGTTTTTTTAAGTTAAGTTTGATAGTTTAAATTGTAAGTTTTGAGTTAAGAATTAGTTTTCAACTTTAGGTTCTTTTTTGAACTTGAATTAGGTACTTGAATTTGGAACTTGAATTTGGAATTAGGATTTGGAACTTGAATTTGGAATTAGGTTCTTGAATTAGATTATTAACTTGAATTAGGTACTTGAATTTGGAACTTGAATTTGGAATTAGGCTCTTGAATTAGATTATTAACTTGAATTAGGTTCTTGAATCTAAATTTTTTTAAGTTAAGCTTTTTTAAGTTAAGTTTGTGAGGTTAAATTGTTAGTTTTGAGTTAAGAAATAGTTTTCAACTTTAGGTTCTTTTTTGAACTTGAATTAGGTACTTTAATTTGGAACTTGAATTTGGAACTAGGATTTGGAAATTGAATTTGGAATTAGGTTCTTGGATTAGATTATTAAATTGAATCAGTTAAGCTTTTTTAATTTAAGTTTGTTAGTTTAAATTGTTAGTTTTGAGTTCAGAATTAGTTTTCAACTTTAGGAATAATTTTTTGTGAACCTTAAATTAGGTTGGTTCTTCAATTTGAAGCTAGGTTTTTGAATTAGATTAGTAACTTGAATTTGGGACTTTGAATTTGAAATAGGTTCTTGAATTAGTTTTGGGTTTTGTTTTAGAATCTTGAATTAGTATTTAACTTTAACTTTTTGAATTAGGTTCTTGAATCTATGTTTTTTTAAGTTTAGCTTTGTTAAGTTAAGTTTGTTAGTTTAAATTGTTAGTTTTGAGTTAAGAATTAGTTTTCAACTTTAGAAATTGTCACGCCCCGAGGTTACCCCCTAGACGTAACACGGGACTCGGGACCACAAGGACCCCAAGCTAACCCTTGGTCATAGCAATCTCAAGCATACATAAAGGGAAACATAGCGGAAGCAACATAAGAGAAATCCCAAATAGGAAGCATATCATAGATAGAGAGTCTAATAGGGAATACAACTCAAAGACCATACAATAACGTCTATGTCTGAAAAACCTCTAAGACTAGCATAAAGAGTTGATGGGACAATACCCCAACTAACTCAACAATCTGAAAGAAAGAGAAGCATAGAAAAGCTAGAGTAAAGTCTAGTCCTTGAACTATGAGGACTCACCAAGCTGACTGTGATGGGCTGGGAACTCTAGCCATGTAGCTAGGAAGGAGTGCCTGAATCTGCATCATGAAAAGATGCAGCGCAATATGCGTTAGTACTATGGAATGTACTAAGTATACGAGCAATGCATAATATGATGAAAACATGCTAAGTATACGTAAGTAACTGAAATCGTACTTTGAAAAATGAAACTGAATGCAATGACTCTAAATCATACCATAAGCTGAAACATAATAATAAGTAATGAGTCTGAAATCTAAATAAGAGTCACTAGCAAGTTTAAAAACAAAATCGTTTCTATGGGAGGTTCTCTAACCGACATAGACCATGTGAGCTACATAGAATTTGATGTATACGCCCCATCGAGAGGATCCAATATACCTTGCCAGAGTATAAAGGCATAACTAGGCATGATCACTAAAACTGATGCCCAACATAGGGGACTTAGAACCTACGGGGTCACGTAGTTCCGGGATATTTGGGTACTCACACCCGTCCAACTTGGTGCTAATACTACTCCCAAAATATACATATAGCTCATATAATACTAGGGCATATCTGATGCCAAAACTGATCATACTAATGACATATCTGATGCCAAAGCTGTTCATAGTTTAGGTAGACATATCTGGATGCCAGACCTTTCATAAAACATAGGGATATATCTAATGCCCAAACCTGTTGGAAAAGCATAAGGACATATCTGATGTCATGCAATTCAAATTCATAAATCTGAAGACTTAACACAGCCATGTTTCAAATTATGCTTTTCTTTCTAAATTCATGCTTGAAGAATCATACATGCAATTTTATAAAATACATAGGCCATGATATCTAATCATGACAATTTTTCTCTTGAAGACATGCAAATTCATGAATTTATGCTAGAAATCAATTTCATGCTTGGACTTTAAAAACCAACAGGAGAATCATAATCAAATCATGAATAATCAATAAGAAACCATAAATTTAAACAAAGGAACTGATTTTATAAACTTTTCCCAAATTTTAGGTCCAAACCCTAATTTCTTAACTTCATAAATCAACATAAGGATTGGGGATTTTGGGCACAAGGGTGGAAGAAACCCATTGTTAAAGACCCACATACCTTGGTGAAAGATTACCCACTTGATTGGAAAAGATCTAGGAGACTTGACTTGGAGCTTGGAGACTTGAGCTTGAGAGAAACTTTTCCTTTTGAGTGAAAAATGAGAAGCTTAAGAGGGACTTAGGGTAATATGGGTGAAAACACTTCTAGGAATAGTCAAAACGACTTCACTTAGTAGTTAAAAGGGTGGGGAATCACTAAAATACCCCTGGGACTTAAATAAGAATAAGCTGGAAAATGTGCCGCCTCACGGGCTACCCGACGGGCGTCGGGTTCGCGACGGCCCATCGGCCAAGGCGTCGAGACGACTAGCCTAGAAAGAGGGCTGCTGGAGGTTTCCGATGGCTGACTCCCACAGGTCGTCGCACCGACAAAGCCCATGGCGTAGCCTATCGGGCAGGCTTAGATGGAGGGGAAGGGCGCTGGTGGTTTCTGACGGTGGTGTCCCACGGGTCGTCGGGTCTACGACGCTCGTGGCACTACCCGTCGACTAGGGAAGACTTGTCTTGGCAACGCTGGTGGGTTTTCACGACGCGCCCCATGGCCCGTCGCTACCACGACTCCCGTGGCAGTTGCCCATAGTGACCACCCAACTACCCAGAGTCCAGGATTTGGAGCTTCTAAACTGGATCGAGTTTCGTGGTGTTACAGGAATGATTTTTTGTGAACATTAAATTAGGTTGGTTCTTTAATTTTGAATTAGATTCATGAATTAGATTATTAACTTGAATTTGGGAACTTTGAATTTGAAATAGGTTCTTGAATTAGTTTTGGGTTTTGTTTTAGAATCTTGAATTAGTATTTAACTTTAACTTTTGCAATTAGGTTCTTGATTCTAAGTTTTTTTAAGTTAACCTTTTTTAAGTTAAGTTTGTTAGTTTAAATTGTTAGTTTTGAGTTAAGAATTAGTTTTTAACTTTAGAAATGATTTTTTGTGAACCTTAAATTACGTTGGTTCTTCAATTTGGAATTAGGTTCTTGAATTAGATTATTAACTTGAATTTGGGAACTTTGAATTTGAAATAGGTTCTTGAATTAGTTTTGGGTTTTGTTTTAGAATCTTATATTAGTATTTAACTTTAACTTTTTGAATTAGATTCTTGAATTAGTTTTGGGTTTTGTTTTAGGTACTTGAATTAGTATTTAACTTTAACTTTTTGAATTAGGTTCTTGAATCTTAGTTTTTTTAATTTAAGTTTGTTAGTTTAAATTGTTAGTTTTGAGTTCAGAATTAGTTTTTAACTTTAGGAATAATTTTTTTGTGAACCTTAAATTAGGTTGGTTTTTCAATTTGGAGCTAGATTTTTGAATTAGATTAGTAACTTGAATTTGGGAACTTTGAATTTGAAATAGGTTCTTGAATTAGTTTTGGGTTTTGTTTTAGAATCTTGAATTAGTATTTAACTTTAACTTTTTGAATTAGGTTCTTGAATCTATGTTTTTTTAAGTTTAGCTTTGTTAAGTTAAGTTTGTTAGTTTAAATTGTTAGTTTTGAGTTAATAATTAGTTTTCAACTTTAGAAATTGTCACGCCCCGAGGTTACCCCCTAGACGTAACACGGGACTCGGGACTCGGGACCATAAGGACCCCAAGCTAACCCTCGGTCATAGCAATCTCAAGCATACATAAAGGGAAACATAGCGGAAGCATCATAAGAGAAATCCCAAATAGGAAGCATATCATAGATAGAGAGTCTAATAGGGAATACAACTCAAAGACCATACAATAACGTCTATGTCTGAAAAACCTCTAAGACTAGCATAAAGAGTTGATGGGACAATACCCCAACTAACTCAACAATCTGAAAGAAAGAGAAGCATAGAAAAGCTAGAGTAAAGTCTAGTCCTTGAACTATGAGGACTCACCAAGCTTACTGTGATGGGCTGGGAACTCTAGCCATGTAGCTGGGAAGGAGTGCCTGAATCTGCATCATGAAAAGATGCAGCGCAATATGCGTTAGTACTATGGAATGTACTACGTATGCGAGCAATGCATAACATGATGAAAACATGCTAAGTATACGTAAGTAACTGAAATCATACTTTGAAAAATGAAACTGAATGCAATGACTCTAAATCATACCATAAGCTGAAACATAATAATATGTAATGAGTCTGAAATCTGAATAAGAGTCACAAGCAAGTTTAAAAACATAATCGTTTCTATGGGAGGTTCTCTAACCGACATAGACCATGTGAGCTACATAGAACCCTACCTAAGGCAAGCAACTAACCAAAACTAAGCTAAGTCAAGCAACTAATCAAAATTAAGCTAAGGCAAGCAACTAACCAAAACTAAGCTAAGGCAAGCAACTAATTGAAATTAAGCGAAGGCAAGCAACTAACCGAAACTAAGCTAAGGCAAGCAACTAATCAAAATTAAGCTAATGCAAGAAAATAACTAAAATTAAGCTGAGGACAAATTATACTGACCTGGAGTCCAGCCAATCCAACATCCACAACTCGGGCCCATAAATACACAATATAAATGAAAAATACGGGGAAGAAATAATAAATATAAATCAAACGGTAAACACTTACTTTACTATGAAATCCTCCTCTAATTTTATACTAAGGATTCCTACTCTAATCACCTCAAGGCCACAAGCAACCTAAACCAAGCGAAGACATTCAACTCTAATCCCAAGGATACTACACACACTAAACCAGGTCTTAACGGAGAAACGACTACCTAAACTAAGGATTCCAAAGCACAATTCTATTTTAAGGCCCTAAATCAAGCTATAAGGATCATAAATACCTATATAGAGTGTACTCAACCCACCGGATCCCACCAACCATTATCAAGTTATCATACGAGGACCTTAAGCGAGCAAAGTCTAAAAGTAGGTAAGTTGTAACCTACCTGGAGGCCGAACACGCGCTCATAAACCCATTAAACCAGAGCTTTTCCCTTTAGAGAAGCCTCCAACTGCTACCATGCTATCAAAGTAATTATCTACACATTAATACAATAAGAATGATGCCTATATTGTGAATTTATGCTCCGAGCTAAAAATTAGGTAAAAAATCACCCATGGGCCCCGTTTAAGAATTTGGAAATTATATCCTTCGTGGGACAAGGATCACATGATTTAAATTTTGAGATGATTAGCCCCCAATTTTGAGTTCAAATCAGTCCCTAAAGTCCAAGAAAAATCAACAATTGAACTAGAGAATTTAACAAAACTGAGGCTGGAGACTTATGAGTTAAATATGGAAAAATGATCAACGGACAAAATCCCAATGACCCCAAGCTTTACTGGATGATCCCACAATACTTCTTGAGCTAGAAGCTCTCAATAATGGAGGAAAATTCATTAGAAATAGTTTGAAAATGAAAGAGAAAAGAATTATATACTTCCAGGTATCTTTTATCGCGATCCCAAGGATCCCTGTCATGATCGTAGGACTCCAATCAGACAATCCATCACGATCGCAGTGACCAGCCACGCGATGGTGGAGAAGAAAAGTGTTGGTCCCCAATATACCCCTCCATTGGAATCGTGGAGGTCCACCTCGCGAATGTGATGGTCATGTCACCCCCCGAGCCTACCCTCTAGACATAACATGAGACCCAAGATCATAAGTGATCTCAAGATAACCCTCTAGCATTAGCATGACTTAAAAACTGAACAAAACATAAGGAACAGATGCTTAATTGAAGTAATGAGCAACTTAATCCACTATATAAAAAAAGGCCTATAAATGAAAATCTGAATACAGCTGAATATCTGACTCTATGTCTGAAAGCCTCTACTACTGGTGAGCTGCCGGGATAAGTCCCCAGCTAACTCTAAATACTAAAAACTAAATAAACAAACTAAATATTAAAATAAAGCTAAACTCCAAGTCCTCGAGTGAGGAGGACTCACCAAGCTAGCTGGATGTGTTGCTGATATACTAGCAATAAATTTGGGCACAAGCTACATAATCTACATCATGATAGGATGTAGCACAAAGAAGTATGCGGTCAGTAATATGGAATGTACTGAGTATGTGAGATATGCATATGTCATGATAAAATGTACTTGAAAACATAAATATGTTAAAAACATACTTAAAATATAACTGAAAACTGAGTTCATGCATAAAAGAGGTATCATAAGTAAATCTCATAGTTTAAAGCTTAAAGCATGAAATAGAATAGCATAAGTCTTAATTATTCATACGGGAGTTTCTCTTAACTGACATAAACCATGATGAGATACATGGAGTCCAGTGTCATACACCTACACCAAAAAAGGTTGTCCTAATCGGCCAAATTTAGAACCTTATCATATCAGGATCCTGTCATAAGCCACAGAGGGCACCTACGGTGGCATGTAGTTCCGGGACTAAGGGTAATCTCACCCCATCTAACTCGGTGCTAAATACTACTCCCAAAACATATACATATAGCTCACATATCTTGTGACATAATCTAATGTCAATTCTGTTTGAAAAGTATAAGGGTATAATCTAATACCATGCAATTCACATAGCTTAGGTAGACATATCTAGATGTTAAACCTTTCATAAATCATAAAGACATATCTAATGTCATGCAATTCATGCTTCAAAACCCTTAAAATTTAGCATAACCATAATTCAAAACATACTTTTCTTTCTAAATTCATAACTTGAAGAATTAGGCATGCAATTTCATTATTCATAAGGTCATGTTATCTAACATGCCAATATTCACTTGAAATCATGCAATTCAATAGAATTATGCTAGAAATCATCTTTAATGCATGGGCTTTTGAAATCAATTAAGAAACCTCAATAAATCATAGATAAGTAATGAGAAACCATGAATTGAATCTTTAAAACTGAGCCCATAAGTTTTCCCCCAAATTGGGTAAGAACCCTAGTTTCATAAATTCATAAATCAAAGTAGAAATCATGAGTTATGGGCATAAGGGCGAAAGGAATCCCTTATTAAATACTCACATACCTGAACTTGAAGCTTTCTTAACTTGGGACTTTGAGGATGGAGACTTGGAGATGAAAACCCTAACTTGAAGCTTGAGAGGATGGAACTCCTTTTCTTTTTTTGGAACTTGATTGAAAGAGTGGGAGAGAATTTAGGGCAAGTGAGAGTAAAAACCCTTCTAAATAGGCCTAAAATGACTTAGTATAGGAGTTAAAAGAGTGGAAATTTACAAAAATACCCCTAGACTTAAGCTAGAAAAGAACTGAATTAAAAACCCAGCTTCAGGTTCCACGAGTGGATTCCACGGGTTGTAGACTGAATCACGACTCATGGTTTCCACTCGTGGTTCCTGACCCAAATGACCAGCTGCAGAGAGTTTTTACGAGTCAACAGGATGGTCTATAGAATAATCTATGGTCTGTAGACCTACCCGTAGTTCCTATAGAACTAGGAAGACCTCAGAATTGGTTCCACAAGTGGACATTATGGTCCATAGAATAAACTACAATATGTAGAACCTAATCGTGGTTCCTGGGGAAATAGTCAGTCCTCAGGTTTGATTTCACGAGTGAACAGTATGGCTCGTAGAATGAAAAATAGTCCATAGAACACACTCGTGGTCTTCATACCAGAGGCTGAACTGTAGAAGGCAAACCACGACTCCATTCCATGGATTGTGGTTCAAACCACGGCCCGTGGTTTGGACTCATAATTCCTGAAAAGTTCAAAATTTTCAGAGACTATTAGCTTAAAAGCCGATTCAAATTCTGGAGTGTTATAATATCTCCCCCTTGGGATCATTCATCCGCGAATAAAACTAAGCAAGGAAAACTAGAGAGAAAACAACCCAACCAAGCAACAAGTCATGAAAACTAAAGAACAAGCATGAAGACTGACTTCTCATCTTAAAACATAACTGAACTAACTTTGGTAAACATGAATGCATGCTAGGATCATGAGAGAAACTGATGGAGTGTAATGACCCTTCTGGTCATTTATGCATTTTCACTTTTCTTGTACCGTTAGAGCTTGCCTATAGTAACCCCAAGTCATTTATGGTTTTATGAGACCGGTAGTTCAGTGCCCAGGACACCTGATTGGTCTTTTTGTCCATCCCTTGTATTAGAGCCTTAAGCCTTTGAAAATTGTTGACTTCAGTCAATATCCTTGGTCAATATGCTCGGAAATAAATTTTGACAGTTTCGTTAGTTCCGGAGTGTGATTTTGGTCTAAAGGGACCTTTGGTCGGGATCCTGGAGCTTTTTAGCTTAGAATTCTCTCTCATTCTGTGTTTTTAAGCTAGTTGGGCTTGTTTAGTTGACTTTGGTCAACATTCGGAGAAAACAATCTCATATGATAATTTCGTCAGTGTCGTTAGCTCTGGAATGTCGAGTTTAGGCTAGGGGGACTATTGGTTCGGGTCCCGAGGCTTCCGGACTTATTTTCGGCCATTGGGTTCTGTTTTAGAAATAGTTGGCTAAAGATTGATTATGGGAGTGGGGCCCAATTTTTATTAAATCGATCTCCGATGGGATATTTGTCAATTCCATTGGATCCAGAATGCCGTTTTTAGTCAAGTAGCTCTGGTCATTTGTGTTTGCAGGACCCCGAATGTGTTCCCGAGGACCCAACGTGTGAAAATCTACCTTTGAACAGCTGGTTGCTGTCATAGCACTTTTTGCTCTTCGCGTTCGCGGAGGGCTGGCTGCGTTCGCGAAGGCCATTTTCCAGCCTCCCCAACTTTGTTCTTTGCGTTCACGGGCCTTGGCCGCATTCGCGAAGGGAATTTGGACAGCCACACCTTTTGCTCTTCGCGAAGGCGACGCCTTGGCCGCGTTCGCGAAGAGTAATTTTCAGCAGCTATTTAAGCTGAAATTCAGCGATTTCCAGCCATTTTGTCTTCATTCCCTCAACTCTAAAACACCAAAAACACTCCCTAAACTGATCCAAATCATTTCCTAGCTTTGGGAAATCATTATTCTTCGATAATCTGTGGTTCCTCATCACTTGGTAAGTCTTCTTCCCCGACCCTTTTCTTCTCTTGTTTTCTTTAAAATCCTCCATTGTTGCTTATGCCCAAAAGCTTGGGATTCTTGTAGAATCTGCCCCGTTGTGATTTTCATGATCGTGAGCTCGCTCATTTTACCTCCTTGGCGTTATTTCTCGCATTGTGGTAGACTTCCTTGCCCAATTTCCGAATTAATTTCTTGGAAATTCCTCCTTTATTTCTTGGCTTGAGCGGGCTGTTTTGGGCCCCAATCTCTATCCGTTCCCGCTTAATTTTTTATCATGTGCTCCCGGTATATTAAGGAACACTTTGGTGTTTTTCATTTTTGGTTTCGGGTTGCGAGGCCCACGGGCCCGTTTGTGACTCAAATTTTGACCCGAGTATGCTTATGGCATTATGGGTATCGTTAGTCTTGTTTTAATACCTAGATTATTGTGTTGATAGTGGTTTTGTGATATGGAGCTTCCCGGAGCAATTCGAGCCTAGACGATGCCATCCCTGCAGCTAATCGTCGGATGACAAGTAGGTTATGGTTTTCCCTACCTAGACTCTGCGTATATAGGCTATAACTGCATTAATTAGCATCCTTGGACAGGTTGTTATAGGTTGGTACCCCAGACCTTGTCCTCCCTTTTTCTGTCCATTTATTTCTTACGTTGTTTATAGTATTCACATAGTATTGTATATTACCCTTGTGGTCCTCTGTGGCCTTGTATTGACTCTGGAACATAGATGGTTGGTTATTTGGGAATGTTCGTGATGTCCCAGACATAGAGATATCATTTTAGGCTGGTTATGTCTGCTGAATAGCTGCGGGGCCTGTGCAGGGCTGATAGGAAATGTTTGTGAGTCGTTGGGCTAATTTATATTTGTGTGTGAGCATATCATCCATGAAAAAGATTTTCCCTGCATGTTTTACTTTGATTTTGGCTGTGAGCCACTATATAAGGGTTTTTCCTAAACTTGCATGACCCCGGGGGCCCGTTTAGGTAAAATCTAATGATGACATGTGATTTCTGATGATTTGACACTCAGTTTTCTACTGATACTAGGCTCTGCTGGGCGGAGTACTACACCTGATTTTCTACCGATACTGGGCTATGTTGGGCGGAGTACTACACTTGATTTCCTACTGATACTAGGCTCTGCTGGGCAGAGTACTAGACCTGATTTTCTAATGGATTTAAACCTGATACACTCTGGGCACCTGATAACGCCCAAACTACACCTCTAATTAAAGAAGCGTAAGCGGTCGTAGTCAAATATAGAACCCAACAAAGGTTGGGGTCGAATCCCACAGAGAATATGGTGAAGATTAAACCTTTAGTGAAGTATGTGACTAGTCGTCAATAGTTTCCGGAAAAGGGGGGGGGGTTTGTGTAATGAACAATAGCAAACAAAACAAATAATAACGTATGAATGATAATCAATAGGAGAATGAACTAGGGAAGTGTTTACCATGGCGTTGGTAACAATGTCGATCCTAAGCTTAGCCGGGTTCTTTCTATATGCGTGTCACGATGTGATTGAAGCAATGGTATCGTCTAAACGTCTCTCGACCAAATAAACAAATTTCCTTTTCTATTCTCTCGACCTCGAAAAGATGTGCCTTTTAGATTTCAATCCTAAACATCAAGTAGATTAATCTAGTTACAGCATTAATCATTAGACGAGAGTTAGTAGTCTCGAATCCTTGTTGTTAATCAAGTTTCCCGGTTTTAATCTCTTTACTCAAGCAAATTAAACCTAGGCATGTTCTAATGTTTGCAACCACTAGAAAACGTTAAATAACGAATGATTAACAATGTGACAACATACATATTGAACCCGTCGCTACCCGGAATCTATCTCGATACCTTAGCCATGGCTCCCACAACCCTAGTTGTGGGAGGTTTAGTTACTCATGCTAGTAGAAGAATAAAAGAAAGTCATATGCATAATAAAGAAAAGAAATCCTTACAATGTATTGAGAACAATCTTTAATTATTCCAAGAACAAGAAACCAAAGATCCCAAGAACGAATCAAGAACAAGATTGAGGAGAAGGAAACCGTGTGTAGCGCGTTTCCCCTCTCAAAACTCGCTCAAAAACTCTCCTAAAATTATTGGAAAAACTTGGTTCAAAGCATAATAATGAAATAAACCTAACATAGGGTATTTATAGGAGTCTAGGAAACCAATCCCAAAAACGCTCGGATTCCGCATCGCGGACTGCCTAAGTGTGACGGCCAGGGTGACGGACCGTCACAGGGTTGACGGACCGTCGCCTGGACCATCACCCTTAGGCAGTGGTGCTGCCTTGGCTGCTGCCTTGGTGTGACGGTTTGGGTGACGAACCGTCACACCCTTGACGGACCGTCACCTGAACCGTCACTCTTATCCAGAATGTTCTTTTTCGCGTATTTCCGTCCATTTCCGTGTTTGTTTCCATTTCCTACAAATACAACATAAAAACATCAAAAACAACAACGATTGCTTGAAAACGTACGATTGTTCTTAGTAAAAAGGAGTCGAAAGTGCCGTAAATTAGCGGCACATCAACACCCTCAACATAAAACGTTCGCTTGTCCTCAAGCAACATAACATAAAACAATAAAACGACTCAACTAAGAACACGAACTCATGTCTCTAGCAACTCATGGTCATTCCACATCTTAATCCATTAAATCAAGCTCCCTCGTAGCACACGAATGTATGAAACACTAACTTGAAAGGATCCAAACATGTCATTCTGATATGATAGAACATTCTACATTCACACGCGCAGCTATCCTAACAATCAATAGACAATACAGACATCTTGGTGCCCTCACCACAAAGAAATCCCTCACACAAGATTTGGGACTAGGTAAGCGCTCACACTCACAAACGATTTTAAACAATGCACATGCGATACCATAGGCTTGCCCTTACTATTCTATTTCAGTTCTTCAGAAAGCCGCTCAGGATCACTACAGGACTTGTTTTGGCTTGTACTGAGGCTTCAGGTGCAGGTAGGATACATTTAGGGGTTAGTGACTAAGCCCTCCTTGGAACTACCGACGTCTTATTACCACATCCTTTACTTTGTCCATCCTTATTCGCCTTTTTATTTGCTTCTCTCTAGCTACAGGTGTGGCCTCTTTATTTTGAGAATTCTTTTTGTCACTTTTTTGATCTTTTTCACTTCTTTTTATTTTTCTTTTCTTAGGCACACACCCGAATTTTCATTCTATTCACAACCAATCTTCTCCATCCTCTTTTTCTTATCATTCACCTCTGTAGTAGCCACCCTCAACTTAGGTTGATTGCCTGCGTTGAGGTGCACGATGTCCATGGCAGGACCAGGGCCAAAACAGGGTTTACCTCTATGGTAGCCACCCTCAACTTAGGCTGATTGCCTGCGTTGAGGTGCACGATGTCCAAGGAAGGACCAGGGCCAAAATAGGGATTCAAAGTTAAACGGGAATGGTGACAGGTTATTGAAAGAATAAGGTCAATTATGGCTCAAACAGGGATCAAGGGATTATTTATATTTGGACGGTCTTTTAGGTTAAGTGGACTGCACACAAAAAGGGCCTGTGATCCTTTCCTAAGCAACCAAACTTCGAACTTAACAAAATAGACCGGGCAAGTTCTAGATGCATGCACAGAGTAAGAATTTATAACAATAATCTCACACGCTCTTGGCACCAAGAAACTATATCGCTACCAACTATCAAACAACCGCTCGGCTTAAGCATACTCATTCTACTCATAATCACACAATGACATACAAGGATCCAGACAGTCAATCGTTTCAACATAAGTACAAAACCAGAAAATTTTTAAAGGGGCCTCGTTTTTAAACAAGAAAAATGCCATGATGCTTGCTATAGACACTAAAAAAAACAAAAATTTAAAATAACAACCTAAACATGCCGGTTCTACTAGATAGCACACCGGAGGGAAAAGAAACACGGCAACAAAAACCCTCAGTGGTGCCTCACAGGTTTCCCCACACCCTCAACTTAGACTCATGAATTGTCCCTAATGCATCCATATGAAAGCTAAAATCTGTGAGAGAAAGGAATACCTGTGAAGTCGATATGACTCAGATTCTGGAATGATATTGGAGACCGCCAGGGTCTCCAAAGCAAGAGAACTCGATGGAGTGTGTGCATGCGATAACCTCATGTTGCGTTTCAGCTTCTTTCTTCATTGGCTCTGCAGCTAGTCGCGATAACTTCTTCGCTCTTTCTTTGCAGATTCTCTTGCGGTGTTTTCATTTTCTTGATTTATTTTCACCGCTTTCTTTCACCTGCTCGTTCTTTTGCGATCGCGACTTTACTCTCATAACAGCTCGGGTTTCAACACAACCCTTCTCTTCAAGATACACATCCGCAGGGACTTCCTCAATAGCAGTGATGACCGCGACCACCCTCATCTCACTTGGTTGCTTCATCAATTTGGACACATCGAACTTGACCACTTCATTATTTAATCGGAAGGTCAGTTCGTTTCTCTCCATGTCGACCAACGCTCTTGCTGTGGCTAGCAATGGTCGTCCCAAGATTATGGGAACTTCAAAATGCACTTCGCAATACAAGATCACAAAGTCGGCCGGGAATATAAGGTTACCGATCTTTACTAGCACATCAGACAATATTCCCACAGGTCTCTTCACTGAGCGGTCAACCATCATCACTCTTATGGACGTTGGTTTAGGAGCTCCCAAACCCAGTTGTTTATAGACGGCTAGCGGCATCAAGTTGATGCTAGCACCCAGATCACACAAGGCTTTCCCGAAGTTGAGCTTCCCAACAGTGCAGGGAACAGTAAACGCACCTGGGTCTTCCTTCTTTTCCACAAACGATCTAGAGGAAATAGCGCTACAGTGGTGGAGGTTGTCTTTCGGTTCAAAACTTACCGACCTCTTCTTTGTAATCAAGTCCTTCATGAACTTGGCATAACCGGGCATTTGTTCCAGCGCTTCCACCAATGGTATGTTTATTGAAATCTGCTTCAGCATGGTCATGAAGTTCAGGAACTTACCATCGTCAGCTTTCTTCTTCAAACGCTGTGGGAAAGGAGGTGGTGGCCGAGGCATCATAGTTGGAGGCTTTTCAGCTTCCTTGCTTTTCTCCGCGGGCTTTGGAGTTTCCTCCTCTACCGCCTCTTCATCATCCGCAACATCATCTTGAGTCTGAATTACCGGATGTGATTCCGGTAATATTTTTCCGCTTCTTGTGGTGATCGCCATACATCTAGCGTCATTCCTCGGATGAGTCGTGTCACTCGGCAAGGTACCTGTCTTCCTTTGGTTTAAAGATGCCGAGATCTGACCCACTTGCTGCTCCAATTGCTTGACTGCGGTGGAATGTGACTCTACTACCTGACTCAACGTTGATAACTCAGTCCTCATTGCCTTTACCCCAGAGTCAGTCGATTCCACCTTTAGCAGCATCTTCGCCATCATGTTCTCTAGCTTGGAAGTCCCTGCCTCATTGCCAGCTTTGTCCTGATTACCAGGTGGTACATACAACCCACCTCTATCGGTGTTATTCCTCCAGCTACCTTGATCGCAATCTCTGTAACCATCTTTCTCATAGTGGTTGTCTCTCTGGTAGTTCCGACCTTGGTTTCCCTGGCCATTGGCCTGGAAACCCCCCAAGTAATTCGCCTCCTCAGTCTCCATACCTTGGGAACCCACCGCTTGTACCTTCTCCATACCTCCTGAGAACAAGTGCTTGGTCAGTAGGTCCAACTGCATTTTCAGATGCGCCATGTCTTGATCGCGCTCCTCCTCTTTCCTACGCTGCTCTGCTGACATACCAACGGTATAGGTGCTAGCTGCAACCTCTGAATCTCGTGTGTGCCAGGCCCTGTTGGTTTTGGTGAGCCTGTCCAAAGTAGTTGTGGCCTCAACAAAGGTAAGACCCATGAATGCACCACCTGCTGCATTGTCTAACGTCGGCTTGGTAGCCAAATTCAGTGCCCGGTAGAACGTCTGCATCAAAAAGTTATCGGTCAACTGATGGTTCGGGCATTGTGTTATCTTCTTTTTGAATCGCAACCAAGTCTTGTGCAGTGCTTCGTGCGGTTGCTGCCTAAAGTTGCTAATCTCGTCCCTCAATTGTATCATCCGAGAAGGAGGAAAGAACCTTTCTAGGAAAGCTCCTCTCAACTCTCCCCATGTTGCGATAGAGTCGGGGGTCAGCTCTGTCAACCACAATGCTGCCTCATCAGACAGAGACAACGGAAATAACCTAAGCCTGATCACTGTCTGACTCACGCCCGGTAGTTCAAACGACTTGCATATGCCCACTAAATTCATTAGGTGCTGGTTTGGATCCTCCCCAGCGACACCTCGGAACACTCCTCTCAAGTTCAACAGCTGGATCATCGTGCTAGTGATGTTGAACTTGGCTCCGGGCGGTAGCGGTGGAACAACAATGGCGCCCGTAGCGCCAGCTCCATCTAAGTCGAGATACTCATCATTCCGTGCGATCTCATCCTGCAGACCACCAGCATTCAGATTTTGTTGGGCCTGCAGTTCTGCAGCGATCCTCGCTGCCTCTAGTTGTGCGGCCATATTCTGCCTCAATGTTCTAGCAAGCTCGGGGTCGTAAGGTAAAATTTGTTCCTCCGAACTTCGGGTACTTGACATGCACAACTGTGTACCCTGTCAAAGACAAAAACAACAAATAAACGTAATGCAGGAAATTATGACTAAGAGTCAACTAAACACACCGGACTTAACAAACAACCGTATTCCCCGGCAACGGCGCCACTTTTTGATAACGCCCAAACTACACCTCTAATTAAAGAAGCGTAAGCGGTCGTAGTCAAATATAGAACCCAACAAAGGTTGGGGTCGAATCCCACAGAGAATATGGTGAAGATTAAGCCTTTAGTGAAGTATGTGACTAGTCGTCAATAGTTTCCGGAAAAGGGGGGGTTTTTGTGTAATGAACAATAGCAAACAAAACAAATAATAACGTATGAATGATAATCAATAGGAGAATGAACTAGGGAAGTGTTTACCATGGCGTTGGTAACAATGTCGATCCTAAGCTTAGCCGGGTTCTTTCTATATGCGTGTCACGATGTGATTGAAGCAATGGTATCGTCTAAACGTCTCTCGACCAAATAAATAAATTTCCTTTTCTATTCTCTCGACCTCGAAAAGATGTGCTTTTTAGATTTCAATCCTAAACATCAAGTAGATTAATCTAGTTACAGCATTAATCATTAGACGAGAGTTAGTAGTCTCAAATCCTTGTTGTTAATCAAGTTTCCCGGTTTTAATCTCTTTACTCAAGAAAATTAAACCTAGGCATGTTCTAATGTTTGCAACCACTAGAAAACGTTAAATAATGAATGATTAACAACGTGACAACATACATATTGAACCCGTCGCTACCCGGAATCTATCTCGATACCTTAGCCATGGCTCCCACAACCCTAGTTGTGGGAGGTTTAGTTACTCATGCTAGTAGAAGAATAAAAGAAAGTCATGTGCATAATAAAGAAAAGAAATCCTTACAATGTATTGAGAACAATCTTTAATTATTCCAAGAACAAGAAACCAAAGATCCCAAGAACGAATCAAGAACAAGATTGAGGAGAAGGAAACCGTGTGTAGCGCGTTTCCCCTCTCAAAACTCGCTCAAAAACTCTCCTAAAATTATTGGAAAAACTTGGTTCAAAGCATAATAATAAAATAAACCTAACATAGGGTATTTATAGGAGTCTAGGAAACCAATCCCAAAAATGCTCGGATTCCGCGTCGCGGACAGCCTAAGTGTGACGGCCAGGGTGACGGACCGTCACAGGGTTGATGGACCGTCGCCTGGACCGTCACCCTTAGGCAGTGGTGCTGCCTTGGCTGCTGCCTTGGTGTGACGGTTTGGGTGACGGACCGTCACACCCTTGACGGACCGTCACCTAAACCGTCACTCTTATCCAGAATGTTCTTTTTCACGTATTTCCGTCTGTTTCCGTGTTTGTTTCCATTTCCTACAAATACAACATAAAAACATCAAAAACAACAACGGTTGCTTGAAAACGTATGATTGTTCTTAGTAAAAAGGAGTCGAAAGTGCCTTTAATTAGCGGCACATCAGCACCCTCTGATAGGGTTATTGAGACTTTTATCACTGATTTAGACCTGAGTATACTTCAGGCACCCTTTGAGAGGTTCTTTTGAGATTACTACTATTATTTTAGACCTGGTTCAATCCCGAGCATGTACTTCGAGGTTCTGATTCTTTGATATTTTGTGGTCGTTACTGTATGTGATCAGGGACCTCCATGGTCCCTCCGTTCCAGGACCTGTCTAGGAGCCAAGCATGTCGTAGGAGGGGTATATGGCATAGGATAAGGTATAGCGGGCAAGTCCCACCATGGGTCTTCCTGCCGGCGCATCGGGCGTGCTGGGGGAGGTACACACAGAGTTACTATTACTGGTTCCATTATTAACATCATCATGCATATTTCACTCAGATTCCACCCTTGTTTGCTGTGTGTTCAGTGTACGCTCTGGTTTTATGGTCGGTCGAAGGGTTTGTTTTCACTTAGTTGTGTTCCTCGGTTATATGGGCGGTCGTTGGGACTGTAGGTAGTTCAGATTACTCTTGTCGCTTTATAGAGCTAGTTATGGTCCTTGTTTCTTGGTGACTTACCAGTTATTAGCTTGTTGAGGCTCCGGTTGTGGGATTTTGATTATTGAGAGGGCTAAGGAGTCTTAACTTATTGAGGAACTTTTGTGTGGCCTTCTGAGCAGAGTGTGAGCTTTTAGTTCCATCCTCATCAGGATTCAAATAGTATCTCTTGGTTATTGTGGTTTAGTGGTTCCATCCTAGGTTGATACTTGCGAGGTTGATCTCTGTTTATATTATCTTTGAAGTTTAATTCGTTGCATGTTTTCCTTTAGCATATTGATTCCTTATTGAGTATGTGAAGTGGCTTCCTTCCTTCCTTTTACTTGAGGTTACCATTATACCACCATGTTTTTTAAACTCTCTCCTTTTATATACGCTATTGTTGCAAGGATTCCAAGTGCGTTCTTCTCGTTTACACTTGTGTTTCTGTGTTATGTATATGTTTGTGCTAGCATGTATACTTGTAACTCGCGGTTAATTTCTCCTTTTGCTAGTTCCTTGTGCTTCTTCATTGCTTCTGTGACTGCTTTCTTGTGTTCTGCTTATTACTATTTTTATATCTTATATGCACTGAGTCGGCCGATGATCCCTACTGAGTACCCATTATCTTGGTGCTCATACTACACTCTTGCATCTTTCTAGTGCAGATATTGGTTGAGTTTTCATCGTTGATCACGTTGGAGACTCGTGCATTTTTTGGACTTTCAAGACTAGGGTGAGCGCCTGGTGGTCGGGGCTTGACCATATCTCATCTTTTTTTCTATTGCTCCTTGTACTTTCGGAGATAGATTTATATTGTATTTTGTTACTTCTAGCACTTGTTTTCTATTAGAAGATTATGTACTATCGATACCAAGTGTTGGGGTTGGTGTAGTTTTCTTTATGTATATATTCAGGTTATTCGCTTCTGCATTGTCTATCTTTACATTCTATTTCTGCTTATTTTTGCCTATTGTGCGTATTGGTTAGGTAGTAGCCCATTACTAACTATTCCGGGCTATGGAGATTGGTTTGCCTACTGGAAGGTTGTAGGTACCATCATGACCTGAGAAATCAGGTTGTGACATCTTGGTATTAGAGCTCTAGGTTCACCGGTGTCATGGTACAGAAGCAAGTATCTACGTAGAGTCTCGTGGATTGGTACGATGACATCCGTATCATTTCTGCGGGAGGCTATAGGGCATTGTTAGGAAAAGTTTCATCTTCTTGGCTTCTTATTGTGCGTTCCTGGCTCTATTGACTTCTGAACTTTGGTTGTTTCATTTCCTTCTTAGATGCCTAAGATGAGTTCGACAGCGAGTGATGTCGAGGCTTTTGTGCCCGTTGCTTTAGTGCTTCCTTCAGCGCCAGGATTTTAGAGTTAGAGTATATCGCATTAGATAGGGGGTGTGGGGTCAGCCCAGCCTCCGATTAGATTCACAGCCACTCCAGTTCTTTAGGACACCGTGCCTAGGACTCTGAGTCCTCCAGTTGGTATTTCAGTACCCGATTCTACGAGCAGTGCATCAACTAGGGTTGAGCTACCAGTTCTTCAGCAGGGTTGTTTGTCGGTATTAGAGTATGAAGCAACATTTCATGACATGGTTAGGCATACTGCTAGGGTTGTACCTTCAGAGTTTGATAGGATTCAGATCTTTGTTGGAGGTTTGATTTCACCGCTCCACTTGGCTACCGAGCATTTAGTTACAGTTGGGATGACCTTCCTTCAGGTAGTGGATCATGCTTGGGCTATTGAGGGTTTATGCCATGAGGCTTATGGAGGTATTGCTAAGAAACATCATCGCCAGTATAGTTTTCGAGGTTCTTAGACTCGAGGTACGGGATTCTCCACTAGAGATAGGTTCCACTACTTCTTATCTACCAGGTCAGTTTCAGTTGCTCCACGGGTTCCCGAGGGTGTTGGTACATGACCTATTGAGCAGAGTGAACATGGTACAGGTCAGATTCTTTGAGGTTTTCTTTCAGGTTGCGTAGGCTGTGGTGGTCGGTCAGGGTCAGCAAGATCTTCTCGCCCGACTTCTTTCTGCGGGTTTTGCTTCAGTATGGTGAGTATGGCCATTGTGTTAGGGATTGCCCCACGATTGCGCATTCCAGTCGGCGTAGTTGTTATGATTGTGGGGTAGTTGGCCACTATTCTAGAGATTGTCCCTAGCGAGGGATGGTTGAGCCTTCAGCTTTGACCACTCAATCGAGAGTTAGACCCCATCAGTCTGATGCCCCTCTTGATAGGCCAGAGGTAAAGGTTCCTGACACCGTTGCTCTAGGTTAGGCTTTTGCAACCTTCAACTTGTGATAGTCGTGTTCACATTATGATTCTATCCCTTCTACCATTTATTTGCTTATATACCTACCTGCTACTTGTTTAGTCGTTTGAATTCCAGATTGTAACTTTTATGCATTGTTTTCGTGGTAGTTTATTCCTTAGTAGTGGATGGGGGTGAGTTATCCTTGATAGTTATTTACCCGGTGTTGTAGCTCGTGGCTAGTTCTTGTTAGTCCATTTCTGGTTGGGTTTGTTTCCTATTTTGTCGTGGATCTAGGCTTGTCATTGAGTCTTCCCTATTGAGCAGTGCTAGATGGTTGTTTCCTTGGATTTTATCTAGCATGGCTATAGGTTCTTGTTTTAGTTTGGTATTACCGGTAGTTGTGCCAGAGTTGAGACCTTGTCTTCAGTTGGGAGATATTGGTTATGCTAGCGTGCATAGATTGGTTTGGTTTTTTGAGTGATTAGAATCGACCCTCTTTTTTTTGGTTGGTTTAGGAGGTTGGCAGGTATATGGGTTGCTCCTATAGTCTCCCTCAGTTTCTTGTCCGGTTAGATTATTTTATTGTCTCCCCGGTTCTGGTTGGAATGAACTTCGATCGTAGTTCTCTGGATGAGCTTTTGATTTTGGCATTGTGTTTAAGTTTGGCTCTGGATTTTATTTGAGAAGAAGTTTGTAAGGTTCATTATGTGCTAAGGAAGGGTTTGTTAGTTGGAAACGAGAGGGAGATGACTCTTTGTTCATGCTGGTGTGCTTTAGTAGTTTACTGAGGTGACAACAAAGATTGGCTTTGGGTTGTGCGTTGGTGACTTAATTCGACCATCTACAGATTGCAGTGGCTTTTTCTTCGATCGGTTTGGGGTTCAGTAGGATCTACGGATTGGGAAAATTGTGTATTCATGGCTTAGTTGGCTCCATCTCTATTAGTGTTCTTTGATGGTGGATGAGTCTACATATGGGTTTTGACAGAGGCATTGATCGATAATTGAGGTTGAGTCTCAAAATTGTGGGTTGGCAAACTACTCCGGATGGTTCATGGTCAGTTCTTCTTGGTTGTAGCTTCTTGGGTTGGAAGGCAATAAGTTCAGACAACTTAGCTTCCCCATTCCAGTTGTGCAGTGACAGTTGGCCTTGGACGCCTAGTTTGGCTAACCTTGGAGTTAGGCTGGACATTCCAGATTTTGGCGGTGTTCTAGATAGCACGAGGTTTCTTCTACCATGCTTGGACAAACTCAGCAGTATGAGTTTGGAATTCAGCATTGGTGTGTGCTATATGTGATCGGATCGTGCGGATTGAGGTTAGCGAGGCTATTTGAAGTTCTAATGACATTTTGATATTGATCGTCGCCTTCATTGTCGGGGGTTTGAAATGCTACTTTTGTTGGGTCTTCAGGGGTTGTCTTTTATATGAGGTTCTAGTGTGGTTAGACTCGGCCAGTATGGGCTGGAAGTCTGGCTTTATATATGCTTTGAAATGGCTGGTTGTGCACAGATGCAGTAGAGTGGTTGATTCGAGCCAAAGGTGTGAGTTGAAGTTATATGCAAATTTTTATGGCTAGATGGCAACTTTGAACCCCAGGCCCCTTTTTCTTTTGCCTTCGGGGTGTTTTGACTTAATATTCATGGTATGGTGGACTTCTTCCTGAGGTAATCTTGGTAAGACGACTTCAAATCAGAATGGTGTTCGAGTATTCAAAGTTACAGTGGTATTCTTAGAGTTTAGAGCTTAGCTGGTGATTTTGAGCTTCGTAGTAGGCTTACCACACTCCTTGCAGAGGCTTGGATTTGCTTTTTGTCTATTGGGCAGGTTACCCTGGTTCATTCGCTTCCAGTTGACTCAGACTCAGCATGGTGCAGCGGTTGGGTTTGTTCTACAATTTGGAAGTTTCTTGGTCAACACAAGGTATTCATATGTGCCTTTCCTAACCTTGGTGTGCAGATTTTAGGTCAGATTCAGATGGGTTGTTCAGTTGGGTTCTGTTATTGAGTTTGATGTTAGCGAAAGTGCTCATTTGTTAGTTGGTGGCCAGTCGGGCCAGGTAACTCCAGTCTTTGGTGATGTGCTATGGGTTGTTATCTTGGATGGCAAAGGTTAGTAGGCTATAACTTGGCTTGGAAATAGCTTGAGTATAAAGGCTGGCTTCGTCCTTGGTAGAATATAAGTGGGAACTATATATCTCTGGTGTGTTAGTTGATGTTTTGAGAGTGGCTCGAGTGTTCGGCATATATAATAAAGTTTCATGATTATGGTACAGTAGGAGTTGGTTTAGAATAAAAGAGATTTGCAGATCAACGGGTTCATAAATTGGAGTTTTGGGTTGATGGCTCTTCTGGTAAATTTGGTTGTGTAACCGAAGGTTCAAATTCTATGTGTTGATCGCCTTACTTCTCTGGGTTCGATGTTGTGTCAGTGCTTACCTATTGAGATTCCCAAGGTTCAGTTTGGGTTGGCAGATATTTGCAGTTTTGGAGTTTGATCTTGGAATCTAGCTTGGCTAGTAAGAAGTTTAGGGTTGGTTGCCTTCTTTGGTTCTTCTCTGTTGGGTGCCGTCCAGTCGAGGAGGCTATCCGGGTTGTCCGAGAGAGTAGTGCGGGCTTTGTATCCGCTATTCTTTTAATCTCTAGTCTTTCTTTCTTTCCTGACTTTCGGGGATGAAAGTCTTTTTAGTAGTGGATGATGTAATACCCTTCCGATCATTTATGCATTTTCACATTTATTGTACTGTTAGAGCTTGCCTGTAGCGGCCCCAAGTCATTTATGGCTTGCTGGGACCGGTAGTTTGGTGCTCGAGCTGCCTGATTGGTCTTTTTGTCCATCCCTTCTTTTAGAGATTTAAGCCTTTGGAAATCATTGACTTCAGTTAACATCCTTGGTGAACGTGCTCGAAATCGAATTCTAACAGTTCCATTAGCTCCGGAGTGTGGACTTTGGTCTAGAGGGACCTTTGGTCGGGATTCGGGAGCTTTTCAGCTTGGAATTCTCTCTCATTATGTGTTTTCAGACCAGTTGGGCTTATTTGGTTGACTTTGGTCAACATTCGGAGAAGACGACCTCGGATGGAAATTCTGTCAGCGTCGTTAGCTCCGGAATGTCGAGTTTAGGCTAGGGGGACCATTGGTTTGGGTCCCGAGGCTTTGGGACTTGTTTTCGGCCATTGGGTTCCATTTTGGTAATAGTTGGCTAAATGTTAATTATGGGAGTGGGGCACACTTTTCATTAAATCAACCTCCGATGGAATTTTCATCGATTCCATTGGATCTTATATGCCATTTCTAGTCAAATAGCTCTAGTCGTTTGTGTTAGCGGGACCCCGGATGCATTCTCGGAAACCCAAAGTGTGAAAATCTTCCCTTGAATAGCTGGTTACTGTCATAGCACTTTTTGCTCTTCGCGTTCACGGAGGGCTGGCCGCATTCACGAAGGCCATTTTCCAGTCGCCCCAACTTTGTTCTTCGCGTTCGCAGGCCTTGGCCGTTTGATTCTGCCCCAAGATTCTGCCCTTGTAGAATCTTCCCCATTTGATTTGCATGATCGTGAGCTCTCTCATTTTACCTCCTTGGCATCATTTCTCGCATTGTGGTAGGCTTCCTTGCCCAATTTCCGGATTTATTTCTTGAAAGTTCCTCCTTTATTTATTGGCTTGAGCGGGCTGTTTGAGCCCCAATCGCTGTCCGTTCCCACTTAATTTTTGAGCATATGCTCCTGGGATGTTAAGGAACACTTTGGTGTTTTGCGTTTTTGATTTTGGGTTGCGGGGCCCACGGCCCATTTGTGGACCGGATTTTGACCGGGTAAGTTTATGGCATTATGGGTATCATTAGTCTTTTTTTAACGCCTAGATTATTGTGTTGATTGTGGTTTCGTGATTTGGAGCTTCCCGGAGCAGTTTGAGCCTGGACTACACCGTCCCCGCAGCTATTCGTCGGACGACAGGTAGATTATTGCTTTCCCTACCTAGATTCTATGTATATAGGTTATAACTGCATTAATTAGCATCCTTGGGCGGGTTGTTATAGGTTGGTATCCCTAACCTTGTCCTCCCTTTTTCTATTCATTTATTTCATACATTGTTTGTAGTATTTGCGTAATATTGTATATTACCCTTGTGGTCCTGTATGTCCTTGTATTGACTCTGGAACATAAATGGTGGGTTATTTGGGAATGCCCGTGATGTCCCGGACATAGAGATATCCTTTTAGGCTGGTTATGTCTGCTGAGTAGTTGTGTGGCCTGTGCAGGGCTGATAGGAAAGGTTTATGAGCCGTTGGGCTAATTTATATTTGTTTACGAGCATATAATCTATGAAAATGATTTTTCCTGCATGTTTTACTTTGATTATGGCTGCGAGCCACTATAGATGGGTTTTTCCTAAACTTACATGGCCTCGGGAGCCCGCTTTTGGTAAAATCTAATGATGACATGCGATTTTGGATGATTTCACACTCGATTTTTTACTGATACTAGGATCTGTTGGGCGGAGTACTACACCTAATTTTCTACTGATACTAGGCTCTGTTGGGCGGAGTACTACACTTGATTTTCTACTGATACTGGTCTCTGTTGGGTGGAGTACTACACTTGATTTCCTACTGATACTAGGCTCTGCTGGGCGGAGTACTAGACCTGATTTTCTAACGGGTTTAGACCCGGATACGCTCTGGGCACCCTCTGAGAGGGTTATTGAGACTTTTATCACTGATTTAGACCCGAGTATACTTTGGTCACCCATTGAGAGGGTCTTTTGAGATTACTACTATTATTTTAGACCTAGTTCAATCTTGGGCACGTACTTCGAGGTTCTAATCCTTTGAGATTTCACAGTCGTTATTGTATGTGGTCAGGGACCTCCATGGGCCCTCCATTCTAGGACCTGGCTAGGAGCCAAGCATGCCAGAGGAGGGGTATACGGCATAGGATGAGGTATAGCAGGCACCTCCCACCATGGGTCCTCCTGTCGGCGCGCCGGGAGTGTTGGGGGAGGTGCATACAGAGTTACTATTACCGGTTCCATCATTATCATCATCAAGCATATTTCACTCGGATTCCACCCTTGTTTGATGTGTGTTCAGTGTATGCTCCGGTTGTATGGGCGGCCAGAGGGTTTGTTTTTTCACTTGATTGCATTACTCAGTTGTATGAGCGGTCGTTGGGACTGTAGGTAGTTCAGATTACTCTTGTCGCTTTATAGAACTAGTTATGGTCCTTGTTCTTGGTGACTTAGCGGTTATTAGCCTGTTGAGGCTCTGGTTATGGGATTTTGATTATTGAGAGGGCTAGGGAGTCCTATCTTATTGAGGCACTTTTGTGTGGCCTTCTGAGCAAAGTGTGAGCTTCTGGTTCCATACTCATCAGGATTTGAGTAGTATCTCTCAGTTATTGTGGTTTAGTGGTTCCATCCTAGGTTGATACTTGCGAGGTTGATCTATGTTTATATTATCTTTGAAGTTGGATTCGTTGTATGTTTTCCTTTAGCATATTGATTCCTTCTTGAGTATGTGAAGTTGCTTATTTCTAAACTCGTGGTCCATTGGAAAGAACTGATGGTGACAATCAAACCAACAATTGTTTTGGCCATGCTTTAAAGTGAATGCTTTAGAATTTTTCATGCGATGCAGGCAAGCTAACTTTCTAGCAGTAATCCAATCCGACAACATCCTATACGCAGGAAAATCATTAATAGTCCACATTAAAGAAGCATGCATAGTAAAATTTTGCTTATTTGATATATCGTATGTCACTACACCGTCAAACCATAATTGTTTTAGCTCATCTATCAATGGCTAAAGATAAACATCAATCAAACTTTTTGGATTACGGGGACCCGAGATAATACAACTTAGAAATATGTAGGGACTTGTCATATACATTTCAAGCGGGAGATTATATGGATTAAGAAATATAGGCCAGCAAGAATAAGGTGCAGCATTATTAGAGAGTAGTGTGAAACCATCTGCACACAATCCCAATCTAACATTTCTTGGTTCTCTAGAAAAATCAGGATATGTTCTATAGAAATGCTTCCAAACTTCTCCATAAAATGGATGAGACAAGAAACCCGGTGGCTTTCTATTTTCATGGTGCCATCTCATATGTGGGGCAAAACTCATTGAAAGGTACAACCTCTTTAACCTAGGTATAAAAGTTAGATAGTGCATCGCCTTAATTAGAACCATCTTTCCACTGGGAGTCCGCTTATACCAAGCATGTGTCACGACCCAAAATCGGGCCATGATAGTGCCTACATAACCCCCAGTAGGCAAGCCAAACCCAACAATTTGGAAGATAATAAAAGCAGTTAAAGTAAGAAAAGCGAAATACATAAATAAGGGAGATAGGGCCAATAACATATATACATACCAACTGTACTAAATATACAAAAGATGGCCCTAAAGTGACCAAGAAGACAGAATATACACGAGAACCAACCCGAACCTGGTGTCACTAGCATCAGAGTGACTAAAGTATGGAGTAGCTATACAACAGACTTTGTCTATCCCAAAATACAAATATAGACATAAATACAAGATGGAAAGCATGTAAAGTCTCCAAGGCACCGGGAGCTCACCGTGATCCGAACTTTAACATGCCTCAAATGATGGAAGGATCAGTGAGGGTGGCTCGTACTAGGTGCTGCATCAGAAAAAGATGCAGAGTGTAGTATGAGTACTACGACAATGGGTACCCAGTAGGCATCATAGGTCTTCCTTTTACTTGAGGTTACCAATATACTTCCATGTTTTCTAAACTCTCTCCTTTTATATATGCTATTATTGCTAGGATTCCAGGTGCATTCTTCTTCCTTACACTTGTATTTCTGTGTTATTTATATTTTTATATTAGCATGTATACTTGTAACTCGCGGTTAATTGATCCTTTTGCTAGTTCCTTGCTTCTGTGACTGCTTTATTATGTTCTGCTTATGACTATTTTTATATCTTATATGCACTGAGTCGGCCGATGATGCCTACTGAGTACCCATTGTCTTGGAACTCATACTACACTTCTGCATCATTCTAGTGCAGATATTAGTTGAGTTTTTGCCATTGATCGCATTGGAGACTCATGCAGCTTTTGGACTTTCAAGACTAGGGTGAGCGCCTAGCGGTCGTGTCTTGACCATATCTCATCTTTTGTTCTATTGCTCCTTATACTTTCGGAGATAAATTTATTATATTTTATTTTCTTACTTCTAGAACTTGTACTATCGATACCAAGTCTTGGGGTTGGTGTAGTTTTCTTTATGTATATATTTGGGTTATTTGCTTCCGCATTGTCTATCTTTACATTCTACTTCCGCTTATTTCTGCCTATTGTGTGTATTGGTTAGGTAGTAGCCCATTACTAACCATTTCGGCTACGGGGATTGGTTTGCCTACTGGGGGGTTGTAGGTACCATCATGACTTGAGAAATTGGGTCGTGACATGGAGTAGGATCGCAGGGACATACTAAGGAGGAAACTATTACCTCAAGCTGAAACTTGATCGAAAGGAAAGAGGTGAGGGTACTTGGATTTCATGGCTGCTTCTGCTTCCCAAGTAGCTCCCTCGACTGAGTTTTAAAAGCTGAAGTACTATCATGGTAACTGATTTCTGATTGAAATATAAACTGAGTTGGATTCATGAGACATGTATGCATACTGAGAGCACAAGAATAGTAAATGGGACATGAACTGAATATCTAACATGACGTCTGGTTTGAATTAAGAGCAGGGACTTAGCTGGAACTCATAAAGAACAAATGCATTTTAGAAATCGCAGTTAACCGAAAGGGACGTCAAACTGAGAGGAGTAGATATACAGGAAAACTATTCTCTTCTAAATACCACACTTACCAAATGCAATAAGCAATCTCAATAGCGCACATAAAGATACTAAGGTCAGAGTCTAACTACCAGCTTCTTCATGCTCAAGCCTACCTCAACTAAATCTCTTTCATCTAGAGTTATCTCCTAAGAATAGTTTTCCTTCTTATTACAACAACCAACTAACCTTGAGCTCCTAATCAAAGAGTCACTAGTTGCGCAAAACAAGGGTCCACATGTATTCCATCACAATATTCAAGCTTTTCACTATAGTCGCCTCATGGTTTCATAGCCTACCCTATTCAAGACTTCCCTCCTCTTCCCTGTCATAATTAGGAGTCGCAATTTCAAGCACTTCTACAGGGGGACATACATAAATTCTTCAACTAACCATTTTCCCTGAACAATCCTTACCTCCCAATTTGCCCACACCTAAAAGCCAAGGTGGAATAATTAATCCCAACAAGGAAAAGAAGTCTGTTGCCTCCCATCTAGGCTACTACAAGGCCTCCTTCCCTAACGCTTATAACAACATAAACCAGAATCACCGAAAGAAAATAGCGGGAGCATGAGCATTATGAATGAAGGATTACTGATTGATCTTGACTTGCACTTAGCATGATCAAGCCACTCAAGGTGAGGCTTGGGGAATTGAGTGCAATAGGCATGAGCACTTCACATACTGGGCATGTAATACATGAATAGTGGGTATCACCACCCCTCTTCATCAAAGGCAAAGGTTAAAGGGCTTTAGAGTAAGGAAATCATAAGCGTGAATCATTTCAAGAATCAAGTCTGAGCATATACATGACGTAACATGATTTGATTTGCCATTAAGGCATGTCTGAGGACTAAACTAGGTAAATAGGACTAAGCGTGCTGAGAGACATGAGTTTACATAAATAACGAACCTCAAGACATAAATTTGGGATTTATGGAATTGCAAAGTAAGACTAGAATCGTTGTCAAAAGCAATCACTTATCACTCTAGAAGCTAAATATGAGCGTGAATTTGAATGGGGTGCATAAATTTTAAATAGGACCATGGAGTTGACACAAGGCATGCAAAAAGGTATCGTGATGGCAGAAGTATACTTAGGACGCTAGGATGGAATTAAGCTTCTGCCTCCCCTCCTAACCTTTTTCTAACACCCAAAAGCATTAATACCTGAGCCTCCAAAATCTGACCGATTCTACATCCTACCATCTCCCCTGGGGATTCATGCTACCTTTCTAAGCCTATAGACACCTCACTAACCTTTAAGTGGAATTGTGATCATTTTGCCCTGACTGAACAGACACTACTCCAAAATCTAGTACGAATACCCACTTCATTCCATAGTTTAAGACTCTTCCTCGCCTCATTATCTAGGCCTCAACCTTTCGATCTCATATAGGGCTGTGCATAACACGATGATACTATCATCCTCTATCACTACCTCATTCTAAGCTAAGACAATTCACAACCATGCAAGAGTAGGGGTCTGGGGGATATGGATGCATAAGGAAGAAAATCTAGTGACATACCTGACTCAACTTCTGGAGGAACACTCTGACTCGGCTAGCTAGGCAATGAAAGGAATCAATTTTGGAGCTGAACACCACAGTTGCTCTGCTTAGCTGAGGGGCAATCCCTGATCCTATGGCCTAACTGACCGCACCTAAAACACCCCTCCTTGCCTGCAAGACACTCACCTAGATGGAGCTTAAAGCAACTACCCCAATGAGGGTACTTCAAGGTCCTCGGAGCCCTATAGTGATAAGACTGAGAATTGAGGGCAGGTGTGCTAACTGAAGATGGTGTTGGTCCGGATGACCTCTGCTGGAAAGATGACTGGTTCTATGATCTGGTCGTCTTGTTCTTCCTCTTCCACTTCTTTAGTTTCTTTTTCTCATTTAATAGAGTTGTCATGGCTTGAGCCAACATACAGATGGCTTCACGAAATTCAACATTCATAACCTCATGATCTGGAGCGATCGAATTAGCATTCCTCTTGGGGTTTCTTCATGGAGACATTATCTAAAATGCGTAAGGAATGGAATAGAAGGGCAAATAGAGTCAAACTCTATTGCATGATAGTGAACATGAAAGAAGTGAAGTTTTTCCTAAAACATCTCATAGCCTCCCTCTTATAAGTATGGCGCACTTCACACCCATGAAATAGACACTACTTGATGCGCCTTTCAAACACCCTAGGACTCTTGAACCTGATGCTCTGATACAAAGTTTTTTATGCCCCAACCTACCCCCTGGACGTAACACGGGACCCAAGATCACAAGTGATCTCAAGATAACCCTATGGCATTAGCATGACTTAAAAACTGAACAAAACATAAGGAACGAAAGCTTAATTGAAGTAATGAGCAACTTAATCCTATGTATAAATAAAAGTATAAGAATGAAAATCTGAATACAACTGAATATCTGACTCTATGTATGAAAGCCTCTACTACTGGCGACCTACCGGGAAAAGACCCCAGCTAACTCTAAATACCGAAAACTAAATAAACAAACTAAATACTGAAATGAAGCTAAACTCCAAGTCCTCGAGTGAGGAGGACTCACCAAGCTGGTTGGATGTGTTGCTGATCTACTAGCCATAAATCTGGGGACAGGCTATAGAATCTACATCATGATAAGATGCAGCACAAAGAAGTATGCGGTCAGTACTATGGAATATACTGAGTATGTGAGATATGCATATGTCATGATAAAATGTACTTGAAAGTATAAATATGTTAAAAACGTACTTAAAACATAACTGAAAACTGAGTTCATGCAAAAAAGAGGTATCATAAGTAAATCTCATAGTTTAAAGCTTAAAGTATGAAATAGAATAGTATAAGTCTTAATTCTTTATATGGGAGTTTCTCTTAACCGATATAAACCATGATGAGCTACATGGAGTCCAGTGTCATACACCTACACTAAAAAAGGTTGTCCTAAATGGCCAAAGTTAGAACCTTATGATATCAGGATCATGTCATAAGCCAAAGAGAGCACCTACGGTAGCATGTAATTCTGGGACTAAGGGAAATCTCACCCCGTTCAACTCGATGCTAAATACTACTCCCAAAATATATACATAGAGCTCACATATCTTGTGACATAATCTAATGTCAATTCTGTTTGAAAAGAATAAGGGTATAATCTAATACTATGCAATTCACATAGCTTAGGTAGACATAACTAGATGCCAAAACTTTCATAAATCATAAAGACATATCTAATGTCATGCAATTCATGCTTCAAAATCCTTAAAACTTACCATAACCATAATTCAAAACATACTTTTCTTTCTAAATTCATAACTTGAAGAATTAGGCATGCAATTTCATAATACATAAGGCCATGTTATCTAACATGTCAATTTTCACTTGAAATCATGCGATTCAATGGAATCATGCTAGAAATCATATTTAATGCATGGACTTTTGAAATCAATTAAGAAACCTCAAATAAATTATAGATAAGTAATAAAAAATCATGAATTGAAGCATTAAAACTGAGCCCATAAGTTTTCCCCCAAATTGTGTATGAAC
Source organism: Jaltomata sinuosa (assembly GCA_003996215.1). Taxonomy (NCBI): domain Eukaryota; kingdom Viridiplantae; phylum Streptophyta; class Magnoliopsida; order Solanales; family Solanaceae; genus Jaltomata; species Jaltomata sinuosa. Next base: position 223,848 of record QJPP01002020.1, on the reverse strand, counting down.
CATAATTTCATAAATTCACAAATCTAAGTAGAAATCATGAGTTTTGGGCATAAGGGTGAAAGGAATCCCATACTAAATACCCACATACCTGAACTTGAAGCTTTCTTAACTTGGGACTTTGAGGATGGAGACTTGGAGATGAAAACCCTAACTTGAAGCTTGATAGGATGGAACTCCTTTCTTCTTTTGCAACTTGATTGAAAGAGTAGGAGAGAACTTAGGCCAAGTGGGAGTAAAAACCCTTCTAAATAGGCTTAAAATGACTTAGTATAGGAGTTAAAAGAGTGAGAATTTACAAAAATACCCCTGGACTTAAGATGGAAAAGAACTGAATTAAAAACTCAGCTTCAGATTCCACGGGTGGATTCCATGGATCGTAGACTAAACCACGACTCATGGTTTCCACTCGTGGTTCCTGACCCAAATGACCAGCTGCAGATGAGTTTCTATGAGTCAACAGGATGATCCATAGAATAATCTATTGTCCATAGACCTACCCGTAGTTCCTGTAGAACTAGGAAGACCTCAGACTTGGTTCCATGAGTGGAAATTACGGTCCATAGAATAAACTACAGTCCGTAGAACCCACTCGTGGTTCCTGGGTAAACAATCAGTCCTCAGTTTTGATTCTAGGATTGAACAGTATGGTTCATAGAATGAACTACGATCCATATAACACACTCGTGGTCCCAGAGGCTGAACTGCAGAACGCAAACCACGACTCCATTCCATGGCTCGTGGTTCAAACCACGACCCATGGTTTGGACTTGTAATTCTTGGAAAGTTCAAATTTTTCAGAGACTCTTAGCTTAAAAGGTGATTCGAATTCCTGGGTGTTACAGGTCAACTAGTTAGATCCTTGCGATGACAATGAAGGAAGTGGCCTGCACCAGTAGCTGGAAAAACCAGCAAAGCCACAAGTCCAAAAATTCCCCGGATGGACTCTCGGGATTCATTCAAAATCCTATGAACGTAAACCAAACATGCTACCCAACTAGGAAAGGAATTCTTGACTCAACAAAATCATCAAAATGACCAACGGAGGTCATCTTGATGAAATGTTGACCAAAGTCAACACTTTGCCAATTTTTCATAAAGCTCAGTCAAGTGCCCAAAACAATTTTGGTAGCTTCGAAACCATAACCAAAGGTTTCACTAGCCCAAAATTCATGTTCTTAAGCTAATGACAATGAGTGTATTCTCATCTGATCCCATTTATTCCAAAGTTAAACATTTCAACCTTAGGAGTTCCAAAATAGGAAATTGGCTTAAAAATACAAATGAACTACCCAAAAACTAAACCAACTATCTCGGTAAGTCATAAATAACTTGTAGTCATTCTGGGAAACCTCAAAATATTTAAAATGCACGAAAGTGAAAAAATAACCACGAGGGTCATTACACATAATTTTCTCTATTATTAGTTCCTTATATAACTTCATAATTATATTAGGTTTATAAGTTTGTCTTCTTATATTTGAACGTTAAATACCAAATACTACATAAAGTTTCATGTTGCAAATGTCCAAACTAAAGTATTGAAAATTTTATTTGAACACAAATTTGAAAAAAGTATCTCAAAGGCTAACAAGCCTTAAATTTTATTAAGTATAATTTTGTACTTTAAGATTTTAATACAATTGCAAGTTTGTGTTTGAATTTTAAATTTACAAATTACAATAAAAGTTTTTTATTTCTATGAATTAAAAAGAGGAGAAACTTCAAACTACAGTTGATGAATAAAAGATGATCACAATTTTTCTTTAAATGAAATGAATCTTTTTATCCCTTTCAGTTGTTGAATGCTCCATTGGAGTAAAATTATCTTCACTGTCTCTACCATTTTAATAAGATTTAAATGATATAATATCTTCAAGTTCTTTTCCCTTTGTTTGCTTTTTTTTTTGACACAATGAGTGTATATTATCTTTAAGCTGATGTCTTCTTGGATAAAGACTCTTTTTGATGTAACGGTTGAAGCCCGAACAATTAGCATATTCAAAAACATTTTGGAAAGAATGTAAAAGCATCTGAGGTATCCTTCCACTATTTTAAAACTTTAAAACTAACATCGAAAGGTTCCACAAGTTATGTCAAATAAAATTGGAACATGTTACCTTCTGTATTTATTGTGAAGCAGTAATTAAGATCAAATACCCAAGTATGTTATGTGATGTGAGGCTAAAAGTAATATTTTTATGATATAGATTGCCTCATATTTTACTTATTTTAAGACGCTTTTGAGATTACATTATATGAATTATGCTTACATAGGTTATTTTATTGTGTAGATTGAAAAGTAAAGGATTTTACTGTAACACCCCAGAACTTCCAAGACTAGACTCAGCTATAAAACCTGAAAATAAATTTTCCAAGTCTCAGTCAAAACCACAAATGGTTTCCATAGACCGTGGAATAGCCCACGAGCCGTGGAATGCCTCAGTGGAACTCAGATAGAGACCAGTCAAGATGGGGTCAAGACCATGAGTCCGAACCACGGACCGTGGAATGATCCACGACTCGTAGATTCTACTCGTGGAACTCAGACCTGAGACCCAACTATCCCTATGAAACCACGACATATTTCCACAAACCGTGGAATGATCCACGAGTTATGGAATGGTCTCATAGGACTCAGACCTAAGGGTCCTCAATCCCTCAGGAACCATGATAGAGTTCCATGAACCGTGGATGATTCCATGAGTCATGAACCCAAGTCGTGGAACTCAAACCCACAGCTTGATAAAAAGGCCCCATGACAGGGTTCTACAAGTCGTGGAAGCATCCATGAACTGTGGAACCTGTCCGTGGAACCCGAGTCATAAATTTTTCTGGCGGTCTTCTTTTAATTAATTCGGGGGTATTCCAATCATTTCCCTACCCTTCTAACTCTGGTCCATAGTCATTTTAGGGGGTAATTAAAGGGATATTCACTCTTATTTCCCCATTCTCCATAAATTAATCAGACTTAGCAAAATTTGGAGAAAAGAAATGCTTCTCCCTCTTAAGAACCATCAAAAGAGTCTTCTCAAGTTCAAGCTTCAATCCCAGGGGTTTCCTCCATAGATTCTCCTCTAGTTATGTGGGATTTCATCAATGGGTACCTTCCACCCATTGAGTCCCTAGATTCAGTGCAGTTCTTCAGTTCTCCATGAGTTACTCAGATCTAGGGTTCCTAAACCTTAGGGAATCATTATAATTCAGATTCTATTGCTTGTGTGATAATGATTGCATGTTTCTTGGAGTATTAGCATAGTCATATGTATAGAGTTCAGTAACCCTAGCTTGTGTTAATTTCAGTACTCATAAATTATACTTGCTAGTCAGATAATTCAGACAACTATGCTTCAGAATTAGAATGCCATCAGTTTCAGTATATGTATGTTGCATTCTCAGATGATTACCAGTATTTGAGTTATTCAGTATTTTCAGCTTGCATTTCATTGCTTACATTCAGTTGGGAGTAGACTTAGTACCGATCAGATGAAGGGAAGAAGGCTTGGCTGTCAGATTAGGCTAAGACCTTTAGTAGCAGTCTCCAAGTCCCAGAACTACGGCGCCACTGTAGGTATAAAAGGTCTCAGCTGTTAGATTAGGATGGTCACCCTTGTCCCTTGTGGACATCAGTTTAGTGGATCCACGTTAGATTTGTTTGCACCTTTGGCAAGGTATAAACACCCTTCTATCTAGGGTTACAGGTTGGCACCATAGTTAGCTCAGCTTGAGGTATGTCGAATCATAGTAACTCCCACAATTAGACTCTTATTAGATTGACCTTGTATTCATATATCGGTTCATAGTACAGTCAGACTCTTATTGGATTGACCTTGTATTCATTTATTTATTCATCATGCTATCTACTCATGTTAGTTACTTGGTCACTGTATTCAGCTTTTCTTTAGTTCATGCTTTAGTATATATTTCCATGTTCAGTCTTTATGTCATTCAGCTTAGCATATATCCTGCATGCTCAGTATATTTGAAGTACTGATGCATATTTTTATGCTACATCATTGTATGATGTACGCTCAAGTGCTCAGCACCCAGACCATGTTTTGCTCGATTTCCAGTCCTTACTCAACAGCTTTAGGGGTGAGTCCTCATAGTTCGAGAATTATAGATATGCTTTCATCTTTCAATTTTATATTTCAATTTCAGATTATTAGAGTTAGATGGGGGTTTGTCCCATTAACACATATCAGTTAGAGGCTTTCAGACATAGAACTAGATTCAGCTATTGAGTTGTTAGTGTTGTTTTTCAGACTCATTATACTCTTACTTATATTTTATATTCATACATGTTTCAGCTCTTCCTTATTTTAGATATTTAAATTCTTTTAGATTTCTGCACAGTTCATACTTTATCAAAATTTGTCTAGATATACCAGACCATGGGTTAGCTTGGGGTCACTTATGACACTGAGCACCATGTTGCATCCAGGGGTTACCTCAGGACATGACAAACTTGGTATCAGAGCATCAGGTTCAAGTGTCCTAGGGTATCTGAAAGACGCATCAATTAGAGTCTTCTTCATGGGTGTGAAGCGCGCCACACTTATGTGGGAGAAGCTATGAGATGTCACTAGGAACAACTTTCCTTATTTCTTTCCAGCTCATGCTATAGAGTGTAAACTCTATTTAATATACTTCTAACTCATACTCTACACGTTACAGTAAATGCCTCCTAGAAGAGCCAACGCCAGGAACCAGCAGCTCCAGCAGACCCTCTGAATGAGCAAGTCACTCATGTCGAATTCAGGGCTGCTTTCCAGGTGCTTGCTCAGGCCATGACCACTCAGGTCAATCAGCAGGTTGTGGCACCAGCTCCACCTCAGACCAACTCTATTGCAGCTAGAGTCCAGGACTTCACTCGGATGAACCCTCTAAAATTCCATAGGTCCAAGTCTGAAGAGGATCCACAGGAATTTCTTGACAACATTCAGAAGGTGACAGATATTATGGGTGTCACTCTAGTTGAGAGTGAAGATCTAGCTGCCTACTAGATGAAGGGAGTGGCTTATACTTAGTATCAGCAGTGGAAGAAATCCCATTATGCTAATGTAGGTCCAGTGGATTGGAACCACTTCAAGACTGCATTTTTGGACAGGTTTTTCCAACTTGAACTCAGGGAAGCCAAGGTCTAGGAGTTCATCAATTTGAAGCATAATGATATGAGTGTGAAAGAATATTCTCTCAAGTTCACCCAGTTGTCTAAGTACGCTTCGGCGATAGTAGTTGACTCTAGAGCCTGCATGAGTAAGTTTGTATATGGTGTGTCCGATGATGTGTTCAATGAGTGAAAGACTGTTATATTGGTAAAGGAGATGGATATCTCTAGGTTGGTTACTTATGCTCAGCAGATCAAGGAGGAGAAGATCAAAGAAAGGGGAGGAGACAGTAAGAGAGCTAAAATGGGTGACTTTAACTACTCTCAGCAGAGGTCAGATGGTGGAAACCGCTCTCAATTCTACCAGAAATCTTTAGCTCCAGCCCCATCTTTTGCTAGTGCTCTAGTTCCCAAGTTCAGATAAGACCGATGAGATAGGGCACCAGGCTCTAAGTCCCAAGATACAGTTACTAGCGGGTGCACTCATCTAGTTTTCAAGAAGTGTGATAAAAACCACCAGGGTGAGTGTATGGAAGACAGTGGGAATTGTTTGGGTGTGTCAAGCTAGGCCATAGGATGAGGTGTTGTCCAGCAACTTCTCAGAAGGGCAAGGATGTTCGCCCATAGAATTAGGCTAGTTCTACAGCATCTTTAGCGGGTCACCCCACTCAGCAGGGTGCTTCATCTGGTACAGGTGGTGATCAGCACCAAAATAGGTTGTATCCCTTCAAACTCAACAATACCAGGAGGATTATCCCGATGTGGTCATGGGTACATTACAAATTTTCCATTTAGATGTTTATGCTTTGTTAGACCCAAGGGATACACTTTTCTTTGTAACTCCTTATATACCAGTGAATTTTGGTATCAGTCCAGAACCCTTCTCAGTCTCTACTCCAGTTGGTGATCCAGTTATAGCTAGATGGGTATACAGAAATTGCCCTGTCATAGTTTCCTAGCAAGTCATCTCAACCAAACTTGTAGAGTTAGAAATGGCTGACTTTGATATAATTCTAGGCATGTATTGGTTACATTCTTGTTATGCCTCAGTTGATTGTAGAACTAGGATCATTCGCTTTCAATTTCCAAATGAGCCAATCTTAGAGTGGAAGGGTAGTACCTCAGTTCCTGTAGGTGGATTCATCTCTTACCTTAAGGCCAGAAAAATGATTTCCAAGGGGTATATCTATCATTTTGTTTGGGCTAAGTATTCAAACACCGAAACCCTAACTCTTGAGTCATTACCAGTGGTGAATGAATTCCCAGAAATGTTTCCAGAAGATCTTCATGGAATTCCTCCAGAAAGGGAAATCGATTTTGAAATAGATCTCCTTCTAGATACCCAGCCTATTTTGATTCCTCCTTACAGAATGGCTCCAACTAAGCTTAAGGAATTGAAAGAACAATTGAAAGACCTTATAGATAAGGGCTTAATCAAACCTAGCATCTCTCCATAGGGTGCTCTAGTTCTTTTTAAGCGTAAGAAAGATGATTCTCTCAAGATATGCATCAATTATCGTCATTTGAACAAAGTTACAATCAAGAATAAGTATCCCATCCCCAAGATTGATGACTTGTTCGACCAGCTTTAGGGTGCTTGTTGCTTTTCTAAGATAGACCTCAGATTTAGCTATCATCAGCTCAGAGTCAGAGATAGTGACATCCCTAAGATAGCCTTCCAGACTGGGTATTGTCACTATGAATTTGTAGTTATGTCTTTTAGACTAACAAATGCTCCTGCAGCTTTCATGGACTTAATGAACAGGGTGTTCAAATAGTATTTGGACTTGTTTGTCATCATCTTCATCGATGATATACTCATATATTATCAAAGTGAGGAAGAGCATGCAGGCCATTCAAGCGTGGTGTTGCAAACTCTCAAAGATCACCAGTTATTCGCCAAGTTCAGTAAGTGTGAATTCTAGTTAAAATCAATCACTTTTCTTGGTCATGTGGTATCTAGTAAGGGAATCCAAGTTAATTCTCAAAAGATTGAGGCAGTGAAGGACTGGACCAAACCCACTTCTCCGACAGACATCAGAAGTTTCTTGGGTTTGGCCGGTTACTACAGGAGATTTGTTGAACGATTTTCATCCATAACTACCCCATTGACCAAGTTGACTTAGAAAAAGTTCAAGTTTCAGTGGTCAGATAAGTGTGAGAAAAGCTTCTTAGAATTGAAAACCAGGTTGACCACAGCTCCCATTTTGACTCTACCAGAGGGTTCAGATGGCTACATGGTTTATTGTGATACTTATAGGGTCGTCCTGGGTTGTGTTTTGATGCAGCAGGGTAAGGTCATAGCTTGTGCCTCCAGACAGCTTAAGGTTCATGAGAAGAACTACATAACTCATGATCTTAAGCTTGCAGCTGTTGTGTTTGCCCTAAAGATTTGGAGATATTACTTGTATGGTGTTTATGTCAATGTGTTCACAGATCATAAGAGCCTCCAGTATGTGTTCACCCAGAAAGAGTTGAATCTTCGTCAGAGAAGGTGGCTTGAGTTCCTCAAAGACTATGAAATGAATGTGCTCTACCATCCGGGTAAGGCCAATATAGTGGTTGATGCCCTCAGCAGACTATCCATGGGTAGTGTGTCACATATTGAGAAAGAGAAGAAAGAATTAGACAGAGATGTTCATAGGCTTGCTCATTTAGGAGTTTGCCTTATGGACACGACAGATTGTGGTTTGATAGTACAGAATGGGTCAGAATCTTCATTAGTAGCAAAGGTTAAAGAGAAACAGGACAGTGATCCCATATTACTTCAGTTAAAGGGTGTAGTTCATTAGCAGAGGGTTGAGGTTTTCTCCCAAGGGGGAGATGGTGTACTTCGCTACCAGGGTTGTTTATGTGTACCTAATGTGGATGAGTTGAGGTAGCAGATCCTTACAGAAGCCCATAATTCCAGATACTCTATTCATCCTGATGCTACTAAGATGTACCATGATCTACGAGAAGTCTATTGGTGGAACGACATGACGAGGGACATTGCAGATTTTATGGCTAAGTGTCCCAACTGTCAGCAGGTGAAAGTAGAACATCAGAAACCAAGAGATGTGACTCAGTATATTACCATTCCTACTTGGAGGTGGGAGGTGATCAACATGGATTTCATTATGGTTTTACCTCGTACTCACAGACAGTATGACTCCATTTGGGTGATAGTGGACAGAGTTACTAAGTCAGCTTAATTCTTGGCTGTCAAGACTACAGATTCCATTGAGGATTATGCTAGGCCCTATATCAGCAAGATAGTCAGGTTGCATATGGTTCCCTTGTCTATCATCTCAAATAGGGGTCCTCAGTTTACATCTCCTTTCTGGAGATCATTTTAGAAAAGTCTTGGTACTCAGGTGAATCTCAGTACAACATTTCATCCGCAGATGGATGGCCAGGTAGAGCATACCATTCAGACCTTAGAGGACATGTTGAGAGCTTAAGTGATCAATTTCAAGAGTAGTTGGAATGATCACCTACCTCTCATAGAGTTTGCCTATAATAACAGTTTCAATTCCAGTATTCAGATGGCCCCATATGAGGCACTGTATGGGCGTAGATGCAGGTCACCGGTTGGTTAGTTCAAAGTAGGTGAAGTAGCCTTGGTTGGACTAGATTCGGTTCATGAGGCTATAGATAAAGTTTAGCTAATCATAGAAAGACTAAAGATTGCTCATAGTCGTCAGAAGTCCTATGCAGATGTGAGGAGAAGGGACTTAGAGTTTGAGATCGATGATTGGGTCTTCCTGAAAGTGTCACCCATGAAGGGAGTGATGATATTTGGCAAGAAAGGGAAGCTCAATCCCAGATATATAGGTCCTTATAGAATATTGAAAAGGATTGGTAATGTGGCTTATGAGTTAGAATTGCCAGCAGAGCTAGCAACGGTTCATCCTGTCTTTCACATTTCTTTGTTGAAGAAGTGTATGGGTAATTCGGCATCGTTTGTGCCTTTAGAGAGTGTGCGTGTGAAGGATAGCCTCACCTATGAGGAGGTTCCAGTTGATATTCTTGACCGTCAGGTTCGTAGGCTGAGAAATAAGAAAGTCACTTCAGTGAAGGTTTTGTGGAAGAGTCAGTCCATTGAGGGAGCTACTTGGGAAGCAAAAGCAGCTATGATGGCCAAGTACCCTCACCTCTTTCCTTTTGTTTCGGTTTCAACTTGAGGTAATAATTCCTCTCCAGTTTACTCTTATGTATTTCAGTCTCAGCATCATGTTCCCTCAAATATCCTTGGATTTTAGCATGTTTGCATATCCATGGAACTAAATTCAGCTAGATATCAGTTTCTAATACTCAGTTGGTAGGGATTACAGCTCTTTCCCTTCAAACTCAGCTCTTTTAGTCTTCATTCGAGGGTGAATGATCCCAGGGGGAGATATTGTAACACCCCAGAACGTCCAAGCCTAGACTCAACTCGAAAAACCAGAAAATAAAATTTTCCAAGTCCCAGTCGTAACCACACATGGTTTCCATGGACCATAGAACAGTCCACGAGCCATGGAATGCCTCTATGGAACCCAGACAGAGACCAGCCAAGTTAGGGTCAAGACCATGAGTCAGAACCACAAACCATGGAATGACCCACGAGTCATGGATTCCACTCGTGGAACTCAGACCTGAGACCCAACTACCCCTATGAAACTATGACACACGAGTCATGGAATGGTCTAATAGGACTCAGACATGTGGTTCATCAATCCCTCAAGAACCATGATAGTGTTATATGAACCATGGATGGTTCCACAGATCGTGAACCCAAGTCATGGAACTCAGACCTGCAGCTTGATAAAAAGTCCCAGGAACCACGGCAGGGTTTTACGGGCTGTGGAAGGATCCATGGACCGTGGAACATGTCCGTGGAACCTGAGTCGTGAATTTTTCCAGCAGTCTTCTTTTAATTAATTCAGGAGCATTCCAGTCATTTTTCCAGTCTTCTAACTCTGGTCCTTAGTCATCTTAGGGGGTAATTAAAGGGATTTTCACTCTTATTTCCCCATCCTCCCTAAACTAATCAGACTTAGTAAAAATTGGAGAAAAGAAATGCTCCTCCCTCTCAAGAACTAGCAAAAGTGTCTTCTCAAGTTCAAGCTTCAATCCAAAGGTTTCCTCCATAGATTCTCCTCCAAGTATGCGGGATTTTATCAATGGGTACCTTCCACCCATTAAGTCCCTAGATTCAGTTCAGTTCTTCAGTTCTCCATGAGTTACTCAGACCTAGGGTTCCTAAACCTTAGGGAATCATTGCAATTCATATTCTATTACTTGTGTGATAACGATTGCATGTTTCTTGGAGTATTAGCATAGTCATATGTACAGAGTTCAGTAACCCTAGCTTGTGTTAATTTCAGTACTCATAAATTATACTTGCTAGTCAGATAATTCAGATAATTATTCTTTAGAATTAGAATTTCATCAGTTTCAGTATATGTATGTTGCATTCTCAGATGATTACCACTATTTGAGCTATTCAATATTTTCAGCTTGCATTTCATTGCTTATATTCAGTTGGGAGTAGAATTAGTACCAATTGAATGAAAGGATGAAGGCTTGGCTGTTAGATTAGGCTGAGATATTTAGTAGTAGTCCCAAGTCCCAAAACTAAGGTGCCACCGTAGGTATAAAAGGGCTCAGCTGTCATATTAGGTTTGTCACCCTTGTCCCTTGTGGAAATCAGTTTGGTGGATCCACGTTAGATTTGTTTGTACCCTTGGCAAGGTATAAACACCTCTCAATCCACGGTTACAGGTTGGCCCCATAATTAGCTCAGTTTGGGGTATGTCTGTTCATAGTAGCTCCCACAGTCAAACTCTTATTGCATTGGCCTTGTATTCATTTATTCAGTTCAACATGCTATATACTCATGTTAGTTACTTGGTCACTGTATTCAGCTTATCTTTCAGTTCATGCTTCAGTATGTATTTCCATGTTCAGCCTTTATGTCATTCAGCTTAGCATATATCCCGCATGCTCAGTACATTCAAAGTACTGATGCATACTTTTATGCTACATCGTTGTATGATGTAGGTTTAGGTGCTCAGCACCCAGACTGCATTTATCTTGATTTCCAGTCCTTACTCAACAGCTTTAGGGGTGATTCCTCATAGTTCGAGGATGATAGATATGCTTTCATCTTTTAGTTTTATATTTCAGTTTTAGATCATTAGAGTTATCTAGGGGTTTGCCACAGTAACTCATAACAGTTAGAGGCTTTCAGACATAGAACTAGATTCAGTTATTGAGTTGTTAGTGTTGTTTTTCAAACTCATTATACTCTTACTTATATTTTATATTTAGACATGTTTGGGCTCTTCCCCATTTTAGATATTTAAATGCTTTCAGTTTTCTGCAAAGTTCATATTTTATCAAGATTTGTGTAACACCCCAAAATTTGATTCAGCTTTTAAACTTAGAAACTCTGTGAAATTCAGAACTTTAAGGGATCACGAGTCAAGTCCACGAGCCATAGATGGAACCACGAGTTATGGAAAGGACTCATGAAACCAGTTTTGCAAACCATCCTCAAGTCTGAGAACCACGAGTGAGTTTCACGATTCATGGATGGTTTGATAGGTTATGGAACTAACTCGTGGAAATTAGACCGAGGGTAGTCAGTTCACCCAAAAACCATGAATGGTTTCTATGACTCATGGATGGTTCTATGAGCTGGACTGTTAAATCATAGAAAGTTATTCACAACTTGAATTTTGGCTCAGAAACCACGACTCCAGTCCATGAACTATGGTTCCTTCTAAGGCTTGTGGAAAGGACCTGTGGAACCTGAAGATGATAATTTTAACAGCTTTTCTCTAATTAAATCCCAGAGGTATTTCTATAATTATCCACCCTTTTAACTCCTACGTGAGGTTGTTTTGGCCATTTTTAGTAGGGTTTCTACTCCTATTAGCCTAAGTCTTTCATTACTCCTCATTCATCTACCAAAAGAAGAAAGAAACTCCTTCAAGCTCCAAGTTAAAGCCTCGATTTCTTTTCATCTTAGATCAAGCAATCTTCAATAAGGTATGTGGGTATTTAATGAGGGATTCCCTCCATTCTTATGCCCAAAACTCCATGGTTTACTTTGATTTGTGAAATTAGGGTTCTTACCCAATTTGGGAAAAACTTATGGGTTCAGTTTTTAAGCATAAATTCATGGTTTCTCATTGCATATCTATGAATTATTTGAGGTTCCTTAATTAACTTCAAAAGCCCGTGTATTAAAGATGATTTCTAGCATGATTCTATTGAATTGCATGTTTTCAAGTGAAAATTTGCATGTTTAGATAACATGACCTTATGTATTTATGAAATTGCATTCCTAATACTTCAAGTTATGAGTTTAGAGAGAAAAGTATGTTTTAGAATTATGGATATGCTAAGTTTTAAGACATGATTTGAATTGCATGACATTAGATATGTCCTTATGCTTTTCAATAGATTTTGATATTTGATATGTCACGAGTATATTATGAGCTTTATGTATGTTTTGGGAGTAGTATTTAGCACCGAGCGATGAGGGTTCTAGATAACCCAAGTCCAAATCTACGTTGCCAGCATAGGTTAAGAGGGTCCTTGTTAGTTGAGAGTGTCTCCTCATGAAGAAGGGTCCTCATTAGTTGAGAGTGCCCCCTTATGAAAGTAGTTCCACGCTATGGTATGTATAGTACCCCGTACCTTGGCAAGGTTCGGGGCAGCTTTTCCAACTAGGGTGATATAGTTAGATTTCATGTAGCTCACATGGTTTATTATCGGTTATAAGAAACTCCCCTATGAAGGTTTTAAGTATTAAGCTGTTCTATTTCATGCTTGAGCTCAACCTATGGTATTTATTTATGATATCTCTTTTATGCATGATCTCGGTTTTAATTATGTTTTCAAGCATGTTTTTACCTTACTTATGCATATCTCACGTATTCAGTACATCTTGTAGCATTGACGCATATTTTCCACTGCATCCTCTTAATGATGCAGATCCATGATCTCTTCCTCAGGCTTGTGGCTAGACGACATTGGATATCTTGACCTTGTTAGTGAGTCCTCATCCTCCGAGGACTAGTATTAGTCTAGTTATTTTTCTTATCTTCCTTTTAGATTTTTGAGTTAGTTGTGGTCTTGTCCCATCAACTCTTTATGACAATTTAGAGGCTTCAAACATAGCTAGAATTGTACTCCGTGTTTTGGATTTGGTAATTCTTAGACCTTGTTCCTATTTAGTTATGGTTGCATATCTTTATTTAGTATGCTTTCGCTATGTTTCTTGGATTTATCTAAGTTATTCTATGACCAAGGGTTAACTTGGGGCATTTGCAGTCCCAGGTCCCATGTTACCTCTAGGGGGTAGCCTCGAGGCATGACAAACTTGGTATTAGAGCCTCAGGTTCAAGAATCCTAGGGTGTCTAAAAGTCACATCAAGTAGAGTATCTTTCATGTGTGTGAAGCACGCCACACTTATGAGAGGGAAGCTACGAGGTGTCTTAAGAAATACTTCACTTTTTTTATGATCAATATCATGCGATCGAGTTTAACTGTATTACTTCTCTAATCCATTCTTTATGCATTTCAGATTATGCCTTCCCACCGTGTCATGCCTCGTTGAGCCGATTGAAATCCTAACCCTCCAATTTCTGACCCCGAGGTCACTAATGTGGAGTTCAGAAATGTCATTCATATGATAGCTCAGATAATAGCCACTCAGGCCAATCAGCAGGCTCTTATTCCCACCCATCCTCAAGGTGGAGTAGCGGCCTGAGTTCGATATTTCATTCGCATGAACCCACCTGAGTTCTGGGATTCATAAGTTGGTGAGGATATGCAAAATTTCATGGATGAGGTAAAGAATATCTTTAGTGTAATGCAAGTGGTTGGTATTGATGGTATTGAGCTAGCTTTCTATCAACTCAAGAACGTGTCTCATATTTGGTTCACTCAATGGAGAAATGCTAGGGATAGGAATGTGGTCCCTATAAATTGGGAATGCTTTGAGAGGGATTTTCTTGACCGGTTCTTCCCGAGGGAGTTGAGCCAAGCTAAGGCCTAAGAGTTCGTGAATTTGAGGCAAGTTTCTATGTCAGTTCAGGAGTATGAATTGAAGTTCACCCAGCTTTCTAGGTATGCTCCTTCCATGGTGGCTGACCTGTGGAATGAGATGAGTAAGTATGTTTAGGGAGTATCATATTTGGTAAAGAAGGAGTGTAGGTCCATGATGCTTTTGGGCAATATGGATATTTCTCAACTTATGACTCATGCCCATCAGATTGAGGGCGACAAGTTGAGGGAAAAGGCAAGGGAGAATAAGAGGGTTAGATCAGAGAGTTTAGGTTTTGTCCATCAGAGGTCCAGAGGCAGACATCGCTCTTTATTTCAGAAGAAATCATCAGGGCCCATTCATTCTTCAGCTAGTGCTCCTACCCAGGCCCCCAGGCCTCATCATGATCAGAAGAGTAGAGGATCTGGTTCCTATTCACAGGTAAGTGTTGCAAACAGGACCCCTTACCCTTCTTGAAACAAGTATGGTAGGAGTCATCTTGGTGAGTGTTTAGCTGGTTCAGGTGGATGCTTTGGATGTGGTCAAGTTGTACAAAACCTTAGACATTGTATTCATATAAGAAAGGACAGGGAGGTAGCAGGACTCAGTCTGCTCCAGCAGCCCCAGGAGGTCGACCGGCCCAGCAAGGCACTGCTTCTAGTTCTGGTGGTTAGTGCCAGAACCGCCTTTATGCCATGTCCTCTCGCCAGGACTAGGAGAGTTCACCGAATATTGTTACTGGTATGTTGAAAGTCTTCTATCTCAATGTGTATGGTTTATTGGACCCTGGTCCCTCCTTATCTTTTGTGACCCCTCATGAGGCTTGCAAGTTTGATATTTTTCCTGATCAGCTCTTAGAGCCCTTTTGTGTTTCTACTCCTGTTGGTGAATCTGTCCTAGCCAAGAGAGTCTATAGAAATTTCCCAATCTCAGTCCTTCATAGAGTCACTTCAGTGGATCTAGTAGAGTTGGAGATGACCGACTTTGATGTTATTCTTGGTATAGATTGGTTGTATGTATGTTATGTGTCAGTTGATTGTCGTACTCAAGTTGTGAGTTTCAAGTTTCCAAATGAACCTGTCTTAGAGTGGCAAGGTAGTCCTCTATCCTCAAAGGGTCATTTCATATCTTATCTCAAGGCTAGGAAAATGATTTCTAAAGGTTATGTTTATCATATAGTTTGGGTTATGGACACGGAGTCCGAGACCCTATCTCTCTAGTCAGTCCCTATTTTGAATAAGTTTCCTCAAGTGTTTCCCAAGGATTTACCCAGAGTCCCTGTTGAGAAGAAAATCGACTTTGGAATAGACCTTCTCCCAGATACGTATCCTATCTTTATTCATCCTTATAGGATAGTTATAAGTCGGCAATTTACCAACTTATTGAGCCTATATCCATGAATTATTGCTATGTTTTGAATAGATTTAGAGGTTCTTATGGCCTTTATTGATGTTTATACAGGTACTTTTGATAGATGATGATGAACAAGGAAACGAACCCAAAAAGAGCTCAAATAGAGTGAAGTGTGAAGTGTTCTAAAAGGCTGAAGATTCTAATCGGAGATGAGGTAGCCATGCGACATGCACAGGCCGAGGTGCGAACCGCACCTCCTCCACACAAGAGCATAAAGTCACTGAAGAGTCTATCACGAGGTGCGGTCGCTATGCGACATGCACATCCTGAGGTGTGAATCACACCCCCTTCGTATGAAGATCCCAATCCTAGCTGAAGTCAATGGTTCAATTAGAGGCAGTGTACGACACGCACATTGCAACGTACGAACCGCATGTCACGCTGCACACTGCCCGAAGGGGATTTTTGTCCTAATTTTTAGTGACATTTTGGGAAACTATAAAAGGCCTTTACAGGCACAATTGTAAATAACTTTTATCATTCTGAATATTTTGAAGACCTTTTAGCTTGGAGACTATGTTTTTTACCTCCATTGAGAAGAGGGTTTCAATCCAATTCTCTTGGTTAACAATTGTGTACTCAAATGGAAGCTAGAACTAGAGATTCAGCTCTAATGCAAAGGAATTACCAGCTGGTATCTCTTTCTCTCTCACCATGAGTGGCTAAATTTTCTTGTATAGGGGTGCATTGATGATGGGTGTTTAAGAAATGGGTATGGGTGTTATCTATTCTTGCTTATAGTTGCTTAATTGATATGGGTCTAACAATTTCACCTAGTTTTAATCCTAAAATTGGTGATTGCAAACATTAATTTACATTACTTGACTATGTGATTGTTTGAGAAAGGATTTCATAGTTTCGGATGTGAGATTGTTAGTGGGAACTTGGGATTCCACTCAGATTTGAGGCTAGGAATAGCTCTTATCGTCGTATTCTCCCATTTAAGGGTCTAAGCTGAAGATAGTATGACCTCCCAAGCTAGATTGATTGTTTATTGGTAAAACTGATGATGCTCTAGCCGAGATCATTGGAAATAAGATTGTTGATCGAGAGATAAGCAAATCTTACTTATGACCAATGCTATTTATGTCACTAAGCGAGAATAGGTATGAATTGGTAATTACCCGAACCCATAACAAAAACCCCATCGGATATGCATCCTTAGTCGTCTAGTTAAACTTGGTACATTCGCTTTAGTTTTCTTGTTTTTAATTGAATTGCGATTGTACTGACAATTTTCCTAATTCCCCCTATACTTTTACTTTTTTATTTGGGGCAATTACTTCATCTTGAACTCAATTAATTACAATCAAAATTTGGCTACCCCAACTCCCTTGGGTACGACCCCGACACTCGTTAGGTTTATAAAAATTGTTTTGCTACACAATCGTCGTGGCCTCCTAATTGGAGAGCACGATTTGAGCGTTCATCAAAAATGGCGCCGTTGTTGGGGACTGAGGTGATAGCTATTTTTGATTGTTATTTTGAAATCACCTTGAGAGTACTTGTTTCTGTTACTTTTGTTTGTTGTGTGTGTTGTGATTAAGCAGGCTAGCCTATGAATGAGGTCAACGACAATGAGAGCATTGATGGCTTCATGGAAGCCAACAAGGCTGAGCCTATGTTGCAAGGGGGTGTAGGTGCAATCCGCCTACCCCCCATGGTGGGAAATGCTATTTTTCATGTGACTAGTGATGAACGCGCAAATCGTGGCTCTCCAATTAGGAGGTCACGGTGATCGCGTAGTCAAAACAAAATTTATAAATCCAACGGATGTCGGGGTCGTACCCAAGGGACCTGATATAGCTCATTAGAGATTGTGCTAAGCGATTTCAAAGTGAGAGTAGTTGTTCAACAAAACCAAAGCAATAAAATTGGGGAATTGGGAAACTTGTCACTACTAACTCAATTCAAATAAAAACTACAAAATCAAGATGGGTGTACTAATAAGAACTAGATGACTAGGGGTGCATTTCCGATGGGGCATTCGCTATATGATAGGGTAGTCACTAATTTACTTAAATTCTCACCTATTGACACGGGTAGCATTGGTCATAATGTGGAATGCTATCTCTCGATCAACATCCACATATATGATGATTTCAGTTAGAACATCATTCGGTGTGCTAAATAACCAACCAACATTTTCTTGGGGATGTCGTCCTATCTCTAGCTCGGACCCTTAAATGGGAGATTCCGCGATTGGAGCTATGTCTAGCCTCCAATCTAAGTGGATTCCCAAGTACCCACTAGCAATTTCACATCCACAACTACAAAATTCTCTCTCGAGTAATTATATAGCCAAGTAAGATAAATTCATGTTTGCAACCACAAATTATTAGATTAAAACATGATGAAATTACTAGACCCATATCAGATAAACAATTATAAAAGTGAATTAGCAACACCCACACCTATTAGCTACACACCCATTATCAATACACCCCTAGACAAGAGAAATTAGCCACTCATAGAAGGGGGAGAAGATATACCAACTGGGTAAATCAAATTGTCATCCATTGTAATTAATTCTCAAGTTCTAGAGTCAAATTAGGTACACAATTTGTTAACCAAAAGATTGGATTGAAAACCCTCTCTCAGTGGAGATGGAGAAAAATGTTTACAAGCCAAAAATATCTTCAAGTTCTCTACTGAAAATCTCTGCTCAAAATTGTATATACAAAACAAGCCTAAAATTGCCTTTTATATGTTCCCAAATTTGTCACATAAATTTAAGACAAAACTGCCCTCCGGGTGGTGTGCGACGCGACATGCAGTTTGCACATCGCAGTGTGCGCATCGCACACCTGCTTTATGTTGACCAGTGACTTTAGCCGCTTAAGTAGGCTTTGTGCAAAAGGTGATGCATTTCACACCACGAGATTTGCGCATCGCATGGTGATCGCATGCCATAGCAGAATCTTTAATCATCTTTGCAGCTTCATATGGAGGAGATGCAAACCGTACCTCGGCTTGTGTGTGTCGCATAGCCACCGCACCTCTTGGCAGATTCTCCAGCTTTTCTCAACTCTTCACACTTAGCTCCTTTTTGGCTCTTTTTGGGTCCATATCCTTGTTTCTCTTCTTCTATTCAAAGTACCTGCATAGACATCAATAAAGGCCATAAGAACCTCTAAATCAATTCAAAACCTAGCAATAATTCATGGATATAGGCTCAATAAGTTGGTAGATTATTGAATTATCAAACCCCCAAACTTGAACTATTGCTTGTCCTCAAGCAAGATACTCACATGGCAAGGAATGAATTATGATAAGGCTCAATTAAGGCACAAAAACTATTCTACACTAAGAATTTAAGAAAAATAAACAAATAAAAGACTCAAACAAAAGACTCAACTACTATGCTTATCTCAATTTGGACCCCCACATGCTCAAGGCAATTGCTCATTTCAAAACTTTTTTTCAAAAAGGACATTATATCTCTTTTAAAACTCAAGGGAATTTGCCATTCAAAACAAGACATTTTAGCTTCACAAGTCATTGGCATGGACCGTCAAGGTTTGCCTCGAGATTCGCCACACAACTTGTCTCATTCATTCCCCTCAGTTGAAATAGAGACTCTATACTTTAATTCGAGTCCATGATGCCACTCACCACAAGAGAGAATCCCACTCGCAATTATTCAATTCTTAACCACGGGATTATAAGAGAACCAAGAAGACTCTCACTCTCTTAAGGAAGTTCAAGTGCATGCGCATCGAACCATAGGCTTGCCCTTCATGTAAATCACCACTAATGTAGGGTAGCCAAGTTCGGAATCACCAAGGACTTGCGGGTTATAATGATGGCCAGGGATAAGGTGAGGATATCATTTGGTTCAAGTGACTACACCTCCCTAATGCTCTTTGTTTTTCATTTCAAATGTCGCTCGCATTTTTTTTCAATTTTCTACTTCACCTTATTTCTCCCTCACACAACCCAAGATTTCTCCTTTTTACCTCATGATCATTCACATCTTATATCACCTTCACTTGGTAGCACCAATTTTTGCTTTTCAATTTGCTCATTTGGATTGATCTTTTGAAGCAATTTTCAATTCTCAAATCAAGGTGCTACCTTGCACTTGAAGTGCATTCCTTTTCTTCTCCTTATTTGATCACGTTCGCCTCCCAAACTTAGGCATTTGCCTATGTTATATTTTGTCCACCCCCAAACTTAGGATTTTAGCCTACATTTCATTTTCAAGTAATTAGGGATGATAGGTGCCAAGATAGAGATTCCAAAAAGGTCAAGGTGTTACAAAGGTGTCAAAGAATAGTCACAAGATCAAAGGGGTTCACTAGGATTTGATGTCATTGGGAGGTCATTTGAGTGAAGTGGCTACCAAAAAGGGCCTAAGGTCATTTCCCAAGCTTGGCTACACCTAGAATTTTGCCTTGAATCACATTCGGGGAAAGTTCTAGATGACACTTATGCACAAGAATCAAGGTAAAGCCTCACTGCACAAGGCATCATGCCACAAGACTTCATCTATTAGT
Organism: Jaltomata sinuosa; assembly: GCA_003996215.1. NCBI lineage: Eukaryota > Viridiplantae > Streptophyta > Magnoliopsida > Solanales > Solanaceae > Jaltomata > Jaltomata sinuosa. The sequence goes on along the minus strand of QJPP01002020.1, from coordinate 203,803 downwards.
CGCACAATCAATTGGAGCAAATGACTTTTGACAAGCTATTCCGAGTACATTACACACTCCTTTGTGAGTCAATCAAGCCAAAGCGAGAGTGTGCAAGTCATGACAAGAGAATGTTTTTATCTCAAAAATTCATTTATCTTCCTCTTTTCCTTTTCAAAAACAATTTACCAAGAAAAATTTTTGGTGGGCTAATTTTGAGACAAGCATTTACGAACTCAATTCTAAACTAAACTTGGCATTTTCCCTTATGAAAGTCGTCTCTCAATCTATCATAGGGAAACACTAACCTGGTTTGACACACAAAAACAAAAGAAAAGAAAAAGAAAATAATCAAAACTTTTGCTCCTTGGGAAAGAACCGTAGTATTAAGAAACCCCTCGGAGTTTATTTCTACACTACTATCAACAAGGTGATCCATAATTTTTCGCGCTCATGAATCAATCAAGAACAAGCCTCGACGTAGGCATTTAGCGCATTTGCACGGCATGGGTAGTGGAACAATGGGGCATGTAAGACCAACCCGGCACACCATCAATAAAAACATCAAGCCCAGCGAGGGCACAATTAAGCTCAAAGTAAAACACAAACATAATCTAAAGAAAGAAAAAATAGTAGCATCACAATCAATTATCCAAAATATGCCCGACAAAGGCCAAATAAAACTAAGCAGAATAGTCAACTAGGTTTGACAAAGGCAATAAATTATCTCAATCCCACTCACGGGCACCAAAAAGCAAGTAAAGAAAGCCACCCCCTCCCATGAAAGAAGCATTGTCCTCAATGCTCATAGTGCAATGGGAAAAGGGTGGAACTCCCTGTAGGATCTAGTCCTCATCATCTTCATCAACAGTAGCAGGCTCAACTAGGGACAACACCACCCATTCAGGAGTGCAAAGAAAGTGTGGAGTCACAAAGTGCCCTCTGAAAATCTGGATCATGATCATCCTCCATCCCTCGATCATCGGTCTCGGACAACTCTTCCTCCACATAAGAGGCAAACAAGTTATCTAAAGGTCCAAAAATCTTCCGAGGTGGTGGCAATGTAGGTAAATCCTGTTGCACCACAGGGGCCTTGCCTTTAGCTTTGTCAACATCTCTCTGAAGTGTCCTGATTGCTCCCTCCATGACATCAACCCATTTGCACAGAGTGTTCAAGCTATCCACTACCCCTTTCACTGCGCTCTTGGCTGCCCTGTTGATCCTCCCCGGTAGTTTAGTGGCTAAGTCAGAAAGTTGCTTCTCATGGATATAGGTTTTGTCTACCATATCCTGAAGGCTACTTTTGTTTATCGAGGGGGTTGTAGCATGTGCATGTGGCTCAACAGTGACCCGGGAGGGAGATGGAACATCCTCTCTATTATCAAGGTCACCTCCCGCAGTTGCCACTGATACCTCAGTCCTTTGTCTCTTAAATCAGGGTGTATCCTTTTCAGTTTTCTTATCAAGATCAATCCCTACCACAGCATGGGTGACTTTGTCACAACTAAAGTAGGGAATCTCCGCCTTGGCACATAACTTGCTGATCAACACTGGGAAAGGGAATGCATCTTTTTCTCTGCGGGCTTTTCTCCGAATAACCATGGCTGCAATTTCTCCAAAATTCACATGTTCACTTGTCATGATGGCCGCAACCAAAATGGCACCCTCTTGAGTTATTTTCTGATCATTTTGAGAGGGAAGGAACCTCTTGCGGACTAGATCATACCACAGTCGGGCTTCAAAGTGCAACATTTTTCTTGGGTTATCACCCCCCACAAGGGACCAAGAAGGAACATCTCGAGCAATGATTTGGGCTGTTCTTGATATGGCTTTGGCTCGGCCACCAATTTAGCCATGAGGGATGGTGCAGGGTCGATTGCTTGGCCCCAATATATAGCATTGATAGCAGCGGGGGTTATGCTAACCTTCTTTCCCCTGACTATGATTGAATTCAAGTTGGGGAATTTCTCCGCTAGCCCTTTGTATCCTTTAGAATCTTGAGTAGCCTGATATGCCGCGAAGAATTCCCACACCATTTCCTTATAGTACCCCTCGGGTACATCCTAAAAGGGGTGCCACTCTCGCTCAGACATCTGTCAGTGCATGTTTGGTAGTTCATCTCCGACCTCTCCCAAATTAAAGCTTTGCTCCTCATTGAATCCTTTATCTTTATCCCATTTGTAGAGAGCTTTCATGCCCTCTATTCTGAAGTAGAGTCTTTCTTCTTCAGCAGCGCTTCGCCTGCTAGAAGATATGGTCTACATCCAAAGATTGTGAGCTAAAAACAAAACAAAATCTACTCAGGGTGGAATGCAACAGATTAGAAATCAAAGTAGGTATCTATTAACTTGTGCGTACCACATGCGAAATGCACTAGGAAGAGTGCATGTCACAAGTGTTGTCGCATAAGCCACCAGAACCTTTAGGAAATTTTTCTATTGAAGTGTGAAGCTGGTGCGATCCATACCATCAGAAGTGCGTATCGCATCAAGCTTCGCCCCTCAAGTCAGTATTCTGCACTTACTTTTCAATTTGGTGTGACGCCTTGTGCGACCCGCACGTCAAGATCTATGCACCGTATGCGAAATGAACAAAGGCACAATTGGAATTTTTGGTTCCTTGTGTTTTTGTGAGTTATGCATATGATCCATAGAGCAAGATATGCTTCAGCACTTAGCACTAAACGCAATCAGTTCATCATAACAAAGGGGGCAAGAGGATTTATGACCATAACTTTTGCGTACTCAGACTTTCCCAAATTTCCATTAACATAAAACCAACAAGAAAGGACTCAACAACTTCCCTTAAGATGGATGTTACCCCGTCTATCATCGGGAATATCAAGCCTTCCTTGCAACCATGGGCATCAACGAGCATAACAATAATTAACCTCCTCCCCTCACAAGATCATGCAACCCAACTAGATTTTCAATCCGGATCATAGGCATACGATCAGCAAGATTCAGCCTCAATTATCAATCATCAATCAAAACCTTATGACTACCGACAACTTGCCCTTAAGAACGATATCACTCAATCTATCATCGGGACAAATCAAGCACTAGTCATAAGTGGATTACTCAGACTTTACCCCATCACAGATATTTAGGCTAAACATTACTACCAATCAACATTAAAAGATTTCATCATTAAAAGATTTCATCATTACAACTCAAAATTGGGGACTCAAAATTGGGGACCCAAAATTTTTGGATCTCAACCATTATGAACATGGCTAATCTACTAAGCATGCTTCACACTATGAGTTCTCAACAATAATAAAAACAACTATTTAACATCGCGGAACTTACCACAAGTGAAGATTATGAAGGGAAGAACAGAAATTGAAGCTTTTTGAATTCCAACAATGGTGACCCACAAGACCTCCCAGAGAATGACGGTGGCGACGTAGAGAAGTGGTGGAGAAGATTGGGTGAGAGGAGGAGAAGGATTTGTGGGAGTTTGAGGGGTTTGGAGAGAATTTTTGGTGGAGGATTTTGAGAGTTGTGGAGAAAGATGGTGGAAAAGAGAGAGAGAGAGGCAATTTTGAAAGAAAAAGAAGAAGAAGAGTCGGTCGGGTCATCTCTGGGTCGGGTCGGTTAATGGGTTAGGTCAATTAAAAATTTAAATTTACCTCCTGTGCGCCGCGATATGCGATTCGCACCAGGCAAGGTGCGAACCGCATGTCATATCGCACATGCCCTTTTTTTCTCCCCTGGGGTTGCCTAGGCATCTATTTCCTTGTGCGATGGAGGTGCGATGCGCACTTGGGTTTGTGCAATCCGTAGAGCACAGCGCACGTCACCTCCATTTTTCACTTTTTCCTCCAGTCCTTCTGTTTTGGTGTGCGGTTGGCTATGCGTGATACTAGCATGGATAGCATGGTTGACACGAGCATGGATGGCATAGATAACACATACGATGTTCATGCAAAGGGAAGCTTATGAGTCTGTGAGAGTGATGTGGATGAAGAAAAGAGGCCATTTGTGCAAGTGGCTAGGCTTTAAATTCAAGAATCCATAAAGAAGACAATCAAACAAGGCCCTTGCTTCATTAAGGGCAATATTGTAAAAAGTCAATGTCTTCTTATTTCCTTAGTATAAGTAGTAGCTTTTCTTTATTTTGAAGACTAGTTTTTGATGAATATTGAATATTGAGCTTTGAAGCTTGTAGTTTCTAGGTATTTAGCTTGTAGTTTCTAGGTGAAGCCTAGCATTAGTTGGTAATTTTAGTAGTGTGATCTTGGAATTGTTGGTGAACTTCTTGGTTTGGTTAATCGAAGGTTGCTCATTTGTGGTTTCTTGAGTTCCTTTGATTTTTCTCAAACTAGAGTTTGTGTTTGAATTATTGAATTCAATTGGGAGGTGAGGGTATCAAGTCCCTTGTTGCCTATAAATTCAAGAGTTTGAATATTAACTCACATATCCTTATTTTGTTTTCTTTCCTTCTTGTTCTTCCCTCATTTTGTTTTTGACACTAGATTCTTGTTCCCTAGTGTTTTTTGAGTCTAGATTTTAAATTATATTCAATTTGGAGGTGTAGAAGTGAAGTTGCCATTGAAGAACTTTGAAGCTTTTAAAACTTGAAAAGTGGGTCATTGGATTGGGGAGAAATTGGAGCTTAAAAACTATTGGGTTTGTTCCCTAAGTCGAGCGGAAGCTAATCCTAAAGTTTGAGCCAATTCAGAGTTGATTTGAAGGTGTTGGTGTTTAGTATGTGTTCTTTGTTGTTTCTTCTTTTACACTCATTTTTCTTCTATTTCTCTACTAATTAACAACTAATTAACATCTTTAATTACTTGTTAACTAGTTTTAATCATCAAATCATCTCTTTGATTCTTCAAATTAAGCAACACAAGTAACTTTTCTACTTTTGTTACTTAATTTTTTTTTTAGTTCGTTTTCTTTCGTGCTTTTTTTCTTCAACTTTTCTCATCTTAATTCGTTGATAAATTTCTTGATTCAAGTCCTTTTACCTTCAATCGAGTCGTCCGTCTTTCAAGAGTCACAAAAATCCACTCCACTACAAAGGATAGGTGATCTTGAATTGATCAAGCAAAGCTAGTTCACTACCAATTTTGAGACGATATTTTAGGAGGTGAGTTGAGAGTTTGCATACGAGTGATGTGAGGCTTTTTTTACTAATATTGTTTGTTGAGTTTTGTAGGTACAAAAGGAGATATAAGGTAGCATGTCATCCATAGCTTCGGATACTTGTGATGATGACATGGAAAGCTCTATTTGTAGCGATGGAGGCTATGATTCTAATGTTGAGGCCTATGAAGGCTATGATGGAGCCAATGAGGGATATGAAGGATCATGTGTTCATGAACATTATGATAGAGAGAACTACTACTCCGGAGATGAATATGTGATGAATGGAGCTTATAGCTCTTGTGATGATGTTGAAGGGGTAGAGGAACCTTGTGGAGAATATTATAGTGGAGAAGAAGGTTATGAAAGTTCTCATTTTCCACACCATGAGTATGAAGGCGATGTGCAGTACAATGCTTCCTTCCATATGTCTTGTGAATCCTTTGAGGGAAATCTTGATGAAAATGGAAATTATGAGGTTGAATGTCCTTCCTCATCTTGTACGACTTTCTATCCTAAAAGAGAAGGTATTGATGTATGGTTGGTACCAATTCGAAGATATCGTATGGGCTATAGAAGAGGTACATTTCCTACTTCTCGAAATATGATAATGTGTGATTCTTATCCTAATACCAATGTGTCTTGTACACGATATAGAAATGGTATTAGAGGAAGTAGAGACAAGTTGATGTTTCAAGATAGGCAAGACCCGGAGAGGCGAAGTCTTGAAAAAAAAGTGAATGTTTATCGTACTACGGGGTTTGATCTTGTCCTTGATGATCATAGTGTTTCTAACTTTATAACCCCTCAATTGGTTGAATTGTTTGGGATACCTTTTTGGTTGAAGCGAGACTTCTTTGTTACTCAAAAAGGGTATCATGTTAATAAAAGGGTGCAAGTACCTATTTCACTTGGGAAATATCAAGAGGAGGTTTGGTGTGATATAGCTCCCATAGATACTTGTCACACATGTTTGGGAAATCCTTGGTTCCAAAGTCATAGGATTCCACATGCACAAGATTGGTACAAGTATATCATGGATCGCAAAGGGAAACTTCTCTTTCCACTAATATTTCCTAGAGAAGAAAACACATCCACTCCTTATGCACCAAAATGGAAGCTTGAAGTGAAGGGATCATCTAACCCTTCGCAAGGGATACTTGGCACTTGTTCTAACTCCAATGAAATTGAGAGACAAAAGATTGAGAGGAGTAAGGGTATGATAAGTGACAACTCTAGAGTGAAAAAAGGAGAGGTTGTGTGGAGTGATGTGAGAGGGTTGTCACAACCTTATCTTAACTCATGTAACATTTCTTATTTCTCTAGTTGTCTTGATACTTGTGCAGGTATTCTTGAAAATGAACCTATTGTGGAACCTCAAAATGTGGAGCATCATAAGGTGGTTGAAAGCTTCCAAAGAGAGCAATTGTACTTAAATGTTGATAACCAAGGTGAAGGCAATTCTTCCTATGAGCTACAAGGTAACAAAGCTAACTCTTGCACTTTATTAAACTTGATGGATCATTGTGTGGCTAATAGCCAATTGAGTGTGAGTGATAGTTTATCTTTGTATGATCTTAATGAGCCTTTACCATGTGGTGAGCTTAATAGCTCTTTCTTGTGTATTGCAAATTGTGGTGATCAACTTTCTTGTGATACTTGTCCATTAAATGAGGAATTTTGTGATGTGCTAAATGAACCTCAATTTAGTGATGATGTTGATGTAGTTGATCATGTGAATAGTCATGTAGGTTCCTTGCTTCTAGATAATGATTCCTTGATTAGTGATTCCATTACTTGTGCCTCTCAAAGAACTCATGTGATGGAATATGTTGTTAAGGATAATATCTTATTTGATGATGACATGACTATTAAAAGTGTGCATAGTGGTAGCTCTTATAATATTGAAAGTGTAGCTACTCTTGGAGGCTACAAGTTATTTGGTAATCCACTATGGGATGATGACACCTTTCCTGAGGAAGGAACTTCCTTCTTGAGGGACTGTGGACCTCTTACTTGTGAGGTGAAGCTTGGTCAAGATGACAAGCAATATGTGGGTGAAGATTGTACTATCTACCCACTTGAAGACATCGGCCTATCACTTTTCAAAAGGGATGATCCTTGGGATAAAGCTAACATTGATTTGTTTGATGGTTTGAAAAACCCAACTAGTGATTATCCTTATGAAATTGATGATAATTGTGATCCTTTGTATGACACCCCACCTTTGTTTGTTAAATATGAATATGAGTTAGTTAATTCATGCGATGGCTCGAATTCTAATCTCTTTGGTCTTAATGGTGGTGTGGGTCAAATTGGGGATAGCAACTTGAGGAAGGAAGGTGACTTTTTCCTACAAAGTATCTTGTCTTCTTCATGTGTCCCAACATGTGTTGATGTGCTTGATAAGATTCATGAACCAAATTGTGATCTTGCATGTGAGGGCACCTTGAGGAGGATTGACAATCTTGACACCTTTCTTTACTACCTCTTTGCATATGATGATGTCTATGTTTGTATTAAATTTGTTTTCTATATAGGTAGGGGTTCCTTTAATTTTTCCAATTATCTTTGTGACCATGATATGTGGGTCTTTTACTTCTTTCACCCCAATGAACCCTTATGGATGATTGCACCACTTTTGGTGTGGCCTTCTTGCGAGACAATGAAACAATTGTGTCTTATGGCTCCAAAGTTAAATATGATACCATCTTTTGGAATTCTTGATGCCACGAAGACCTTTGAATTTACCTTGTCTCTTGATGTTTATCATAACCAAAACCTTTGCACCTTGTATGATGAGTTTCTTTTATTTGAAGTAAAGGATATTTGGTTGTACCTCAAATTTGTGCCTCCTTGGCATGATGATATTATTGCTAACCCTTATACTAACCCTCATGATTTGAGGATGTTTTGGTTGTTGTCCTTCTCATGTGTTTTAAGATTTGGATTCGAGGACGAATCATTTTCAAGAAGGAGAGGATGATACTAGCATGGATAGCATGGTTGACACGAGCATGGATGGCATAGATAACACATACGATGTTCATGCAAAGGGAAGCTTATGAGTCCGTGGGAGTGATGTGGATGAAGAAAAGAGGCCATTTGTGCAAGTGGCTAGGCTTTAAATTCAAGAATCCATAAAGAAGACAACCAAACAAGGCCCTTGCTTCATTAAGGGCAATATTGTAAAAAGTCAATGTCTTCTTATTTTCTTAGTATAAGTAGTAGCTTTTCTTTATTTTGAAGACTAGTTTTTGATGAATATTGAATATTGAGCTTTGAAGCTTGTAGTTTCTAGGTATTTAGCTTGTAGTTTCTAGGTGAAGCCTAGCATTAGTTGGTAATTTTAGTAGTGTGGATCTTGGAATTGTTGGTGAACTTCTTGGTTTGGTTAATCGAAGGTTGCTCATTTGTGGTTTCTTGAGTTCCTTTGATTTTTCTCAAACTAGAGTTTGTGTTTGAATTATTGAATTCAATTGGGAGGTGAGGGTATCAAGTCCCTTGTTGCCCATAAATTCAAGAGTTTGAATATTAACTCACATATCCTTGTTTTGTTTTCTTTCCTTCTTGTTCTTCCCTCTTTGTCCGTTATCATTTGGTATCAGAGCTCGGTTTAGGTTTGTTTCCACAAATCTAAATCTTGAAAATTTGATATCTTCAAAATCCAAAAAAAAAAATCATCCAAAAAAAAACCAAAAATTTTTCTTGTTTGATTTCTTGTTTTTGATACTAGATTCTTGTTCCCTAGTGTTTTTTGAGTCTAGATTTTAAATTATATTCAATTTGGATTTGTAGAAGTGAAGTTGCCATTGAAGAACTTTGAAGCTTTGAAAACTTGCAAACTTGAAAAGTGGGTCTTTGGATTGGGGAGAAATTGGAGCTTAAAAACTATTGGGGTTTGTTCCCTAAGTCGAGGGGAAGCTAATCCTAAAGTTTGAGCCAATTCCGAGTTGATTTGAAGGTGTTGGTGTTTAGTATGTGTTCTTTGTTGTTTCTTCTTCTACACTCATTTCTTTTCTATTTCTCTACTAATTAACAACTAATTAACATCTTTAATTATTTGTTAACTAGTTTTAATCATCAAATCATCTCTTTGATTCTTCAAATTAAGCAACACAAGTAACTTTTCTACTTTTGTTACTTAATTTTTTTTTTTAGTTCGTTTTCTTTCGTGCTTTTTTTCTTCAACTTTTCTCATCTTAATTCGTTGATAAATTTCTTGATTCAAGTCCTTTTACCTTCAATCGAGTCGTCCGTCTTTCAAGAGTCGCAAAAATCCACTCCACTACAAAGGATAGGTGATCTTGAATTGATTAAGCAGAGCTAGTTCACTACCAATTTTGAGATGACATTTTAAGAGGTGAGTTGAGAGTTTGCATACGAGTGATGTGAGGCTTTTTCTACTAATATTGTTTGTTGAGTTTTGTAGGTACAAAAGGAGATATAAGGTAGCATGTCATTCATAGCTTCGGATACTTGTGATGATGACATGGAAAGCTCTATGTGTAGCGATGGAGGCTATGATTCTAATGTTGAGGCCTATGAAGGCTATGATGGGGCCAATGAGGGATATGAAGGATCATGTGTTCATGAACATTATGATAGAGCGAACTACTACTCCGGAGATGAATATGTGATGGATGGAGCTTATAGCTCTTGTGATGATGTTGAAGGGGTAGAGGAACCTTGTGGAGAATATTATAGTGGAGAAGAAGGTTATGAAAGTTCTCATTTTCCACACCATGAGTATGAAGGCGATGTGCAGTACAATGCTTCCTTCCGTATGTCTTGTGAATCCTTTGAGGGAAATCTTGATGAAAATGGAAGTTGTGAGGTTGAATGTCCTTCCTCATCTTGTGCGACTTTCTATCCTAAAAGAGAAGGTATTGATGTATGGTTGGTACCAATTCGAAGATATCGTATGGGCTATAGAAGAGGTACATTTCCTACTTCTCAAAATATGATAATGTGCGATTCTTATCCTAATACCAATGTGTCTTGTACACGATATAGAAATGGTATTAGAGGAAGTAGAGACAAGTTGATGTTTCAAGATAGGCAAGACCCGGAGAGGCGAAGTCTTGAAACAAAAGTGAATGTTTATTGTACTACGGGGTTTGATCTTGTCCTTGATGATCATTGTGTTTCTAACTTTATAACCCCTCAATTGGTTGAATTGTTTGGGATACCTTTTTGGCCGAAGCGAGACTCCTTTGTTACTAAAAAAGGGTATCATGTTAATAAAAGGATGCAAGTACCTATTTCACTTGGGAAATATCAAGAGGAGGTTTGGTGTGATATAGCTCCCATGGATACTTGTCACATATGTTTGGGAAATCCTTGGTTCCAAAGTCATAGGATTCCACATGCACAAGATTGGTACAAGTATATCATGGATCGCAAAGGGGAACTTCTCTTTCCACTAATATTTCCTAGAGAAGAAAACACATCCACTCCTTATGCACCAAAATGGAAGCTTGAAGTGAAGGGATCATCTAACCCTTTGCAAGGGATACTTGGCACTTGTCCTAACTCCAATGAAATTGAGAGACAAAAGATTGAGAGGAGTAAGGGTATGATAAGTGACAACTCTAGAGTGAAAAAAGGAGAGGTTGTGTGGAGTGATGTGAGAGGGTTGTCACAACCTTATCTTAACTCATGTAACATTTCTTGTTTCTCTAGTTGTCTTGATACTTGTGCAGGTATTCTTGAAAGTGAACTGATGTGCCGCTAATTTACGGCACTTTCGACTCCTTTTAACTAAGAACAATCGTACGTTTTCAAGCAACCGTTGTCGATTTTGATGGTTTTATGTTATATTTGTAGGAAAGGGAGACAAACATGGAAACGGAAGGAAATACGAGCAAAAAGACATTTTGGATAAGAGTGACGGTCCGAGTGATAGACCGTCAAGCTAGTGACGAGCCGTCAAGGCAGCCGTCAACTTAAGGCAACACACTGCCTAGTGGCGACGGCCACCGTGACGGGCCGTCAAGCTAGTGACGGTCTGTCACCCAAACCATCACCCTGAGGTAGCACCACTGCCTAGTGGTGACGGCCACCATGACGGTCCGTCAAGGTGGTGACGGTCCGTCACCCCAAGCCATCACACTTAGGCAGTCAGTTACGCGGAATCCGAGCGTTTTTGGGATTTGTTTCCTAGACTTCTATAAATACCCTATGTTAGGTTTATTTTATGTGTGAAGCTTTTTACATACATTACCCAATAATTTTAGGAGTTTAAAAGTCGAGATTTTAGAGAGGAAAACACGCAATACACGTTTTCTTCCTCCTCAATCTTGTTCTTGATTTGTTCTTGAGTTCTTGGTTTCTTGTTCTTGGAATACTTGAAGATTGTTTTCATTATATTGTAAGGATCTTTTCTCTTTATTATGAATACAATTCTCTTCTCTTTTCTTTATAGCATGATTAACTAAACCTCCCACAACTAGGGTTGTGGGAGCCATGGCTAAAGTAGCAATATAGATTCCGGGTAGCGACGGGTTAAATATGTATGTTGTCACGTTGTTAATCATTCGTTATGTAACGTTTTCTAGTGGTTGCAAACATTAGAACATGCCTAGGTTTAATTTGCTTGAGTAAAGAGATTAAAATCGGGAAACTTGATTAACGACGAGGATTCGAGACTACCAACTCTCGTCTTATGATTAATGCTGTAACTAGATTAATCTACTTGATGTTTAGGATTGAAATCTAAAAGCACACCTTTTCAAGTTTGAGAGAATTGAAAAGTAAATTTGTCTATTTGGTTGAGAAACGTTTAGACGATACAATTAATTCAATCACATCGTGACACGCATATAGAAAGAACCCCGTTAAGCCTAGAATCGACTTTGTTACTAACGCCATGGTAAACACTTCCCTAGTTCTCTCTCTCCTATTGATTATCATTCATACGTTAAGTGTTTGTTTTGTTTACAAATATTGATCACAAAACCCCCCCATTTACCGGAAACTATTGACGACTAGTCACTTAATTCACTAAAGACTTAATTCTCACCATATTCTCTGTGGGATTCGACCCCAACCTTTGTTGAGTTCTATATTTGACTACGACCGCTTACGCTTCGTTAATTTGAGGTGTAGTTTGGGCGTTATCAAAAAGTGGTACCGTTGCCAGGGAATACGGTTGTTAATTAAGTCTGGTGTGTTTATTTGACTCTTAGTCATACTTTCCTGCTTTTACATTTTTTTGTTGTTTTTGTTTTTGACAGGGTACAGAGTTGTGCATGCTAAGTACCCGGCGCTCGGGTGAATCAACATTACCTTATGACCCCGAGCTTGCTAGAACATTAAGGCGGAATATGGCCGCACAACTAGAGGCAGCAAGGATCGCTGCAGAACTGCAGGCCCAACAAAATTTGAATGCTGGTGGGCTTCAGGATGACGTCGCACGGAATGATGAGGATCTCGACTTAGATGGAGTTGGTGCTACGGGCGTAATTGCTCTTCCACCGCTAGCGCCCGGAGCCAATTTCAACATCACTAGCACGATGATCCAGCTGTTGAACTTGAGAGGAGTGTTCCGAGGTGCCGCTGGGGATGATCCAAACCAGCATCTGATGAATTTCGTGGGCATCTGCAAGTCGTTTGAACTGCCGGGCGTGAGTCAGACAGCGATCCGGCTCAGGTTGTTTCCGTTGTCTCTGTCTGATGAGGCAGCGTTGTGGTTGACAGAGTTGACCCCCGACTCTATCGCAACTTGGGGAGAGTTGAGAGGAGCTTTCCTAGAAAGGTTCTTTCCTCCCTCTCGGATGATACAGTTGAGGGACGAGATTAGCAACTTCAGGCAGCAGCCCCACGAAGCATTGCACGAGACTTGGTTGCGATTCAAAAAGAAGATAACGCAATGCCCGAACCATCAGTTGACCGAAAATTTTTTGATGCAGACGTTCTACCGGGCATTGAATTCGGCTACCAAGCCGACGTTAGACAATGCAACAGGTGGTGCATTCATGGGTCTCACTTTTGTTGAGGCCACAACTACTTTGGACAGGCTCACCAAAACCAACAGGGCCTGGCATACACGGGATACAGAGGTAGCAGCCAGCACTTATGCAGTTGGGATGCCAGCTGAGCAGCGCAGAAAAGAGGAGGAGCGCGACCAAGACATGGCGCATCTGAAAACGCAGTTGGACCTACTGACAAAGCACTTGTTCTCAGGAGGTATGGAGAAGGTAAAAGTTGTGGGATCGCAAGGTAGAGCAGCCGAGGTTGAATCGAATGAGGAGGCCAACTATTTGGGGGGTTTCCAGGCCAATGGCCAGGGAAACCAAGGTCGGAACTATCAGAGAGACAACCACTATGAGAAAGGCGGCTACAAAGATCGCGACCAAGGAAACTGGAGGAATAACACCGATAGAGGTGGAGTTGTATATACCACCTGGTAATCGGGAAAAAGCTGGCAACGAGGCAGAGACGTCCAAACTTGAGAACATGATGGCGAAGATGCTGCTGAAGGTGGAATCGACTGACTCTGGGGTAAAGGCAATGAGAACTGTGTTATCAACATTGAGTCAGGTAGTGGAGTCACATTCCACCGCGATCAAGCAATTAGAGCAGCAAGTGGGTCACATCTCGGCATCTCTAAACCCAAGGAAGACAGGTACCTTGCCGAGCGATACTATTAATCCGAGGAATGACGCGAGTTGTATGGCGATCACAATAAGAAGTGGGAAAAAGTTACCGGAATCATATCCAGTAATTCAGACTCAAGGTGATGTTGCGGATGATGAAGAGGCGGTAGAGGAGGAAACTCCAAAGCCCGCAGAGAAAAGCAAGGAAGCTGAAAAGCTTCCAACTATGATGCCTCGACCACCACCTCCTTTCCCACAGCGTTTGAAGAAGAAAGCTGACGATGGTAAGTTCCTGAACTTCATGACCATGCTAAAGCAGATTTCAATAAACATACCATTGGTGGAAGCGCTGGAACAAATGCCCAGTTATGCCAAGTTCATGAAGGACTTGATTACAAAGAAGAGGTCGGTAAGTTTTGAACCGAAAGACAACCTCCACCACTGCAGCGCTATTTCTTCAAGGTCGTTAGTCGAAAAGAAGGAAGATCCAGGTGCTTTCACTGTTCCCTGTACTATCGGGAAGCTCAACTTCGGAAGAGCATTATGTGATCTTGGTGCTAGTATCAACTTGATGCCGCTAGCAGTTTACAAACAATTGGGTTTGGGAGCTCCTAAACCGACATCCATGAGAGTAATGATGGCTGACCGCTCAGTAAAGCGACCTGTGGGAATATTGTCTGATGTGCTAGTAAAGATCGGTAAGCTTATCTTCCCAGCTGACTTTGTGATCTTGGATTGCGAAGTAGATTTTGAAGTTCCCATAATCTTGGGACGACCTTTGTTAGCCACGGCTAGAGCATTGGTTGACATGGAAAGAAATGAACTGACCTTCAGGCTAAACAATGAAGTGGTCAAGTTCGATGTGTCCAAATTGATGAAGCAACCAAGTGACATGAGGGTGGTCGCGGTCATCAATGTTATTGAGGAAATCCCTGCGGATGTGTATCTTGAGGAAAAGGGTTGTGTTGAAACCCAAGTTGTGATGAGAGTAAGGTCGCGATTGCAAGAGGACGAGCAGGTAAAGGAAAGCGGTGAAAACAGATCCAGAAAATGAAACCACCGCAAGAGAATCTGCAAAGAAAGAGCAAAGAAATTGTCGCGACTAGCGATGGAGCCCAAAGAGGAAGCTGGAATGCCACACTCCATCGAGTTCTCCTATTTTGGAGACCCTGGCGGTCTCCAACATCGTTCCAGAATCTGAGTCATATCGACTTCATAGGTATTCCTTTATTCTCACAGTTTGTAGTTTTCATATGTATGCATTGGGGACAATGCATGAGTCTAAGTTGAGGGTGTGGAGAAACCTGTGAGTCACCACCGAGGGTTTTTGTTGCCGTGTTTCTTTTCCCTCCGGTGTGCTATCTAGTAGAACCGGCATGTTTAGGTTGTTATTTTTTAAAAAAAAATTTAGTGTCTGTAGCAAGCATGGCATTTTTCTTGTTTAAAAACGAGGCCCCTTTAAAAATTTTCTGGTTTTGTACTTATGTTGAAACGATTGACTGTCTGGATCCTCGAATGTCATTGTGTGATTATGATTAGAATGAGTATGCTTAAGCCGAGCGGTTGTTTGATAGTTGGTAGCGATATAGTTTCTTGGTGCTAAGAGTGTGTGAGATTATTGTATAAATTCTTACTCTGTGCATGCATCTAGAACTTGCCCGGTCTATTTTGTTAAGTTTGAAGTTGGTTGCTTAGGAAAGGATCACAGGCCCGTTTTGTGTGCATTCCACTTAACCTAAAAGACCGTCCAAATATAAATAATCCCTTGATCCCTGTTCGAGCCATAATTGACCTTATTCTTTCAATAACCTGTCACCGTTCCTGTTTAACTTTGAATCCCTATTTTGGCCCTGGTCCTTCCTTGGACATCGTGCACCTCAACGCAGGCAATCAGCCTAGGTTGAGGGTGGCTACTATAGAGGTAAACCCTGTTTTGGCCCTGGTCCTGCCATGGACATCGTGCACCTCAACGCAGGCAATCAGCTTAAGTTGAGGGTGGCTACTACAGAGGTGAATGATAAGAAAAAGAGGATGGAGAAGATTGGTTGTGAATAGAATGAAAATTCGGGTGTGTGCCTAAGAAAAGAAAAATAAAAAGAAGTGAAAAAGATCGAAAAAGTAACAAAAAGAATTGTCAAAATAAAGAGGCCGCACCTGTAGCTAGAGAGAAGGAAATAAAAAGGTGAATAAGGATGGACAAAGTAAAGTATGTGGTAATAAGACGTCGGTAGTTCCAAGGAGGGCTTAGTCACTAACCCCTAAATGTATCCTACCTGCACCTGAAGCCTCATTACAAGCCAAAACAAGTCCTGTAGTGATCCTGAGCAGCTTTCTGAAGAACTGAAATAGAATAGTAAGGGCAAGCCTATGGTATCGCATGTGCATTGTTTGAAATCATTCGTGAGTGTGAGCGCTTACCTGGTCCCAAATCTTGTGTGTGGGATTTCTTTGTGGTGAGGGCACCAAGATTTCTGTATTGTCTATCGACTGTCAGGATAGCTGCGTATATGTATGCATAACATTCTATCATATCGGAATGACATGTTTGGATCCATGCAAGTTAGTGTTTCATACATTTGTGTGCTACGAGGGAGCTTGAATTAAAATTGAATAAGATGTTGAATGACCATGAGTTGCTAGAGACACGAGTTTGTTTTCTTAGTTGAGTAGTCGTGTTGTTTTTCTTTTATGTTATGTTGCTTGAGGACAAGCGAACGTTTTAAGTTGAGGGTGTTGATGTGCCGCCAATTTACGGCACTTTCGACTCCTTTTAACTAAGAACAATCGGACGTTTTCAAGCAACCGTTGTCATTTTTGATGGTTTTATGTTATATTTGTAGGAAAGGGAGACAAACATGAAAACGGAAGGAAATACGAGAAAAAAGACATTCTGGATAAGAGTGACGGTCCGAGTGACGGATCGTCAAGCTAGTGACGAGCCGTCAACTTAAGGCAACACACTGCCTAGTGGCGACGGCCACCGTGATGGGCCGTCAAGCTAGTGACGGTCCGTCACCCAAACCGTCACCCTGAGGCAGCACCACTGCCTAGTGGTGACGGCCACCGTGACGGTCCGTCAAGGTGGTGACGGTCCGTCACCCCAAGCCGTCACACTTAGGCAGTCGGTTACGCGGAATCCGAGCGTTTTTGGGATTTGTTTCCTAGACTTCTATAAATACCCTATGTTAGGTTTATTTTACATGTGAAGCTTTTTACATACATTACCCAATAATTTTAGGAGTTTAAAAGTCGAGATTTGAGAGAGGAAAACACGCAATACACGTTTTCTTCCTCCTCAATCTTGTTCTTGATTTGTTCTTGAGTTCTTGGTTTCTTGTTCTTGGAATACTTGAAGATTGTTTTCATTATATTGTAAGGATCTTTTCTCTTTATTATGAATACAATTCTCTTCTCTTTTCTTTATAGCATGATTAACTAAACCTCCCACAACTAGGGTTGTGGGAGCCATGGCTAAAGTAGCGATATAGATTCCGGGTAGCGACGGGTTAAATATGTATGTTGTACGTTGTTAATCATTCGTTATGTAACGTTTTCTAGTGGTTGCAAACATTAGAACATGCCTAGGTTTAATTTGCTTGAGTAAAGAGATTAAAACCGGGAAACTTGATTAACGACGAGGATTCGAGACTACCAACTCTCGTCTTATGATTAATGCTGTAACTAGATTAATCTACTTGATGTTTAGGATTGAATTCTAAAAGCACACCTTTTCAAGTTCCAGAGAATTGAAAAGTAAATTTGTCTATTTGGTTGAGACAACGTTTAGACGATACCATTAATTCAATCGCATCGTGACACGCATATAGAAAGAACCCCGTTAAGCCTAGAATCGACTTTGTTACTAACGCCATGGTAAAAACTTCCCTAGTTCTCTCTCTCCTATTGATTATCATTCATACGTTAAGTGTTTGTTTTGTTTACAAATATTGATCACAAACCCCCCCCCTATTTACCGGAAACTATTGACGACTAGTCACATACTTCACTAAAGGCTTAATTCTTCACCATATTCTCTGTGGGATTCGACCCCAACCTTTGTTGGGTTCTATATTTGACTACGACCGCTTACACTTCGTTAATTTGAGGTGTAGTTTGGGCGTTATCAGTTGTGTTTTTTCTTGAGAAAGGAGTTTAAAATTTCGGATGTGTAATTGCTAGTGGGTACTTGGGATTCCACCAAGATTGAGGGTAAAAATAGCTCAATTTTCCAGAAACACCCATTTAAGGGTCTAAGCTAGAAATAGTGTGACCTCCCCAAGCATATGTTGGTTGGTTATTTGCCTAAACAATGGTGTTTGAATAAAAACCATTGGATATATGATTGTTTGATCGAGAGATTAACAAGCATACCTAAAACCAACGCTATCCATGTCGTCTAGTAAGAATTTATATGAATGAGCAAGCACCCTATCCCATATTTGAGTCCCATTTGACACACATCCCTAGTCCTCCTCTCTCATTGTCTACACCCGCTTTTACTTTATTGTCTTACTTTGAATTGCAAATTGTGACAGATTTCTCAATTCTCCCCCTAAACTTTTACTTTTATTATTACAAACAAACTACTCTAATTGTGAAGTCTCTTCTTTAAAATCGATTTGGCTAGTCATCAATTCCCTGTGAGATCAACCCTGACTCTCATCGGGTAATATAATTTTGTTTTGCTTAACGATCACAGATACCTCCATCTAGGAGAGTACATTTGAGTGCTATCATAAAGCATCACTAAATATACCAAAATCCTTACCTTCAACTGGCAGTGAGAGAATAGGAGCTGTAATCAAAAGTGTCTTGAGCTTTTGAAAGCTCTCCTCACACCTATCAAACCAAATGAATGGTACCTCTTTCTGAGTCAAGCTTGTCAAGTGAGTAGCAATAGAAGCAATATTCTTGATAACCCTGCGATAATAGCTAGCAAGACCCACGAAACTCCTAACCTCAGTCACAGAGCTAGGATGAGCCCAACACTTAACCACCTAAATCTTCTGGGGATATACTATCACCCCCTTTTCTAAGACCGCATGCCCTAAGAAGGCAACCGAAGATAACCAAAACTCGCATTTCAAAAATTTGGCATATAACTGCTTCTCCTTCAAAATTTCCAAAATAATACGAAGGTGATTTGCATGTTTCTCCTTGCTCTTGGAGTAAGTCAAAATATCATCAATAAACACTATCATAGAGGAATCCAAGAATGACTTGAAAACACCATTCATCAAGCTCATGAAGGCCGCCGGTGCGTTGGTCAACCCAAATAACATTACTAGAAACTCATAATGCCCATACCAAGTCTTGAAAGCCATCTTAGGTATATCCTCAGGCTGAATCTTCAGCTGATGGTAGCCTAACCTCAACACCCTGTAACTGGTTCAACTACTTGTAATTTATACGCATCCTCATCCTACCATTCTTCTTCTTAATAAACAAGATTGGAGCACCCCAAGGTAAAGCACTAGGACGAATAAATCCCTTATCAAGAAGTTCATGTAGCTGAGTTTTGAGTTCCCTCAACTCTACCGAAGCCATCTGATAAGGAGGAATAGAGATTGGGTGAGTGACCGGCTACAAATCAATACAAAAGTCAATATCCCTGTCCGGAGGCATACCAGTCAAATCCAAAGGGAATACCTCCTGGAACTCAGAAACCACTGGGACCGATTCAATAGAAGGGGGATCCACACTAACAAATCTCAAAGATGAACCAGGAAAGCTAAACCCCCTTTATCCACTAGATTTTTACCCTGAATAAAGGATATGATTTTCACTTGATTAGGCTTATACACACTCTCCCACTCTAGTCTATCCATACCCAGCATCTCTAGAGTTACTATCTTAGAATTATAGTTCAAAATGGCCTGATAAGGAGACAGCCAAGTCATATCCAAAATAATATCAAAATCTAGCATATCCAATATGACCAACTCTACCCAAGTCTGAAAACTCATAAACACAACAAAGCATAAATGGTACACATGGGTCACTACCACAGACTCTCAAACTGGAGTAGAAACATGAATAGGAGAATCAAGAATATCACAGACCAATTCTAGACCCAAGGCAAATCTAAATGATACATAAGAGTAAGTGGAACCCAGATCAAATAATACAGAAGCCATCCGATCACAGATGAGAATGGTACATGTTAGCACAGGATCAGATGCCTCAGCCTCGGACTTGACTGGAAAGGCATAACAATAACCTTTATCATCAAGCCGGGCAACCTCCCTAGCAGGTTGTGCAATATCCTTCCCTGCATTACCATTACCCCTATTACCACCACGGCCTCCCGGATTATTACCTCACCCACCCTGTGGACGACCCCTGCCATTGCCAGTTCCACCTGCTGGAACTACAGCCCTAGCCCACTGTTGTACCTAATTACTACCTGTCTCAGAGGGGACTCTTTTTTGAAGTGACCCACATCTCCACAATGGAAACAACCTCTCTTAAGAGAGGGCCTGCTGGTCGAAGAATAGGAAGCCCCCTGACCTCTAGTAGCTGGAGACTGCTGAATAGCCCCTGAATGACCACCTGTAGAAGCTTGCAAGGCTGACTAAATAGGAAGATCCAAATGAACCTGTTGGTTGGGACCTCTGGAATAAGATCCTCTAAAATTTCCCACATTCCGGGACTTCTTGGATAATACCTTATCCTGCCCAACTTGCTTAACTCCCTCTAGTTTCTTCACATAATCAGTCACCTCATTGAAGCTCTTTCCTGCAAAAGTCATGTGAACAGACAGAACCTGCAATTCAGTATTCAGTCCCTTAACATATAACCAGATCCTCTCCTCCTCAGTTCCAACAGCTGGATAGCATAGTGAGACAAGGCATGAAACTTAGCTTCATAAGCTACAACAGATATATTTCCATGTTCAAGAGCAAGAAATTCATCCTTTTTGTGATTCCTCAGAGTACGGGGTACATACTTCTCCAAAAACAAGGCATGAAACTGATCCTAAGTCATCGGAGGCAAAGCTGACAAATGACACTCCACATGGGCCCTCCATTACTGCTTGGCATCTCCTTGTAGTTGAAAAGTCACAAACTCAACCCCATGTTGTTTTATAATTCCCAACTTGTGCAGCCTCTCATAGCAATCTCAGATGAACTCTAAAGCATTCTCATCTTCTGTACCATGGAATGATGGAGGTTTCATCTTCAGGAACTTAGTCAACAACTCATGCTCAATCTCGGTCAAGACAAGGCCTAACATTGGATGGAAGAAAGTATCCATACCAGAAGCCGCATCCATCCTAGGAGCTAAAGTAGTAGCAAGATGGGCACTCGGAAGTTAAGTAGCCAGAATAGTGGGAGTTTCTCCAGTATCGACCAACTCACTCAGGAATGCCAACACCTTCTGAATAACCTCAGAAGATATAGGAGGGAGACATGTACCTCCAACCGGTACTGCTACATATGGTTCTGCACCAGCCTCGTGCATTACCTTAACCTCCTCAACATGATCTTGGGGTTGGAGAGGTGTCGCTGGCCTCTAGTCAGCTGCTACCTGAGCTCTACCCCTGGTGAGTGTTGCTCTTCCTCTTCCCCTACCCCTACCTAACCTATGAACCGCCGGTCTTATGGATAGAGTTGCTACCCTCACTTATGTCATGCCTCGAGGCTACCCTCTAAGCATAACATAGGACTCAGGACCACAAGTACCCCAAGTTAACCCTTGGTCATTGCATAACTAAAGCATACACAAAGAATCATAGCGGTAGCATACATAATAGAGGTCGACAACCATAACTATATAGTATAAAGGTCTAAGTTTACCAAATTCGAAATATAGAATACAAACATCTAGTTATGTTTGAAGCCTCTAAACTGACAATAAGAGTTGCTTGGACAAGACCCTAGCTAACTCTGAAATCTGAAAGAAGAACATGATAGAAATAATTCTAACACTAGCCCTCGAATAATAAGGACTCACCTATAGAAGTTGGATCTCTGACAATTTCTATCCATGAGTCTGAGGGTAGGAACTTGTATCTATATCATCAAAGCATCCACTTGTGCCATAACGACACCCTCTCGGGTGATTCTTCCCACACTTATTGCAAATAGGGTAAGAAGTCCCTTTTGCAACACTCCCCTGAGACTGTGAATAAGCACCTGACCTTCTACCTGCCTGATCAAGACGAGTCTTGGGGGCCTGAGTAGAAGCACTAACTGAAGAATGAATGGGTCGTGATAACTTTTTGATGTCCACATCCGTTCTCTGATGGTTAAAACTTGAACTCTCTGATCTGGCCCTCTTGTTCTCTCTTGTCATTTCCGTCAACTTATCTCCCTCAATATGATGAGCATAAGTCATAAGTCTAGAAATATCCATGTCACCCAAAATCATAGCAAACCTGCACTCCTTCTTCACTAAGTCTGACACTCTATAAATGAACTTGCTCATCTGATCCCTCGGATCAGCCACCATAAAAGGAGCATACCTAGAAAGCTGAGTGAACTTCAACACATACTCCTGAACTGTCATAGATCCTTGCCTCAAATTCATGAACTCTTCGGCCTTAGCCTCCCTCAACTCTCTAGGGAAGAACCGATCAAGAAAATCCCTCTCGAAGCACTCCCAAATCATAGGGGATACATCTCTAGACCTAGCATCTTTCCACTGAGTGTACCAAATATGAGCTACATCCTTGAGCTGATACGATAAAATCTCAACACCCTCGACACCAATAATTTTCATCGCACCAAAGATCTTCTTTACCTTATCCATAAAATTTTATGGATCCTCACCAACTTTTGAACCCTAGAACTCATGTGGGTTCATGCGAATGAAGTCTCAAACTCGGGCCATAACTCCACCTTACGGGTAGACCAGGATAGGAGCCTGTTGATTGGCCTGAGTGGACATATTCTGAGCTAGCATATGAATGGCTTTCCTAAACTCCGCATTTGTGACCTCGGGGTCTGGAACTGGAGGATTAGCATTTTGGGTATTGGCCTGACAAGGCATGGCACAGTGAAGAGGCATAATCTGACATGCATAAAGATTGGATTAGAGAAGTAATAGAGTTAAACTCTATCGCATGATATTGATCATGAAAGAAGTGAAGTACTTTCCTAAGACACTCGTAGCTTCCCTCTCATAAGTGTGGTGCGCTTCACACCCATGAATGAGACTCTATTCGATGCAACTTTCAGACACCCTAGGAATCTTGAACCTTATTCTCTAATACCAAGTTTTTCACGCCTCAAGGCTACCCCCAAGGCATATCATGGGACTCGGGATCACAAGTGCCCCAAGTTAACCCTTGGGCATAGCATAAATAAAGCATACACAAAGAATCATAGCAGTAGCATACATAATAGAGGTCGGCAACCATAACTATATAGGATAAAGGTCTAAGAATACCAAATCTGGAATATATAATACAAACATCTAGCTATGTCTGAAGCCTCTAAACGGACAATAAGAGTTGTTAGGACAAGACCCTAGCTAACTCAGAAATCTGAAAGAAGAACATGATAGAAATAAGTCTAGCACTAGCCCTCGAATAATGAGGACTCACCAACATAAGTTTGATCTCCGGTGATGTCTAGCCATGAGTATGAGGGTAGGAACCTGTATCTGCATCATCAAAGAATGCAGTGCAAGAATATGTGTCAGTACTATAGGATGTATCGAGTATGTGAGTTTATGCAATATCATGATAAAAACATACTTAAAATATGCTTCAAACTGAGATCATGCATATTAAGAGAAAGCATGAGTAAATATCAAGATTTAAGCTTAAGATATGAAATACAAATCAAGTTTCAAAGTAGAGTATCATATAACTTCATAGATTGAAAATAGTCATAAGGGAGTTTCTCTTAACCAATATAAACCATGTTGAGATACATGGAGTCTAGTGTCATGCACCCATACTGAAAAAGGTTGTCCTAATCGGCCAAGGTTAGAACCATGTCATAAGGATCCTGTCATAAGCCTCGAGGGGCAAGCTACGATGGCAACGTAGTTTTGGATTTGGGTTATCTGGAACCCTCATTGCTGAGTGCTAAATACTACTCCCAAAAGACAGCATGACGCTCACATACAAGTGACATATCTAGATGTCAAAGCTTGTTCATAAACATTTTCATAACCCGGATCTTCATACTACTCATGAGCCTTGTTTTAGAAAATGATTCATGAGCATTGATAGCACATCGGGTATCTTGTTTTGCATAATAATTCATAACTTGAAAAATTGCATGGCCCTAGTTTAATTTCATAATAACATGTACTTTCATAAAACATAGGAACTAGGCATGCACTTTCTTGAAATTCATGAAATCATGCTATCAAATACCTCAATTTGCTTAAATCAATCCATGCATGCAAACTTGCCTATACTTAGCCTTCAATTTATGAAATAGGAGTTCACTTATAAAAAACCATGCAAAATCATACAATTTAGTATTAGATTTAATAATAGATTCATGAGAAAATAATATATATAAAAGCCCATAAGAATTGGGTAAGAACCCTAATTTGAAATCCATGAAAATCCATATAAAATATGGGGGGTTTTGGTATAAGGGTGGAAGAATCCCTTATTGAATACCCATATAACTGATTTGAAGCTTTCCCAACTAAGAATGAGAAGAGTGGAGACTTGGAGTTGAAACTCTTGCTTTGTAGCTTGAAACTTGGAGTTGATGAGGTTCTTTCCTCTATTGGGAGCTTGAATGAGGAATAATGAAAGGCTTAGGCTAATTGAGGTAGAAAACCTACTAAAAGTGGCCAAAACGACCTCCCTTAAGAGTTAAAAGAGTAGTTAATTATAAAAATACCCCTGGTAAAAGGTGGAAAAGAACTGATATAAAACTCGGCTTCAGGTTCCACGGGTGAAGTCTATGGACCATAGACCAAACCACGGCCCATGGTTTCCTCTGGTGGTTCCTAGCCAAAGTGCTCAGCTACAGATAAAGTTCCACGAGTGAACAATACGGTCTGTAGAACAAACTATGGTCCGTAGAACTCACTCGTGGTTCTTGGGGAAACAGGCAGGTCTCAGATTAAGTTCCACGAGTGAACAGTACAGTCCGTAGAACAAACTATGGTCCATAGAACCCACTCGTGGTTCTCAGATCAAAGACTGCATCTGCTTAACACAAACCACAATTTCATTCCATGGCTCGTGGTTCAATCCACAACTCATGGTTTGGATGCGTAATTCCTGGAATGATCAAAAATTTCAGAGATTTTAAGTTTAAAAGCTGATTCGAATTTCAGAGTGTTATAATATCCCCCCTGGGGATCATTCATCCTCGAATGAAGACTAAGTAAGTAAAACTGGAGAGAAAATAGCCCAACCAAGCAACAAAACATGAAAACTCAAGGATAAACATGAAAACTGAGCTTTTTAACTTAAAATATGACTAAACTAACTTCGAAAAAAATGAATGCATGCTAGGATCATGAAAGAAATTGATGGAGTAGAATCGGAGGGACATACTAAGGAGGAAACTATTTCCTCAAGCTGAAACTGGATCGGAAGGAAAGAGATGGGGGTACTTGGCTTTCATGGTTGCTTCTGCTTCCCAAGTAGCTCCCTCAACTAGCTGATTTCTCCAAAGGACCTTTACCGAAGCAACTTCTTTATTTCTCAACTTCTGAATCTGACGATCAAGGATCTCCATGAGAACTTCCTCATATAAAAGGATATCTTTCACATTCACCTTCTCCAATAGAACAATCAAGGTCGGATCACCAACACACTTCTTCAAGAATGAAACATGGAAAACTAGATGAACCATTTCTAAATATGTTGGAAACTCCAACTCATAATCCACACTACCAACTCTCCTCAGAATCTTATAGGGGCCTACATAGAGAGGACTGGGTGTCCCTTTCTTACCAAACCTTATCACACCCTTCATGGGTTACACCTTTAAAAACACTCAATCATCAACCTTAAACTCCAACTCTCTTCTCCTTACATCTGCATATGATTTTTTGTCGACTCTGAGCAGTCTTCAACCTTTCCCTAATGATCTAAACCTTCTCCATAGTCTCATGAATTGAATTTGGACCAATTAAAGCTACCTCACCTACCTCTAACCAACCAATAGGAGATTTACACCTCCGCCCATAAAGTGCCTTGTAAGGAGCCATCTGGATATTAGAATGGAAGATGTTGTTGTAGGCAAACTCGATAAGAGGTAAGTGATCATCCCAATTACCTTTGAAATCAATCACACAAGCTCTCAACATAACCTTCAAAGTTTGAATAGTACGATTTGTGTGGCCATCCATCTGTGGGTGAAAAGTTGTGCTAAGTTTAACCTGAGTACCAAGACCTTTAGGAAACGACCTCCAAAACTAGGATGTAAACTGAGTACCCCTATCCAAAATGATAGACAATGGAACACCATGAAATCTGACTATCTCACGAATGTAGAGTTTGGTATAAGGTTCTACTGAATCTGTAGTCTTGACAGCTAAGAAGTGGGCTGATTTAGTCATCTTATCGACAATCACCTATATGGAATCATGTTTCCTTTGGGTACGAGGCAAACCTGTAATGAAATCCAGATTGATCGCTTCACATTTCCAAGTAGGAAGGTCAATATCCAGAGTCATCCGACCCAGTCACTAATGCTCTACCTTCACTTGCTGACAGTTGGGACACTTAGCCACAAATCCTGATATGTCCCTCTTCATGCCATTCCACCAATAGACTTCTCATAGGTCATGGTACATCTTGGTGGAACTGGGGAGAATAGAATACCAGGAGCTATGAGCATCTGTCAAAATCTGTTATCTCAACCCATCTATGTCAAGAATACACAATCGACCCTGATATCGAATCACACCATATCCCTCTTGGGAGAAAACCTCTACCCTTTGTTGATGGACTGCACCCTTCAACTGGTGCAAAATAGGATCATTGTCTTGCTTTTATTTCACTTCAGTTACAAAGGATGATTTGGAACCATTCTGAACGATAACACCATCTTCCGTCAAATCCATAAGGGGAACTCCTAATCAAGGAAGTCGATGAACATCCTTGGCCAATTCCTTCTTTCCGTCCTTAATCAAAGA
The DNA here is from genome assembly GCA_003996215.1 of Jaltomata sinuosa. Lineage (NCBI taxonomy): Eukaryota > Viridiplantae > Streptophyta > Magnoliopsida > Solanales > Solanaceae > Jaltomata > Jaltomata sinuosa. The sequence goes on along the minus strand of QJPP01002020.1, from coordinate 177,060 downwards.
CACACTACCCATAAACAACCTACTAAGTGTATCCGCCACTACATTGGCCTTACCCGAATGGTAAAGAACACTCATATCATAATCCTTAAGAAGCTGAAGCCATCTTTTTTGATGAAGATTCAACTCCTTTTGAGTGAACACATACTGAAGACTCTTATAATCGGTGAATACATCCACATGAACACCATACAAGTAGTGCGTCCAAATCTTCAAAGTAAAAACCACGGCCGCTAACTCAAGATCATGAGTAGGGTAGTTCTTCTCATGAGTCTTAAGTTGTCTAGAAGCATAAGCAATCACCTTACTACGCTGCATCAAAACATAGCCCAAACCACTTCTAGAAGCATCACAATACACAACAAAGCTATCTAAGCCCTCGGGTAGAGCTAAAACTGGAGTTGTGGTCAACCTAGTCTTCAATTCCTGAAAGTTCCTCTCACATTAATCAAACCACTGAAATTTTTCCGTCTTCTGAGTCAACCGAGTCAATAGGGCAGCTATGGAAGAAAACCCCTCCACAAATCTCCTGTTGTAACCAGCCAAACCTAAAAAACTCCTAATATCCGATGGGGAAGTGGGCCTAGGCCAGTTCTTCACTGCCTTAATCTTCTATGAATCAACTCAAATACCATCTCTAGTAATAATATGACCCAGAAAAGCAACAGACTGCATCTAAAACTCACATTTGCTGAACTTAGCAAATAACTGTCGATCCTTGAGAGTTTGCAACACAACTCTCAAATGGTCTACATGCTCCTCCTTACTTCGATAATAGATAAGAATATCATCAATGAACACAATCACAAACATATCTAAATATTATTTGGACACACAATTCATCAAATCCATAAAAGATGCAGGAGCATTTGTTAGTCCAAAAAACATAACCATAAATTCATAATGACCATAATGAGTTCTGAAGATTGTCTTCAGAATGTCACACTCTCGAACATGGAGCTGATGATAACTGGATCTAAGGTCGATGTTGGAGAAGTAACTAGCACCCTGAAGCTGTTCAAACAAGTCATCAATCCTAGGAATGGGATACGTATTCTTGATTCTGACCTTGTTTAATTGACGATAGTTAATTCACATTTTGAGAGAACCATCTTTCTTTTGCATGAACACAACAGGAGCACCCCATGGAGTTTCATTGGAGCTATTCTATATGGAGGAATAGAGATAGGATGTATATCTAGAAGAAGATCTATTCCAAAGTTGATCTCTCGCTCGGGAGGGACTCCGAGTAAATTCTGGAGAAATACCTCAGGAAACTCATTCATAATAGGAACTGACTAGAGGGATGGGGTTCCGGACTTCAAATCTATAACTCGAACTATATGGTAGACATAACCCTTAGAAATCATCTTCCTAGCCTTGAGATAAGATATGAAATGACCCTTTGAAGATGGAGGACTACCTTGCCACTCTAGGACAGGCTCATTTGATAACTTGAAACAGATGACTTGGGTACGACAATCAACCGAGGCATAGCATACATACAACCAATCCATACCAAGAATGGTATCAAAATCAGTCATCTCCAACTCTACTAGATCCGCTAAAGTGACTCTATGAAGGACTGAGATTGGGCAATTTTGGTAGATTCTTTTGGCTAGGACATACTCACCAATAGCAGTAGAAACACAAAAGGGTTCTAAAAGTTGTTCAGGGCAAATTTCAAACTTGCAAACAACATAAGGGGTCACAAAATATAAGGAGGCACCAGGGTCTAATAAACCATACACATCGAGAGAGAAGACTTTCAACATACCAGTGACAATATTCATGGAACTCTCCTGGTCCTGGCGAGAAGACATAGCATAAAGGCGATTTTGGCGCTGACCACCACCTGAACTAGAAGCAACACTCTGATGGGCTAATCGACCACCTAGGGCTGCTGGAGCAGACTGAGTCCTACTACCTCCTTGTCCCTTCTTAGTTGAAGGGAAATCCTTAATCATGTTTCCAACCTTTCCACACCCAAAGCATCCATATGTGCCATAATGACACTCCCTCGGGTGATTCTTCCCACACTTATTGCAAATAGGGTAAGAAGGCCTTTCTAAAACACTCCCCTGAGACTGTGAATAATCACCTGACCCTCTACTTTCTTGATCATGACAAGGCCTAGGGGCCTGGGTATGAGTACTAGCTGAAGAATGAACGGGTCCTGATGACTTTTTGATGTCCACCTCCGTACCTCTGCTGCTTAAAACTTGAACTCTCTGATCTGGCCCTCTTGTTCTCTCTTGCCATTTTCCTTAACTTATCTCCCTCAATATAGTGAGCATGAGTCATAAGTCTAGAAATATCCATGTCACCCAAAAGCATAGCAAACCTGCACTACTTCTTCACCAAGTCTAACACTCTATAAATGAACTTACTCATCTCATCCCTCGGATCAGCCACCATAGAAGGAGCATACCGAGAAATCTGAGTGAACTTCAACCCATACTCCTGAACCATCATAGATCCTTGCCTAAAATTTATGAACTCTTCGGCCTTAGCCTCTCTCAACTCCCTAGGGAAGAACTGGTCAATAAAATCCCTCTCGAAGCACTCCCAAGTTATAGGGGATACATCCCTATCCCTAACATCCTTCCACTGAGTGTACCAAATATGAGCTACATCCTTGAGCTGATAGGATGAAATCTTGACACCCTCGATAGCAACAACTTGCATCACACCAAAGATCTTCTTCACCTCATCCATAAAATTTTGCGGATCCTCAGCAATTTTTGAACCCCAGAACTCAGGTGGGTTCATGCGAATAAAGTCTCGAACTTAGGCCACAACTCCACCTTAAGGGTGGACAGGGATAGGATCCTGTTGATTAGCCTGAGCGGCCATATTCTGAGCTAGCATATACATGGCATTCCTGAACTCCATATTTGTGACCTCGGGGTCTGGAAAAGGAGGATTAGCATTTTGAGTATTGGCCCGACAAGGCATGGCACGACAAGGAGGCATAATTGAAATGCATAAAGATTGGATTAGAGGAGTAATAGAGTTAAACTCTATCGCACGATATTGATCATGAAAGAAGTGAAGTACTTTCCTAAGACACCTCGTAGCTTCCCTCTCAAAAGTGTGGAGCGATTCACACCCATGAAAGAGACTTTACTCGATGCGGCTTTCAAACACCCTAGGACTCTTGAAACTGATGCTCTGATACAAAGTTTGTCACGCCCCGAGGCTACCCCTAGGCATAATACGAGACTCGAGACCATAAGTGCCCCAAGTTAACCCTTGGTCATAGCATAACTAAAGCATACACAAAGAATCATAATGGTAGCATACATAATAGAGGTCGGCAACTATAACTATATAGGATAAAGGTCTAAGAATACCAAATCCAGAATACAGAATACAAATATCTAGCTATGTCTGAAGCCTCTAAACTGACAATAAGAGTTGCTAGTACAAGACCCTAGCTAACTAAGAAATCTGAAAGAAGAACATGATATAAATAAGTCTAGCACTATCCCTCGAATAATGAGGACTCACCAACAGAAGCTGGATCTCTAGTGATGTCTAGCCACGAGTCTGAGGGTAGGAACCTGTATTTGCATTATCAAAGGATGCAGCGCGAGAATATGCGTAAGTATTATAAGATGTACCAAGTATGTGAGTTTATACAATATCATGGTAAAAATATACTTAAAACATGCTTAAAACTGAGATCATGCACATTAAGAGAAAGCATGAGTAAATATCAAGATTTAAGCCTAAGACATGAAATAGAAATCAAGTTCCAAAGTAGAGTATCATATAACTTCATAGATTGAAAATAGTCATACGGGAGTTTCTCTTAATCAACATAAACCATGCTAAGCTACATGGAGTCTATTGTCATGCACCCACACTAAAAAAGGTTGTCCTAACCGGCCAAGGTTAGAACCATGTAATAAGAATCCTGTCATAAGTCTCAGAGGGTAATTTACGGTGGCAACGTTAGTTTTGGATTTGGGTTATCTGGAATTCACATTGCTCGGTGCTAAATACTACTCCCAAAATATAACATGAGGCTCACATACATGTGACATACCTAGATGTCAAAGCTTGTTCATAACCCAAATCTTTATCTCATGAACTTTATTTTAGAAAATGATTCATGAGCACTGATGGCACATCGGGTGTCTTGTCTTGCATAATAATTCATAACTTGAAAACTTGCATGACCCTAGTTCAGTTTCATAATAACATGTACTTTCATAAAACATAGGAACTAGGCATGCACTTGCTTGAAATTCATGAAATCATGCTATCAAATACCTCAATTTGCTTAAATCAATCGATGCATGCAAACTTGGCTATACTTAGCCTTCAATTTATGAAATAGGAATTCACTTATAAAAACCCATGCAAAATCATACAATTTAGTATTAGATTTCATAATAGATTCATGAGAAAATAATTTATATAAAAGCCCATAAGAATTGGGTAAGAACCCTAATTTGAAATCCATGAAAATCCATATAAAATTTGGAGGTTTGGGGCATAAGGGTGGAAGAATCTCTGATTGAATACCCACATACCTGATTTGAAGCTTTCCCAACTTAGAAGGGGAAGAGTGGAGTCTTAGAGTTGAAACTCTTGCTTTGGAGCTTGAAACTTGGAGTTGATGAGGTTCTTTTTTCTATTGGGAGCTTGAATGAGGAATAATGAAAGTCTTAGGCTAATTGGGGTAGAAAACTTACTAGAAGTCACCAAAACGACCTCACTTAAGAGTTAAAAAAAGTGAGTAATAACAAAAGTACCCCTTGGTAAAAGCTGGAAGAGAACTAATTTAAAACTTGGCTTTAGGTTCCACGGGTGAGGTCTATGGACCGTAGGCCAAACTACGGCCCATGGTTTCCGCTCGTGGTTTCTGTCTAGAGTGCTCAGCTACAGATAAAGTTCCATGAGTCAACAGTACGGTCCGTAGAACAAACTATTGTCCATATAACTCACCTTGTGGTTCTTGGGGAAACATGCAGCTCTCAGATAAAGTTCCACGAGTGAACGATACGGTCCGTACAACAAACTACGGTCCGTAGAACCCACTTGTGGTTCTTAGATCAGAGACTACACTTGCTGAATACAAACTACTAGTTCATTCCATGGCTCGTGGTTCAATCCACGGCCCGTGGTTTGGACTCGTAATTCCTAGAATGATCAAAATTTTCAAAGTTTCTAAGTTTAAAAGCTAATTCGAATTCCGGGGTGTTACAGCTCCATTACGCCTAGTGTTCACCTTCTGCAAACAAAAGAATGAAGGAGGTCATATACCAATTTGGATCGCCAGATACGAATTGGAATCAAGTTATAGCACGAAGGAATAAAGAAGGAATAGTTTCCTAAAGTCTTGTAGCCCCTAAAAGAAAAGTACAGACGTATCTGTACCATTCCGCAAGACTCTACTAGACCCATTTTGGCATGACAAGATCAAAAAACCTAGAGCTTTGATACCATCTTTATCACGACCTAAACCACCGCGAGTGGCACCCACACTAAACCCCCGATAGGAGAACCAATTAAATAGAAAAATAGAAAAACATGCAGAATTAAAACCCTAGAATCTGAAAGTCGTGTACAAAAACTCTAATCAAGTCTAAAAGATGGGGATGAAACCACAAAATATAAAGAGTCTAAGTGCAAACAAAGGACTAGAACCAGCAGAAGAATCCATGGTGGCCCGAAAGATGCAACTCACCCATGAACTTGGAAGTCGTCTGAACTACAACTATGGTCTCACAGCAGTCGCTAGAATATGCCATGTACTAAACAAAAGAAGGGCAAGTGCAGTATCATTATGCAAGAAACAACAGTGTACTAGTAGGATCATCGGCCAGCTCCAAAATACGAGATATGAACATAAAACCATAATACAGTAAAACAGGACAAACATGCAATAAGCCCAGTCACTTGAATACACTAAGACTCCCAGTCATCAACCTGACTTAACAACCATATAAAATATGTCCAAACCACAAGTAACAGACCACATATGATTATATCACATCCTTAAAGTAACCCGAACCACCCAAGTATCCCTAGGACATCATCTATGGTGCTTAACATGCAATCCCAGTTTACACAAAAAACCACCTTAGCACTTAAACACACTAACCCGGCCACTCAAGGACAAATATGTAAGAATAAGATCACAACAGATAAGCCCAGTTCACTCAAGGAACCAACACATATAGCAATAAGTAAACTTGTACTAGACATGGTACTTGAGCCAACTATAAATGAATTTGTAGCAGGCATGGTTCCTGAACCAACCAATAAATACACATGTACCAGGCGTGGTACCCGATCCAACCAATGCAAAATCTGTACCAGGCGTGGTACCTGAGCCAACCAATGCAACATAGATATCACAACAATAATGATAGCATACAACACTTGTAACACCAACAAGTTTCCACTATAGACCCATTGCATGTGATTAACACTTAAGATATCATGTAACATTCATTCATTTTTCCTGAACACGTATTATGCAAGTAATACTAATTAGACAATTATCATGAAAACATACCATAATTTAGGTTACAAGTAACCATCACCTACCTCAATCCAAGCCTAAAATTCTTTACCGGACCTGAGTTTCCCTTTACTGGCAACCTTGGCGTCAATTACTGCGGATTATAGCCTAATCCCAAATCTCCAGGACAAATTCATGATCATTCTACCTATACTGGGGTCTTTCGATAAATAATTCACCTAGAATTACCAATTCTATGGTTACACTAGCGAATTACGGTAATGGAATCATGAATTAATAATTTTAAATCAAAAACCCAGGGTTTTATACCTGATAATCCCCCTTTACACCAGAAATTCCATATTAGGTCAAGCTAAACCCTCCCCAAGGCCTATAACTAATGATTCTAAGCCATAGGAATCGAAGTACTAGTTTACGGGATAAAATACTTACCTTAACGAAGAATTCTGGTGGAAAAATGATAGGAATTGCCCAAAATCACCCCTGCCTTCCCCAAAATATTGAAAACAAATAATGAATATTTTTGGGGAATTTTTTGCATTTACATCAATTAACCCTTCTATAGTAGCCCAATCCCGCTATAGCAGCACCGCCATAGCAAAGGCCTCCCGCTATAGCGGAGTTGACCGACTCTGACTGTCGCTATAGCGGGTATTTCTCTGTTATAGCGGCATCGCGATAGTGGGTGTGATGTAATAGAAACTCATAAATCCTTCCAGTTTTTCATATTTCATAACACACAATCAAACCATGATGTCCCAAACGAACCTCTTTACGTCAAGTTTGATATCAGGAGTTTTACTCACCCGAATTCACTTTCAAAAAATCCTACGGACTCCTTAATAACTCAACTAGTAGAAAACAATATATGATTTAATCATTTCACCCAATCCTTCCCCCGATTTCCCTACACCTCACCTTGCTCGAATTTCATCCAAGACTAGCCTAACTCGAAATTTCCAACTTCTATCTCTGGAAGATTTCTAACCTAATTTCTTGCATGATTAGCTCACTCATAACAAAAGAAAGTGCCATAACCCAACCCACCATGAGTGGAACCCACTCAAAAACTCCAGATGAGCGGACCAATATCAACCCAATACTTAGTAAAGTCTAACAACTCAAAACTAGTTTGCATTAAAGATAAACTAGCATTCACATCTAAATCCAAAAACTAACAATATCTTGCAAAAATTACCCCTAGAAACTGAAATTCATCGTACCAAAACAATCTACCAAATGTCTAGAATTGGGGATGCAACCCTAAAAATAACAAGAGTTTATGTCTGAAACAGATGGACTATAACTAAACTGGAAGAAAATAAGGTAGCCCGACAGAAGCAGCTCACCCTTGAAAACTGAAATCGCTAGGACTAGATCTGAGGTCGCGTAGGATCGTCGAAAGATGTCTTGTACTCATAAAAAGGAAACAAGTGCAGAATCAGTACACAACCACCGTGTACTGATTGGATCATCGGCCAGCTCCAATAAATAATAAATATACAATAAACCAAAACTGAGTAAGCAGTACAACATGTAAAAACAACCAGTAATATATTTCTAGACTCCCAGTCTATCTTCTAAATTATCAATCGTATGAACAGGTTCAACAACCATTTAAACAATGAGCAATAACAATAACACTTTACCAATTTACTTCACCCGAACCCACTAAGGGTCCCTAGACCAAAATCTAAGTGTTAACATGCAATATCCGTTCCACTCCAGGACCATCCTCACATTCAAGTGTAAGTACCCAGCCTTTAGGGACCAATATAACCAATCATAAATTCAACAATTAACCTGGTCCACTCATGGAACCATCGACAACCACAATCAACAATGCATAATTAAACCTGTACCAGGCATGGTACCCTAGCCAACAGATATAGAACCTGTACCAGACATGGTACCCGAGCCAACCGTTAGTATCTCGCACTAGATGTGGTACCTGAGCCAACCGAATGTCACACAAAACCAATAGTCAATACTTAAATGAACAAAAACCACCCTTGCAAAACCAACAAGCAATAATCAATTTCATTTTGTATAATTGACACCCCAAATACTTGAACATTCATAACTTCCTTTCCTAGGCATAAAAACAAACATATTACTAAGTTATAGTTACATGTATATACATTGCATTTGGCAAGACAATAACCATCACCTACCTCGAATAGCCTGAACTTTACTGGACAGGAGCCTTCCCATTTCTGGAAGCTTTTGCTTACTATTGGTCTAAAAACAAGTACAACATATACTAAAATTAGTCTAATGGCCTAAAATTACCCGAATTATGCAAAATCCTAATCTCCAGGCAAACCTATGATCTTTCCACTCATCCCAGGGCCTTCCCACCATTAATTTACCTAGAAACTACCATTTTTACTGTTACATTTAGTGACAAGAGGTGTTTTAATCATGCAAGAATGATAATAAGAATAACCTGAGAATTACACAACCTAGAATCCCCCTTTTCCCTAGATATTACCTCCTTAGGTCAACCCAAACCTTTCCCCTTAGCTAATAATTCCACTACATAGGAAACATAATACTAAGTTAGGGGAGCGAAATCCTTACCTTTAGGACAAAATTTGGTGAAACACTGCCTTGAAATTGCCAAAATTGCCTTAACCCTTCCCTAAAATGTTCTTTAGAAATTTTGCACATTTTTGGGGAAGTTTCTGTATTAATCCTAACTCAGTATGCTATAGAGGTCCGTACACCGCAATAGCAGCACCGCAATAGTAGAACTGACTGTTATGGTGGTGCTGACCGACGTTGACTTCTCCTATAGCGGGAATTTCTCCGCTATAGCAGTAGTTACTATAGCACTGTGTCAACTGATATGGCGGTATACATGGGATAGAAACTTGGAAAATCCCCTAAAAGTGCCAATTTTACAACACACCTTAAATCTTTACATTTCGGAACAATCTCTTTACGTCAACCTTATTATCAAGAGTTCTACTTACCCGAATTCATTTCCAAAAAGTCCCCCGAACTTCTTAAGGTCTTGACTAACAGAAAAACTATATCAACACAAGATACATTACCTAATCCTCATTTGGATTGCCCTAGACTATACCTTGCTCATAAACCATCCGAGACTAGCCTAACCCAAAATTTCCAACTCCTAAACCCGGAAGTTTTCTAACCCAAAACATGGCACAAAAGGTTTACCCATAATGATGGACCTATTCGTTAAAACAGATACCAATTTATCCATTATTCATCCCCGAATGATCAAACCAAAAAAAGATTATTTAAAAGAGAGAGTGTGTAGTACATGAATCCTTAAACAAGTGAGGGTACTTGTCATGCATGTCCTTCTCGATTTCCCAAGTGGCTTCCTCAACCATACAATGCTTCCATTGAATCTTTACCAACCTGATCTCTTTTGTCCTTTATTTTTGGACATCCCAATCAAGAATCGCAATTGGCTCTTCTTCGTACTGAAGATCCTTGTTTAGCAAAATGGAATCCCATTTGATAATATAATCCCCATCCCCATGGTATCGCTTCAGCATGGATACATGAAAGACTGGATGGACTCCGGATAAACTGGGCGGCAGTGCTAACCTGTAAGCCATTGTCCCTATAATCTCGAGGACTTCAAATGGATCGATATACTGGGGGCTGAGCTTGCCCTTCTTGTTGAATCGCCTAACCCCCTTCATTAGTGACACTTTCAATAACACCTATTCACTAACCTGAAAATCCATGTCTCTTACCTTGCGATCTGCGTACTTTTTCTGCCTTTTTTGGGCTGCTAGCAACTTGGTCTGAATTCCCCTTACTTTTTCCTGAGCTTTCCTCACCAAGTCTATGCCCAAAGGTTTCACATCACCTGCCTCAAACCACCCTATGGGTGATCGACATCACCTCTCGTACAGTGCCTCAAATGGTGCCATGTCAATACTGGAGTGGTAGTTGTTATTGTTTGAGAACTCACACAACGGTAGAAACTGGTCCCAATAACCCCCAAAGTCGATCATACATGCTCTCAGTATGTCTTCTAATACCTTAATTGTCCTCTCTGACTGACCATCTGTCTAAGGATAAAAAGCCGTACTAAAGGTGATTTGGGTGCCCAACTCTTCATGCAACTTACCCCAGAACTTGAAAGTAAACTTGTACCCTTGTCTGAAATGATGGAGAGTGGCACTCCATGCAACCTCAAAATTTCCTTAATATAGATCTTGGCCAATTATTGGGAGTTATTATCCACCTTGACCAGAATAAAATGAGCTGACTTAGTCAGCCTGTCCACAATGACCCAGATAGAGTCATACCTTCCCAAATTCTTAGGAAGACCTACCACAAAATCCATGGCTATCCTTTCCCACTTCCACTCAGGAATGGGCATCCTCTGAAGCAATCCTGCGGGCCTTTGGTTCTCATACTTGACCTGCTGACAATTCTGATGCTACACATATTAAGCTGTGTCTCTCTTCATCCCAGGCCACCAATAAAGTGGCCTCAAATCCTGGTACATTTTGGTTATGGCTGGATGAATGGAATATTGTGAACCATGAGCCTCTGCCAATACATTGTGAATTAAGTCATCAACTCAACAAACACAAATCCTCCCTCAGAAACTCATCACCCTGCCAGCATCCAATGTGGCATCCTCAAACTCTTCGGATACCACCTTGCTCTAAAGCTTGTCCAACTGTGTTTCCTAAAACTGTTTGGCTTTTATTTCCTCTATAAACGTAGGTTTGACCTCAATACTGGCCAACAACCCACCCTATTTTGAGATGCCCAATTGCATGAATTTAGATTCTAAAGCATGAATATCCTTAGCCAGTGGTCGTTTGGACACCTCCAAACAAGCTAAACTGCCCATACTAACCGCCTTCTGGCTCAATGCGTCTGCCACTATATTAGCCTTGCCCGGATAATACTGGATGTTCACATTATAATCCTTCAACAACTCCATCTACATCCTATGTCTCAAATTTAAGTCTTTTTGTGTAAACACATGCTGCAGGCTGTGATGGTTCGTGAACACCTCACACTTGAAACCATAAATGTAGTGTCTCCAAATCCTTAGCGCAAAGACCACCGTTGTCAACTCCAAGTCATGGATTGGGTAGTTCTTCTCATGGGGCTTCAACTGCCTTGAAGCATAAACTATCACATTCATGTCCTATATCAACACAGCACCCAAACCCAAATGTAAAGCATCACAATACACAATGAAATCCTTACCTTCAATCGGTAGTGATAAGATGGGAGCTGTGGTGAGAAATGTCTTGAGCTTTTGGAAGATCTCCTTACACTTGTCTGACCACATAAATGGTACCTCCTTCTGAGTCAAACTTGTCAAGTGAGTGGAGATGGACACATAGTCCTTGATGAACCTACGATAGTAGCCCGCAAACCCCATAAAACTCCTAACCTCAATCACAGAACTAGGCCAAACCCAACTCTTAACTGCCTCAATCTTTTGGGGATCTACCATCATCCCATTTTCTGACACCACATGTCCTAAGAAGGCGACTGAAGTCAACCAAAATTCACACTTGGAAAACTTGGCATATAATTTTTGATGTCTCAAAATATCCAAAACAATGTGAACATGCTCAACATGCTCCTCCTTACTCTTGGAGTAAATCAAAATGTCATCTATAAACATAATGATGAACGAATCCAGATATAATTTGAACACCCCATTCATCAAGCTCATAAATGTTGTTGACGCGTTGGTCAACCCAAATGACATCACCAGGAACTCATAATGCCCGTACCGAGTCCAGAATGTCATCTTTGGATGTCCTCAGGCCTGACCTTTGACTGATGGTACCCTGACCTTAAGTCAATTTTTGAAAACATGGAAGTACCCTGCAACTGGTCAAAGAGGCCATCTATATGAGGTAAAGGACACTTGTTTCGGATGGTGACCTTGTTTAATTGTCTGTAGTCTATACAAATCCTCATACTACCATCTTTATTTTTCACAAATAACACCGGAGTACCCCAAGGTGAAGCACTGGGACGAATAAAGCCTTTATCTAAGAGTTCTTGCAGCTGAGTCTTAAGTTCCCTCAACTCTACCGGAGTCATAAGATAAGGAGGAATAAAAATTGGGCGAGAGCCCAGCTCCAAGTCTATAAAAAAGTCAATTACTCTATCCGGAGGCATGCTAGGTAAATTCCCTGAAAACACCTCCTGAAACTCCAAAACTACCGGAATCGACTCAACAGAAAGGGACTCCACACTATCATCCCGGATATGAGCCAATAAGGCCAAACAACTTATTCCCACTAACTTCCTAGCCCGAACAAATGATATGATCTTAGTCGGCTTAGGCCTGTACACACCTTCCCACTCTAGCCTATCCTTACTCGGAATCTCTAGAGTCACGATCTTAGTATTACAATTCAACACAGCATGATATGGAGACAGTCAGGTCATACCCAAAATAACATCAAAATTTAACATGTCCAGAATAACCAAATCTACCTAAGTCTGTAACCCCACAAATACCACAGGACAAATACAATAAACATGGGTTACTATCACAGACTCTCCAACTGGGGTAGAAACATGGATAGGGTAATCAAGGACATCACAAACCAAATCCAGACCCAAAGAAAATTTCATAGAAACATATGAATAAATAGAACCTGAGTCAAATAGCACAGAGGCCATCCTGTCACAGACTAGAATAGTACTTGTGATCACCACATCTGATGCCCTCATCCTCAAACTTCCCTGGAAATGCATAACAATGGGCTCAGTCATCAATCTGAGCAACTTCCTTGCCTGGCTGCCCCACCCCCCTTCCGATTCTACCATTTCCTCTGTCTCTACGACCTCCCTAAAAGTTACCTCATCCACTCTGTGGACGACCTCTAGCATAGCCACCTCTACCTACTGAAACCACAGCCTTTGACTGATGTTGTTCCTGAATACCTGCCTGCCTGTGAGGGCACTCCCTTTTGAAGTGACCCAGATCACCATAATGAAAGCATATGTGATCAAAAGTAGGCCTGCTAGTAGAAGTATAGGAAGCCCCCTGGCCTCTAGGAGCTGAAAACTGACTGGCTCCCGGACGACCACCTGTAGAAGCTGGTAGGGCTGACTGAATAGGACGAGCAAAATAAACCTATTAGTTGTGATCCCTGGAGTATGAACCACTGTAATTACCTTCATTCTGGGACTTCTTGGCTAACACCTTAACCTGCCCAACCTGCCTGACCCTCTCTAATTTCTTCACATAATCCATCACCTCATTAAAACTTTTTCCTGTTGAGTTCATATGCACAGACAATACATGCAACTCAGTATTTAAGCCCTTCAAAAATAGACGAATCCTCTCCTCTTTCATAGCCAGAAGTTGAGTAGCAAAATGGGACAAGTCGTGAAATTTGGTCTCATAGGCTGAAACCGACATGTTACCCTGCTCAAGAGCCAAAAACTCATCCTATTTTCAATCCCTCAAGGTGCAGAGCACATACTTCTCTAGGAAAAGGGCATGAAACTGCGCCCAGGTCAGCATAGGCAAAGTTGATGGTCGACATTCTACATTAAACCTCCATTACTGCTTGGCATTACACTGAAGCTAGAAAGTGACAAACCCTACCCCATGTTGTTTCACAATGCCCAGCTTATGCAGCCTCTCATAATAGTCCAGAATGAAATCATAAGCATCCTCCTTCTCAGTACCCTGAAACATAGGAGGTTTCAGTTTCAGGAACTTAGTCAGCATTTCATGTTCATTCCCAGTCATAATCGGACCTAGCATCGGATAGAAGAAGTCATTAGTACCCGATGCCATATCCATCCTAGGATCCACTGCAACTGTTGGTTGGGTGCCTGGAACCTGATTTGCATGACCCCTGGGGGTGGCTCCAGAACCAGCCAGCCCACTCAGAAAAGTCCACACTTGCTAAAATGCCTCAGGCATTATAGGGGGAAGGCCTGCACCACCGACCGATGCCACCTCCTCCTGTTCCTCTCCCTCGTCAAGAACAACTGCAACTTCCTCCTCAATAAGGTCTTAGGGTGGGGGAGGGGTCGCCTATCTTAGTCCAATAGCTGCCTGAGCTTCACCCCTAGTGGGTGCTGCTCTTCCTCTGCCTCTACCTCTACCCTGACCCTGCCCCTTCTTTGCCCCCTGGCTACAGGTCCTGCTACCAGAACCTCTGCTCTTGCTCTGTTACATCTGGTATTCACCATCTGTAGACAAAAGAGTGAAAGAGGTTAGATACCAATTTGTATCACCAGATACCAATTGGAATCGAGTTATAGCACGAAGGAAGAACAAAGATATAGTTTCCTAAAGCCCTATAGCCTCTCGAAGAAAAGTATAGACATCTATGTACCATCCACAAGACTCTACTAGACCCATTATGGTACGACGAGATCAGTTAAAATAGGGCTCTGATACCAACTTTGTCATGACCCAACCCACCGTGAATGGCATCGAGCCAAAACCCCCGGATGAGCGGACTAATATAACCCCTATACTTATTAATGTCTAACAGCTCAAAACCAATTTGCATTAAAGATAAACTAGCATTCACATCTAAATGTCATCGTTCCAAAGCAATCTACCAAATGTCTTAAAATGGGGATGCAACCCCAAAAATAACAAGAGTGTACGTCCAGAACAGATGGACTATAACTAATCTGGAAGAAAACAAAGTAGTCCGACAGAACCAGCTCATCCTTGAAATATGGAATCGCAGGGACTATATCTGAGGTCGCGTAGGAGCCTTCGAAAGATGTCATGTACTCCTAAAAAGGAAACAAGTGCAGAATTACTACACAGCCACCGTGTACTAGTAATATCATCGGCCAGCTCCAATAAACAATAAATATACAACAAACCAAAACTGAGTAAGCAGTACAACATGTAAAAACAACCAGTAAAATATTTCTAGACTCTCAGTCTATCTTCTAACTTATGAATCATATGAACAGGTTCAACAACCATTTAAAAAATGAGCAATAATAATAACACTTTACCATTTTACATCACCCGGACACACTAAGGGTCCCTAGACCAACATCTAAGTGTTAACATGCAATGCTCGATCCACCCCAAGACCATCCCTACATTCAATTATAACAACCCGGCCTATCAGGGACCTATATAATCAATCACAGATTCAACAATCAATCCAGTCCACTCATGGAACCATCGACAACCACAATCAACAATGCATAATTAAACATGTACCAGGCGTGGTACCCTAACCAACTGATATAGAACCTGTACCAGACATGGTACCCGAGCCAACTGTTAGTATATCATACCAGATGTGGTACCTAAGCCAACTGAATGTCACACAAAACCAACAGTCAATACTTAAATGAACAAAAAACACCTTTGTAAAACCAACAATCAATAATCAAGTTCATTTTACATAATTGACACCCCAAATACTTGAACATTCATAACTTCCTTTCCTAGGCATAAAAACACACACATTACTAAGTTATAGTTACATGTATATACATTGCATTTGGAAACACAATAACCATCACCTACCTCGAATAGCCTGAACTTTACTAGACCAGAGCCTTCCCGTTTCTGAAAGCTTTTGCTTGTTCTTGGTCTAAAAACAAGTACACAATATACTAAAATCAGTCCAATGGCCTAAAATTACATGGATTATGCAAAATCCTAATCCCCAGACCAACCTATAATCATTCCACCCATCCCAGGTCCTTTCCACCATCAATTCACCTAAAAAATATCATTTTTATGGTTATATTTAGCAAAAAGAGGTGTTTTAATAATGCAAGAATGATAATAAGCATAACCCAAGAATTACACAACCTAGAATCCCCTTTTACCTCAGATTCTACCTCCTTGGGTCAACCCAAACCTTTCCCCAATTTTGTAGTTAATGATTCCACTACATAGGAAATATAGTACTAAGTTAACAGAGCAAAATCCTTACCTTTAGGATGAAATTTGGTGAAAAACTACCTTGAAATTGCCATAATCGCCTTAACCCTTCCCCAAAATGTTCTTTAGAAATCCTAAATATTTTTGGGGAATTTTATGCATTAATCCTGACTCATCCTGCTATAGAGGTCCATACACTACTATAATAGCGCTGCGGTAGCAGAACCGACCGCTGTGGCGGTGCTGGCCGATGTTGACTTCCACTATAGTGGAAATTTCTCCGCTATAGCAGTACTCGTTGTAGCGCTGTGTCAACTGCTATGGCAATTGACATGGGACAGAAACTTGAAAAATCCCCCAAAAGTACCTATTTTACAACATACCTTAAATCTTGACATTCTGGAATAACTCCTTCACGTCAACCTTATTATCAAGAGTTCTACTTACCCAAATTTATTTTCAAAAAGTCTCCCAAACTCCTTAAGGTCTTGAATAACGGAAAAACTAGCTCAACACAATATACATTACCCAATCCTCACCCTGATTTCCCTAGACCATACCTCACTCAAAAACCATCCGAGACTAGCCTATCCCAAAATTTCCAACTCCCAAACCCAGAAGTTTTCTAACCCAAAACATGGCACGAAAGGTTTACCCATAAAAATGGACCCGGTCATTACAGGAAGGGTCATTACAATAGTCCATGGTAAAACATTGATAACTCTTTACTCCAATGTTGGTTTGATATGAGGGTTATGCGTTGGAAACTAGACTCATAGACCTTCAATTTGATAGGTCACGGGCCCTCTAACTCTTTATGGATGTGGATAAAAGCTCCGAGATATTTGACCCATAATTCAAAAAATTTATTAAAGAAACTTAAGATAACTTTTGCCGACTTCTATTTCGCACCTTGCATGACTTTAAAACTCAACATACTACCATTGTGCGATTATAATATCTCATAATACATCCTTACTAGCATACTAAATACTCTAACAAGTGATGTGTTTCATTCTTTCCCCTTTGGAAATATTTAACCTCAAATGAAAATACGACTCGCATGGCTAAGTTCTCAGGAATTGATGCAATTTTGGTAGATCTTCTCTATAAATAGTACTACCCAAAAACCGGAAATGCAAAAAAGCCAAACCAAGATACCTCAGAGGGTGATACAACATACTAACAAAATAGTCGCTCGATAAACAACTATCTGAATCAAATCATGATTGTAATAAAATATTATAACTGAATAGGGTAACTCACCTCGGCTTCTAGTGCCATCATTCTGGTGCTTGGAACAGGTATAGGTATCTAGATCTCATATCATCTTCTGCTTCCCATGTCATTTGCTCAATGTTGTTGTTCCTCCATAATACCCTTACGGAAGCCATATCTTTGGTCCTTAATCTACGTATCTACTGATCTAGTATTGCAATAGAATTCTCTTCATAGGAAAAGTCCTCTGAAATATGAACATCCTCCAATGGAACAACCCGAGAAGGATCTCCTATGCATTTTTGTAACATCGATACATAAAACACCAGATGAATAGACTCTAGCACCTAAGGCAACTCTAGCTCATAAGCTACTCTTCCTACCCTCCAAAGGATCTGATATGGACCAATGAATCTCGAACTAAGCTTGCCTTTCTTGTAAAATCTCATAACATCCTTCATAGGTGAGACTTTTAGGAATACCTAATCATCAACATAGAACTCTTAAGTCCCTTCATCGCACATCTGATTATGACTTTTGGCAGATTTGGGCTGTCAACAACCACTCCTGAATAAGCTTAACCTCCTCCACTGTTTGTTACACTAAGTTGGGTCTAACCAACCCTGACATACCTACCTCAAACTATCCAATAGGGATCTATATTTTTGCCCATACAAAGCCTCATATGGTGCCATCTAGATGTTGGAATGATAACTGTTATTATATGCAAACTCAATAAAGGCAAGTGATCATCCCAACTTCCCCTGAAGTCTAGCATGCACGCTCATAACATATCCTCAAGTGTCTGAATTATGCACTCAACCTGGCCATCCGTTTGTGGGTGAAAAGTTGTACTGAGATTAACTTGCATCCCCAATCCCTTCTGGAAAGACTTCCAAAAGTTGGCGGTAAATTGTGCCTCTTTATCAGAGATAATAGATATTGGGACACCAAACAGCCTAACAATCTCTTTAATATATAGCCTTGCATAGTCTTTGGCTATGAAAGTAGTCCTGACTGGTAAAACTTAGGTTTATTTCGTTAGCCTATCTATAATTACCAAAACAGATTCAAACTTATGCCGTGATTGAGGTAACTCGGTAATAAAATCCATATTAATTACTTCTTATTTCTACAAAGGAATGACTATCTCTTAACTAGCCTGGCGGGCTTCTGGTGCTCAACCTTCACCTACTGACATGTAGGACACTATGCCACAAACTCAATGATTTCCTTCTTAATTCGTGCCACCAATAAATCTCCTTAATATCATGGTACATCTTCATCAAACCTGGATGGATAGAATAGCAAGAATGATGTGTCTCTACCATAATCTATTGTCAAAGCCATGAAATATCTGGAACACACAACCGACCTATATATCTAAGGACTCCATCTCCTACTATATCAATGGCTAAATACTCCTATTGTTGAGACTTGTCTCTGAGATGCTCTAAGCTGGGATTCTCGTGCTATTGTGCCTTCACCTCCACAACTAAAGATAATACGATTGTGTCCTGAACTGACACCCCACTATCACTTACCTCTAATAATCTGACTCCCAAGCTAGCTAACTGATGAAGCTCTTGGGCTAACTCCCACCTCTTAACTTCTAAATAGGATAAAATGCCTATACATTTACAGGTGAGGGCATCGGCTACCATATTTGTCTTTCCTAGATGATATAAAATATCCACGTCATAGTTTTTCAATAACTCAAGCCATTAACATTGTCAAAAATTCAACTCTTTTTGTATAAAGGTATACTGCAGGCTCTTATGATCTGAAGATGTCAACATGAATACCATGCAAATAGTGTCTCCAGATCTTTAATGCATGCACAACTACAGCCAACTCTAAATCATGGGTCGGATAGTTCTTTTCATATTTCCTTAATTATCTTGAAGCATATGTGATCACCTTACCATGTTGCGTCAGAACACATCCCTAGCAACACTTAAAGCATCAAAATACACTGTATAACCCTGTGAACCCTCTAGCGATGTTAGAATTGGTGTCGATGTCAACCTATCCTTCAGCTCCTGGAAACTATGCTCGCAAACCTCGGTCCACTAAACCTTAGATGCTTTCTGAGTTAGCTTTGTCAATAGTGTTGAAAGTGAAGAAAACCCCTCAATGAACCTTTTGTAATACCCAGATAACCCCAAGAAACTATGAACCTCTATCAGAGTTGTGGGCCTAGACCAAGTCTTTACAACCTCAATCTTTTACGAGTCAATTCTAATACCCATATCTGATACAATATAGCCTAAAAAGGCATTGTAAGTGATTGTCGCTAGTGGTTTAGAAAGAGTTTTGTTGCTACTAACTTCTTCCTTTATATTCTAGTATATCTACACAATGCGCCCCTTCTCCAGGGCAGTAGATGGGTCTAGAGAACCAAACTATCTCACTCAATCCGATTAGAAAAAAAATTCTCCTGAGCAATTCACATATCACTTGAGTAGTAGTACAAGACCTTAAGAAAAGGCGATCTACTAGTTGAAAAGGAGGATCCGTTGAAAAGTTTAAGTTATGAGGTTAAACAAAATTCACACTTAGAAAACTTTGCATAAATCTCCTGATCTCGAATGACCTAAAGAACTGCTTGCAAATGATCTACATGCTCAGTGTCTAAACATGAGTATACTAGAATATCATCAATAAATACAATCACAAATATGTCTAAATACGGCCTAATATGCTATTCATCGGATCCATGAACACTGTTGGGGCATCACTAACCCCAAAAGACATCACAAGGAACTCAAAGTAACTATATCTGGTCCTGAAAGTTGTATTTGGAATATCTTTCTCCCGAACTCTCACATGATGGTACCCTGACTGCAAGTCAATCTTTGAGAAGTACTTAGCACCCCTACAGCTGATCAAACAAGTCATTGATCCTCGGTAGGAGATACTTATTCTTTATAGTAACCTTATTCAGTTGTTGATAATCTATACACATCCTTAGTGAGCCATCTTTCTTTCTCACAAACAATACCAGTGCACCCCATGGCAAAGAACTAGGTCTGATGAAGCCTTTATCAAGCAAATATTTCAACTTCATTTTCAACTCCTTTAGCTCAGCAAGAGCCATCCTGTAGGGAGGAATCAATATAGGTTGTGTACATGGTGGCATATCACTGGAAAAATCAGTTTCTCACTCTGGGGGAATACTAGGAAACTCATCGGGAAATATATTTAGAAACTCACTAACCATCAAAATAGACTAAAAAGTCAGTGTTTCCAAATCTACATCCCAAACTCAAAAAATATGATAAATACAACCCTTAGCAATCATCTTTCTTGCTCGTAGATAAGAAATAAGCCTACATTTTGGCTTCGTTGCGTTACCTTTCCATTCTCGGACTACCTCCCCTAGAAAATAGAATCTAAAAATCTTTGTACAACACTCGACATTAGCATAACATGATGTTAACCAGTCCATGCCCATAATAATGTCAAAATTAACCATTTCTAGCTCTACCAGGTCTATGAAGGTTTGACAGCCAATAATATCTATCATGCAACCTTGATAGACTCTCTGCATATACTAGAGTCACCAACTTGTGTAGATACAACAAAGGGTCACTGTAACGACTCTGGTGCTATACAGAATTTCTCCGCTATAAATGTGGTAACATTGGATAGAGTAGAGCCTGGATCTATCAAAGAACAAACACAATAGGAGCAAACAGTCAATGTACATGTCACAATATCTGATGGTGACTCTGAATCCTGATGGTCTACTAATACATATACACAATTTTAACCACTGCAAGAACTAGATGCTCCACTTCGACCTCTGTCTCTACCTATTAAAGGTTGGGGACCATGCCCTGTAGAATATGTTGATAAGGAAGAACCTGCTATTGACCTAATCAGCTAACCTATACCACCCTGATCTCTGGTCGGGCAATTCCTCCATATATTCCCCTCCTGTCTACAAAAATAACAAGTTGTGGAACCCTACCTGCATCTCCTAAAGTGCATCATATCGCAAGTAGCACAATGGAATGGGGCTTACCTTGCCTAGTCTAAACTTCTCTACTAGTGAGAGCATGATGCTTGTGAACCCTTACCTGGGCCTTACTGTCCCCGATAATCAAGTATATTACCTTGGAACTGCTACAGTGGAGGCCTTCATGGCCTACCAGAATATCGAGGTCTAGGACCACCCTAAAACTATCCCTGCGAACCAGCGGTCCTAGCCCTCTTCTGCTACTCTCTTTCTCTCTCAACCCTCTTAGCCATATACTGTTGATGTCAGCACTACTTTATGCCATGAGCAAAGGCCTGAATCTGTGAGATATCCATATCATTATTTAGTGAAGCTATAGTAGAAGCATCAATATAATCTGAAGCAAGACCTACCATAAACCGACATATCCTATCATGAATCGTATCAAAAAATATTGGTGCATATCTAGCCAAATAATCAAATCTTAGCCCATACTCTCAGACACTCATGCTGCTTTATCAGAGGTTCAGTAACTGATCTACCTAAGCATCCCTAATCTCTCATGGCAAATAATGATCTAGAAAAGCCTCTATAAATCTATCCCAAGTGGATGGAGGTGCATTTCCCCCCTGGATCTCTCCTAACTCTCATACCATAACACTGCAATATTACACAAACTAAATGTTTCTTACTCAATTAACTCACTCGTTGAGGCATGCCTGACCTTGAAGATCCTGTGAAGCTGATCAACAAAGTGTTGAGGGTCCTCTCTATGATCTCTCCCCATAATCTGTGGAGGACTTAAGGTGAGAAACTCTCAAACTCTTAAACTTTCAGGGACTTTTAGAAGGTCCGGCAATATCTGGCGCAACTAGTTGGCACTGTGGATCTACTAACTGCACCAATATACACATTGTGCTCCTGAAATCCTGATCAGATGGAATAGGAGGAACTGGAGGTGGTACTGGCGGTGGAGCCGGGGGTCCTTTAGCCCTCAGAGGCTCCTAAGGTGGTGTAGAAACTGGAGGGGGCTGAGAAGATGTCTTCCCCTGAGTTCCAGGATGGTCTATCTCCACAGGTGGTACCCTGATAGCACCCTCACTTGCAACTGTATCTATCCTCTGTCTAGCCACGGTCGGTCTGGTATTGGGCATCTCTCTATACACAAATAACAATTATAAGCCCAAAAACTCAACCCTTAAGACTCAGCTCTATATCACGATTTGAACAAAAGAAAGGTAAATATTCTACTATGTTATGTAGCTTCCTGTTTATAAAATGTGGTGCAGAACACATTTATAAACAAGACTCTACTAGACACGGCTTGCAGACTCCCTAGGATACAATGTTGCTTTGATACCAAGTTTGTCACGCCCCAACTTAGGGACATAACTGGCACCTAATGCCAACTTAACCCTGAGCTGGACCTAGTGGGATAACTACACTACCGGCAGAATACCAGCCACAAAATCAAGGAAACAAGCAAGTATATCTCGGCTTAAAAATAAGCCTTCAGCTGGCAAGGCCCCTGTCAACAAGCCCTATAATAATTCAGTGAACCCCAGCAATTTATATAGAATAGAAACTAAACCTTGCATGGGCCATCGAGGCCACCATGTTTTCTAGAAATATGAAAACTGAGCTTATATGTACATATACAATTAAGGCCAACAGGCCATTTTACTTAAAGAACAAAATAATGAGGCCAACATGGCCAACAGCACACATCTATACAACCCAAAATCTTCAAGCTTCTAAGAGTAGTAAATCTTGGCAGGGACAGGGCCCCTGACTACCCAAAAGCTATTTACAGCAAAAGCTGACAAACCTCAGAACTCTGGCAGCTCTAGAAGAAAGGGTCTAGCTAACCTACTGGAACTTACCCGTGCTTCTGGGAAGGTCTATCTGGTTGTCTGTAGGGACCTACATGCATGAATGCACCGAGCATGTAAGGCAAGATAATAATTATGCAAGAATCATAAAATGTTAAAAGCAACTAGACCAAAGATTCAAAGATAACCTGAGCGCCTACCTGCCCCTG
Organism: Jaltomata sinuosa; assembly: GCA_003996215.1. Lineage (NCBI taxonomy): Eukaryota > Viridiplantae > Streptophyta > Magnoliopsida > Solanales > Solanaceae > Jaltomata > Jaltomata sinuosa. The sequence goes on along the minus strand of QJPP01002020.1, from coordinate 153,464 downwards.
AATCTAAGAATACCAATAATAATCAAACAATGACCTAATCAAGCCCCCATAATCATGGAAGGTACAAACAACAAACAAAACCACCTACCTGGTCCTCTATAAGCTCGAAAGATGTTAATTCAGTCTATATACCCCCCTTAGCCCCGTAGGTAGTTATTACATCTCAATAGCCCCTCAGGAACTCTATACATAGCCTTGAAGGACATCATTATATCTCAGTATCCCATTAGGCACTTTATATTTTATAATAGCCCTCTTAGGCATTCTTTATATAGCCCCAAAGGCAATCCCTATCTTCTAATATCCCCATAGGCATCCTATAGCTCTCTTAGGCATCGATATAGACTTGTAAGTATCTCGTAGCCCTCTTAGGCATCAATATGTAGCCCTTTTAGGCAATGAAGAAGCCCATAAGTGAACAGGCTTCAATATAACCACGTAGGTAACCATAATAGCACATTGGCTTTATACTAGCCCCGAAGGCAACTAGAAAAACTCGTAAGCTCCCAAGTATCTCAATATCCCCTAAGGCAAGTTATACGTATCCCCGTAGGAAAAAATCACATTTCTGCAGTTGACCACAATAGCCCCAAGGGCAACAACAAACAATCCAATAGTCTGAAGGCGAGAAATTTAGCTATAAGTAACCCATACGTATAGTTTCTAAGTCATAGCTAACATAGGGCTGCTACTAACAAAACAAGAATCTTGACAAGGGATGAATATAACAATTCGGGAAACCAACAACCATCAATCATGGCTATGAGTACATCAACGATAACAATCTTGTTATATTGCTCCTAAGCTTTAGGGAATTTCATGCCAAAATGAGGGAATAGACTTAGCATACCTTTCCAACAAACGTTTGAACGCCTATGGTTCCTTCACAGAACTTGTTCTTACGTCCTAAGCTTCAAAAATACTATATATATGCAGCATATACGCACTTATAAATAGTTTATAATTAAGCTTAAATAAGCAGATTTGTCATAGGATCATAACTTGATGAAACGTCAATAGAACTTTTTAAAAATGATCATAAAAGAGCCTTTAGATGGTTACGTTAGCAAACCAAGTATATATCTTGAATAACCACCAAGAACTACCAAGTTCTATCTTCCAAAACTAGCTCCAAACGTGGCTAATCAAAGGTAAAAATGATTGCCATACATAAAGATTGCATTTCTAGGCACGGAGGCAAACTTTAACGATAGGAATCACTAAAAATGCACCTTGATCACTCAAGAACTCTCTTGTAACCCTCTCTTATATTTGATCTATGTTTAAGAACGGTTTTGAAATATTTATAATGACTTAAAACGTCAATATGCAGCTTTATACTATATCTAACGTGACAAGATTCGCAACCTAGTTCCAGCCCAAATAGTCCGCTGTAAATCAGTCATAACTGTTTACTCTGATATTGGTTTGACGTGAGGTTTTGTGCATCAGAAACCAGACTTGAGACCTTTAGTTTAGTAGGATGGGGGGCCTCTAACTCTTTATATATTGGGTTAAAAGCTTCGAGACATTTGACCTAAATTTTAGAAAATTTATTAAAGAAACTTACAATAACTTTTATCAACTTTTATTTTACAACTTGCTTGACTTAAAAACTTAACATACCACCATTGTGTGATTATAATACCTCATAACACATCCTTGTTAGCATATTAGACACTCTAAGTCTTACCCCGAAGGTACGGGTTAATTTAAACCTTTCGAATGGGCGGGGTGTTACAGGGAGAAGTTTATTTCTCCAACTTTTGCAAAAATCACCCCCTCACTCCCACATGAAATACTCTTAACTTCAACACATTCTTCATCGGTTTTCAAGGTAAAATCTCTTTTCATGACTTACATCATGATTATAACATCTAGATTACATAAATTTGGTGCCTATAATGCTTGATTTCGTGTAAAAATGGGGCTTGGGCAATGGGGAAATTTGTATCCCTTATAGAGTTGATTTACAAGTATGATAACTAGATATACATTGTTAACGCGTTTACACATCCCCTCGCATAGTTCCCACGAAGTTCATGGAGTCTTAGACTCAAAATAGGATGGTAAAGATAGAAAAATTTCTTGAATTAGTTTCAACGGTTGGGGCTTGCTTTTTGAAGTTTAAATTACCATAAAATCACCGTATAGGAGTAGTATGTTGATGGGTTATACCCGATCTGTGATAAAATTTGGTAAAATGAAACACATTCTTCAAAAAAAATATTTTTGGAAAAAAGTTGGCTAGGAACGATGGCGTTGTCGCGATGGAAGTCATCTCATCATGATGATTTGTTGTGACAGGCCAGTCTTATTACGATAATTCATTGCGATGAAGAAATTCTCATTATGACAAAAGGCCCAAAATAGTAGGCTGCACAGTCTGGGAAACTTTTTCCCATAGACTCCTTTTGAAATTCTAGCCTCTTTATTAATCCCTTGCCATATAAATTTCAACATATTGAGTAACGTCATTGTTTTTCCCTTTTCACATAAATGAACATAGTTGAAGAAGAAGAAGTGGAATCTGAATAGTTTGCAAATGAGGAAAGTTTCCAGTGATATGTAGATCAAAGGACCCGAGGATTTATTAGGGAGAGGAGCCTTCTTAGTTTTGGACCATGGAGGAAGCCTGGGAGGTTAAAGATCGAGGAGGAGGCGCCAGAATTCTATAACCGTCTGAAAAACATCATGTCATGACCCGATTTCTCGGTCATGATGGCACCTACAACCCCCCGGTAGGCGAACCAATCCCCGTAGCCCAGAACAATTAGTAATGGGCTACTATCTTACAAATAAGCAGAAGAACATTTTATTAAGCATAAGTAAGGGAACAAGATAAAGAGAATAGATAACAGGAATATATATATACACATATGCGGAAGCTAAACCAACCCCAAAAACCTGGGATCATAGTATAGAGCAAGAACTACATACATGGAGTGCAAACGATCCAAAATAATATATATAGATGTCTCTGAATTGTAATAGAGTACATAAAGAAAAAGATAAACTAAAGCTAAGCTCCGATCGCCAAGAGCTCACCCTCAGTCTAAATTAGTCCCCAACAGATCTCCAAGCATGAATCACAGTGATCTAACGGTGATGGCCCATGCTAGGATCTGCACCAAAAGATACAGGGGTAGGGTGAGCACCAAATGCGAAGCATAAGGTACCCAGTAGGTATCATAGGCCGACTGGGCACATATAAGATAAAAGCGTAGTAACAGACAGAATAGAAGCAAGTAGTCACAGAAATCAACAAAAGGTACACAGGAACTAGCCCAGAGGGAAGTCAACAGAACCACATGTGAGGCCAGCAAGCAGAATATATACACCATAGGCACAGGTGAAAGTAAGAAACAACGCACCTGGGGTCCTTGCAATAACAGTGTATACATAATAAGTTTACAAAATGGACGGTATACCAGTAACCTCAAGTGTAAGAGAAAGAGGAAAAGAGTAATGATAGGCATGCTCAGAGACAGGAATCAAACTCAACTAATCATATAAATCTCAAATCCAGAAACTAACATCCTAGAAGTAACCAATTTCATACTTAACCGTAACAGGGAATAATTCTGTAAGTAAATATCAAGAGTCTACCTACAGTCCCCTGGCCGCCCATACAACCGAGGAACACAAACAAGTGAAAACAAACCCTCCGGCATCCCATACTACCAGAGCGTACAATCAACAAACAACAAACAAGGGTGGAGCCTCAAACAATGAATGATATGATGCATGAAGATATCAAGTGAAATGGTATCTCTGTATGTACCTCTTCCGGTGCCGATCCGGCCCAGCAGGTAGGTTCCATGGAAGGACACTTCTCGTATACCTCTACTCTGCCATATACCCTTCCTCCTGCACACGCAGCCAGAAGCCCCAGGCCCATATGGCAAGGTCCATGGAGGTCCCAGACCCCATACTAAAACTCAGTATCAAGACATGTCATCCAGAAGTAAGTTCGGGTTCAAGATAGAGACCCAGCCTCGAATATGCATGCCCATACCCTGTCCAGGACTAAAGTAGTGGGAAAATATCTCAAAAACCCCTCCAAGGGTACCCGGGCATAACCGGGTCTAAACAGTAGAAAGTCATCTCAGGTGCTCGGTCCGACCGAGGCTAAAAACCATCCCAATTTAATAAGAAACTCAACTAGCACCCCGGCCCTGCTGAATCTAGCATTAATAGTAAAACTGGTGATAGAAATCATAATTTGACCTTCTTTTACCCCAAGATTATTCACAAGGTAAATCAAACCATTTCCAATTCATTTCCATCAACAACGAGCCTCCTGGGCCATACAAGGTTTAGAAAATAGTGTCAGTAGGCCCGAAGCCAAAACCATAGTAAAACATGGATAAACCTTTTTATATTTGTGGAAATGGTACGATCAAACACAATAGCTACCCAGCAGCTCACAATCAACTTATCGACCCTGCACAGGCCCACAGCTACTCAGCAAGCATAACCAGCCTAGAAGGATAATTCTATGCCCGGGACTCGCGGACATTCCCAATATCACACCTTCTATGTTCCAGAGTCAATAAGGCCTCACAGGACCACAAGGGTAAATAAAACGTATCGGCAAGTACTACAAGCATCGGAGGAACAAAAGTAGGCGGACATGAATAAAGCGGTCAAGGTCTGTGGTACCAACCTAATAATCCAACCCAAGGATGCCAGCTAGTATAATTTTATCTGATATATTCTAAGTCTAGGGAGTTTAAACCATAACCTACCTGTTGTCTGACGACAAGTTGCTAGGACGACGATGTCCAAGCTCGAACCACTACAAGAATCTCCAAAATGACAAAAATACCTTCGGATAAACGTCCGAATGCCCGTAGTTCCTTCACAGAAATTGTTCCTTACGTCCTAAGCTTCGCAAACACTATATATATGTAGCTTATACTCACCTATAAATAGTTCATAATTAAGCTTAAATCGGAAGATTTTCCAAAAGAATCATAACTTGACGAAACGTCTGTAGAACTTCATAAAAACGGTCATAAAAAAGCCCCGAGATGGTTACCTTAGCAAACCAAGTTTAAATCTTGAAGAACCACCAAGAAATACCAAGTCCTAACTTTTGAAACCAGCTCCAAACGGGGCTTATCGAAGGGGAAAATGGTTGCGACGCATAGAGATCGCATTTCTAGGCACGGGGGCAAACTTTAGCGATAGAAATCACCAAAAATGCACCTTGATCACTCAAGAACTCTCTCGGAACCCTCCCTTATGTTTTCTCTCTGTTTCAGAACTGTTATGGCACTTTAAAACTTGAAGTTGAGGCTTTAAATCAATTTTGACCCGACCCGGTTCGCGACCCGGTTTTTGCCAGACAGTCCACGATAAAACAGTCATAACTCTTTACTCCAAGATCGTCTTGACGTAACTCCACTGAACCTTGACAATCGGGATCTCTCGAGAGCTCAATCTCCTGACATCTCTGGCCAAAATAGCTACCGGCTCTTCAACAAAGGCTAAACTCTCATCCAGCTGAACCGTCTCCCACTGCAACACATGAGACTCATCTGGAACATACTGCTACAACATCGATACATGGAAAATTGGGTGCATAGATGAAAACATTAGAGGCAAAGCTAACTAATAGGAAACACAACCAACCCTATGGAGAATCTCGAATGGCCTAATGTACCTGGGGCTAAGCTTTCCCCGCCTACCAAATCTCATCACACCCTTCATGGGAGATACATGGAGAAATACTGAATCACCAACCCTGAACTCTAAGGAACGAAGTCTACGATCAGCGTAGCTCTTCTGCCTACTCTGGGCAGCCTGAAGTCTATCCTGAATCACTCAAACTCGGTCTAAGGAATCACGAAGCAAATCTTTACTCTGTGGCCTAGACTATAACCCGTCAAACCAACCAACCAGTGATCTGCAATGCCTACCATACAATGCCTCGAAAGGTGCCATGCCAATGCTCGAATGGAAGCTATTATTATAAGCAAACTCTGCCAAAGGCACAAACTGATCCCAAGAACCTCCAAAGTCAAGAACACAGGCCCGAAGCATGTCCTCCAGGACCTGAATAGTCCTCTCAGACTGGCCATCTGTCGGAGGGTGGAAAGAAGTATTAAGCTGAACCTCCGTACCCAAATCTCGCTGAATAGCCCTCCAGAACTGAGTGTCGCGGTTTGAAATGATAGAAACTGGGACCCCGTGCAATTGAACAATCTCACGAATGTAGATCTGAGCTAGCTTCTCTGCCCCATAAGAAGTCTGAACAGGTATGAAGTGTGCTGACTTAGTCAGCCTATCAACGATCACCCAAATGGAATCAAACCTATGAGAAGTACAAGGTAAACCAACAACGAAGTCCATAGTAATACCTTCCCACTTTCACTCAGGAATAGGAAGTCGCTGCATCAAACCACCCGATCTAATGTGCTCGAACTTAACCTGCTGACAGTTCAACCACCGAGATACAAACTCTACCACATCCCGCTTCATACCACTCCACCAGTAAAGTTGTCTCAAGTATCTATACATCTTTGCTGAGCCAAGATGAATGGAGTATCTAGTACAATGTGCCTCACAAAGTATCAACTGAATCAAATCACTAAGCCTCGGAACACAAAGGCGGCTATCAAACCTCAGAACCCCATCTGAATCTAGAGTAGCCCGACTGGTCTCACCCTGAACAACCTAATCACGAAGGTCACACAACTGTTGATCCTCAAACTGACGGCTCTGAATCGTATCAATCGAAGTAGAACGAACCTCAACACTGGCAAGAACTCTGCTAGGATCCGACAAGTCAAGCCTAACCAAATGGTTAGCCAAGGACTGGATGTCCAAGGCGAACGGTTGCTCTGAAACTGAAAGAGAAGCTAGGCTACCCATACTCACTGCCTTTCGTCTCAAGGCATCCGTTACCACATTTGCCTTGCCCGGATGATACAGAATAGTGAAGTCATAGTCCTTCAGTAACTCAACCCATCTCCTCTGCCTCGAGTTTAGCTCTCGCTAACTCGTGATATACTGAAGACTACGGTGATCAGTGAAGATCTCGCAGTGAACTCCATATGGGTAATGCCTCCAGATCTTGAGAGAAAAAACTACCGCCGCCAACTCCAAGTCATGGGTGGGGTAGTTGTGCTTGTGAACCTTCAGCTGCCTCGACACATATGCTATCACTCAACCCTGCTGCATCAACACATAACCAAGACAAACCCCGAAAGCATCACAATACATGGATAAGACCTGACCCTCAATCGGTAAAGTCAAAACTGGAACTGAAGTCCATAAGGCCTTAAGCCTCTGAAAGCTATCCTCGCACTGTTCCGACCACTGAAATGGGACATTCTTCCTAGTCAGCATAGTCAAGGGTGCTTCTATGGAAGAAAATCCCTGAATAAAGCGTCTGTAGTAACCTGCTAACCCAATAAAGTTGCGGACCTTAGTAACAGTAGTGGGTCTAGGCCAATCATAAATCGCTAAAATCTTTCCCGGATCACCCTAATCCCATCCTTAGACACCACGTGCCCTAGGAATGCAACTGACTCAAGCCAAAACTCGCACTTTGAGAACTTGGCATAAAGCCGATGATCTCTCAAAGTCTGGAGTATAACCCTCAAGTGTTGCTCATGCTCATCTCTACTATGCGAGTATACCAAGATGTCGTCTATAAAAACTATCACAAATGAGTCCAAATACGGGCCAAGAACCCTATGCATCAAGTTCATAAAGGCTGCGGGGGGCATTAGTCAACCCAAAAGACATCACCAGGAACTCATAATGCCCATAACGTGTCTTGAATGTTGTCTTAGGGATGTCCTCTGCCCTAATCCTCAACTGATAGTAGACAGACCTCAAATCAATCTTCAAAAATATGACTGAACCCTGAAGCTGGTCAAACAAGTCATCAATCCTCGGTATTGGATACCTATTCTTCACTGTCACCCTATTCAGCTGCTGATAATCAATACACATACGCATCGACCCATCCTTCTTCTTCACGAAGAGAACAGGAGTACCATAAGGTGACACACTCGGTCTAATAAACCCCTTAGCTAACAGATCCTAGAGCTGCCCCTTAAGCTCCCTCAACTCAGCCGGAGCCATACGGTAAGGAGAAATAGAAATGGGCCTGGTGCCCGGATCTAACTCAATAGGGAAATCAATATCTCTCTCAGGTGGAAGGCCTGGCAGGTCGGTAGGAAACACATCAAGGAAGTCTCTAACCACAGGAACAGACTCAGGAGATGTAGGGTCAGCACTAGCATCTCGGACATATGCTAGATAAGCTAAACACCCACGGGAAATCAACTTCCTAACTCGAAGACAAGAGATGATCCCAGATGGTGCATGGCTAACAGAACCCTTCCACACAACCGGGGATACACCAGGCACGGCTATGGTAATGGTCTTGGCATAACAATCCAAAACCACACGGTGAGGAGATAACCAGTCCATGCCCAGTATCACATTAAAATCTAGCATATCAAGGATCATCAAATCACCCCAAGTCTCTGACTCACCAATAGATATCATACAAGATCTCACAATCCGATCCATTACTAAAAAATCTCCTACTGGGGTCCAAACAGAAACAGGAACAGATAATGGCTCACTAGCCAACCCCAAACAAGGTACAAAGTAGGCAGATACATATGAACAAGTGGATCCAGGATCAAATAAAGCCATAGCAGACTGATGGCACACAGAAATTGTACCTGTGATCACAGCATCTGAGGCATCTGCCTCCGGTCTCCCAGGGACCGCATAGAACTGACGATGACCTCCACCTGCCCGACCGCCATCCCTACCACCTGCTCTGTCGCGTGGAGCACCACCTCTACCCTGATGACCACCCCCTCTAGCTGGAGGCTGAACTGCTCGTAATGGCTCGGTCGGCTAAACTGTACCCTTCTAAGGGCAATCTCTAGCAAAATAACCAATCACACCACAAGTAAAACAAGCCCCTGGCGGCCTACTCGATCGGGATGAACCATCAGATCCGATATGACCACCACGGCCTGATGCCCCAGAAACTGTACCCCTCGAAAACTGGCCGCTATAGCCCTGATGGCTGCTCTGACCCTTCTCGAATTGGGTACTACTGGAAGTCTGAAGAGAAGTCTGAACTGGTCGGTTGGACTGACCCTGGTACTTCTGTAGCTGATAACCCCGGCCCCACTGGCCTGAACCCCTACCATCATATCTGGAACCACTGTAGCCACCCTGTTGTCGAGGCCTCTTATCTCTGGACCCCTGATAATATCGTTGTAAGTCCTCCACAGTACGGGTATAGTCTGTGATAGACTGAAATGACCGACCACCGTCAATCAATGTCTCAGCTGGGTGCCTGATCTCTGGCCTCAAACCCCATACAAATCTGGGAATCCTAACTGCCTCGGTAGGAATGATCATAGCTCCAAACGGTGCTAGCTGATGAAAATGGGTATCATACTCCAAAATAGTTGTAGACTCCTGCATAAGGTGACTAAACTGCTCCCTGCGATGCTCATGATCAATCTGAGGCAAGAACTTGGCCATAAAGGCCTCATAAAACTCAGACCAAGTCAAAGAAGGCAATGTAGAAGATCTGCAAGCAACCTATGCCCTCCACCATAACTTAGCTGGACCCTCCAACTGATATGTAGTATAATCAACCCCGTGAGCCTCCAACAAACCCAAATGGTGCAACATATCCTCAAAGGTAGTAATAAAGTCATGTGGGTCCTGTCTAGAAGTACCAACAAACCTCGGAGGTACTAACCTCAAAAACCTACCCAACGCCTTTTGCTCTGACTCTGTCATAGCTGGGCGAGGAGCAAGAGGCTGTGCAACAGATGGGACCATAATGACCTCCGCACGGGGAACCACAGTAGTAGGCTGCGCTCCTGAACTCTGTGCACCCAGGGCTTCCCCCTGAGCGGATGTCTGTGCTACCTCAGAAGGCCACTCTCCAATCATACCCAAAAGTTATAATAGTAATCTTCGAATATCTGGAGAATGAGCTGCGGCTGGAGCTGGCACAGATGTGGGCGCTGGAGCTGGTACTGGAGATGGTGGTACTTGGGCTGCCCCCTGATCCACAAGCTGCTTAGGCACTATCTCAACTCTAGCAGCTCTACCAGGTACCGCTACTCGAGGGCATCCTCGACCCCTAGCTAGAGCCGGAGGCTCACTTCTGCCTGATGCCGACGCTCTCGTACAGACCATTTATGGAAGAATGAAGTAGAACAAATAAGATTTCAAGAAATTTCAAGGGTACTACGCATGATACAGAAGTAATAAAGGAGACGTATTTCCTAAAATGTCACTGTAGCCTCCCGAAGATTAAGTACGAATGTCTCTGCCCTGATCCGCAGGACTCTACTAGACATTGGCTCCTATACTGATGACACCGATGAACCTAAAGCTCTGATACCAAGCTGTCATGACCTGATTTCTTGGTCATGATGGCACTTACAACCCCTCGGTAAGTGAACCAATCCCCGTAGCCCGAAACAGTTAGTAATGGGCTACTATCTAACAAATAAGCAGAAGAACAGTTTATTAAGCAAAAGTAAGGGAACAAGATAAAGAGAATAGATAATAGGAATATATATATATACATATATGCGGAAGCTAAACCAACCCCAAAAACCTGGGATCATAGTATAGAGCCAGAACTACATACATGGAGTGCAAATGATCCAAAACAATATATACAGATGTCTCTGAATTGTAATAGAGTACATAAAGCAAAAGATAAACTAAAGCTAAGCTCCGATCGCCAAGAGCTCACCCTCAGTCTGAATTAGTCCCCAACAGATCTCCAAGCACGAATCACAGCGATCTAATGATGACGGTCCATGCTAGGATCTGCACCAAAATATGCAGGGGCTAGGGTGAGCACCAAATGCGAAGCATAAGGTACCTAGTAGGTATCATAGGCCGACTGGGCACATATAAGATAAAAGCGTAGTAACAGACAGAATAGAAGCAAGTAGTCAGAGAAATCAACAAAAGGTACACAAGAACTAGCCCAGAGGGAAGTCAACAGAACCATATATGAGGCCAGCAAGCAGAATATATACACCATAGGCACAGGTGAAAGTAAGAAACAACGCACCTGGGGTCCTTGCAATAACAGTGTATACATAATAAGTTTACGAAATGGACGGTATACCGGTAACCTCAAGTGTAAGAGGAAGAGGGAAAGAGTAATGATAGGCATGCTCAGAGACAGGAATCAAACTCAACTAATCATATCAATCTCAAATCAAGAAACTAACAGCCTAGCAGTAACCAATTTCATACTTAACCGTAATAGGGAACAATTCTTTAAGTAAATAGCAAGAGTCTACCTACAGTCCCCCAGCCGCCCATACAATCGAGGAACACAAACAAGTGAAAACAAACCCTCCGGCATCCCATACTACGGAGCGTACAATCAACAAACAACAAACAAGGGTGGAGCCTCAAACAATGAATGATATGATGTATGAAGATCTCAAGTGAAATGGTATCTCTGTATGTACCTCCTCCAGTGCCGATCCGACCCAGCAGGTAGGTTCCATGGAAGGACACTGGTCGTATACCTATACTCCGCCGTATACCCTTCCTCTGGCACACGCAGCTTAAAGCCTCAAGCCCGGATGGCAAGGTACATGGAGGTCCCAGACCCCATACTAAAACTCAGTATAAGGACATGTCATCCAGAAGCAAGTCCGGGTTCAAGATAGAGACCCAGTATCGAAAATGCATGCCCATACCCTATCCAGGACTAAAGTAGTGGGAAAATATCTCAAAAACCACTCCGAGGGTGCCCGGGCATAATCGGGTCTAAATTGTAGAAAGTCATCTCAGGTGCTCGGTCTGACCGAGGCTAAAAACCATCCCAATTTAATAAGAAACTTAACTAGCACCCCGGCCCTGCCGAGTCTAGCATTAATAGTAAAACTGGTGATAGAAATCATAATTTGACCTTCTTTTACCCCAAGATTATTCACAAGGTAAATCGAACCATTTCCAATTCATTTCCATCAAAAAGGGACCCCATGGGCCATGCAAGGTTTAGAAAATAGTGTTAGTAGGGCCGAAGCCAAAACCATAGTAAAATATGGATAAAACCTCTTTATATGCATGGAAATGGTACGATCAAACACAATAGCTGCCCAGCAGCTCACAATCAACCTATCGACCCTGCACAGGCCCATAGCTACTCAGCAAGCATAACCAGCCTAGAAGGATAATTTTATGCTCGGGACTCGCGTACATTCCCAATATACCACCTTCTATGTTCTAGAGTCAACAAGGCCTCACAGGACCACAAGGGTAAATAAAACATATCGGCAAGTACTACAAGCATCGGAGGAACAAAAGTAGGCGGACATGAATAAAGCAGTCAAGATCTGTGGTACCAACCTAATAATCCAACCCAAGGATGCCATCTAGTACAATTTTATCTGATATATGCTAAGTCTAGGTAGTTTAAACCATAACCTACCTATCATCCAACGACAAGCTGCTAGGACGACGATGTCCAAGCACGAACCACTCGAAGAAGCTCCAAAATGACAAAAATACCCTTGGACGAACGTCCGTATGCCCATAGTTCCTTCATGGAAATCGTTCCTTACATCCTAAGCTTCTCAAAAAATATACATATGCAGCTTATACTCACCTATAAACAGTTCATAATTAAGCTTAAATCGGTAGATTTCCCAAAAGAATCATAACTTGACGAAACGTCCGTAGAACTTCATAAAAACGATCATAAAAGAGACCCAAGATGGTTACCATAGAAAACCAAATAAGCTTAAAGAACCACCAAGAAATACCAAGTCCTAACTTTTGAAACCAGCTCTAAACGGGGCTTATCGAAGGGGGAAATGGTTGCCATGCGTAGAGATTGCATTTCTAGGCATAGGGGCAAACTTTAGCGATAGAAAACACCAAAAACGCACCTTGATCACTCAAGAACTCTCTTGGAATCCTCCCTTATGTTTTCTCTCTGTTTCAGAACTTTTATGGCATTTTAAAACGTGAAGTTGAGGCTTTAAATCAATTTTGACCCGACCCGGTTCGCGACCCAGTTTCTGCCAGACAGTCCGCGGTAAAATAGTCATAACTTTGTACTCCAAGATCAGCTTGACGGGAGGTTTTATGCATTGGAAACTAGACTCGTAGACCTTTGATTTGGTAGGTTTTGGGACTTCTAACTCTTTATATATTGAGAGAAAAGCTCTGAGACATTTGATCCAAAGTTTAGAAAATTTATTAAAGACTTTTACAATAACTTTTGCCGACTTGCTTGACTTTAAAACTTATCATACGACCATAAAAACCAAACAAATGGCCCGGGCACCGAATTACCAGTCCCAACTAGCCTTAAATGACTTGGGGCCGCTACAAACAAGCTCTAATGGTACATGAAAGGCAAAAATATGTAAATGACCAGAAAGGTCATTACACATCGGGTGGCTACCATTGGTGCAGATACCCAAGAAGGTGAATGAAAATTGGGTTCGAGAGTTCTTTGTCCATATTTCCCACAGTTAATTGGAACTCCCCAAACCCCATAGTTTATGTTAGAGGTAAGCACATTAGGATTTCTGTTGTGGATATCAATGAGGCTTTGGGGATCCAAATCCTGATGAGATTGAGTACCAAGCATGGAGGGATTTTACATATAGATGGTGGATGGTGCAGTAATTGGTAGGAGAGGAGCATAGGGATTCATTTCCTTGGTCCGGAGAGCAAACAGAGATCACTAGACTCCACATTACTCCAGATGCATGGAGGTGGCTATAAGTTGTGGCTAGGAGGGTCTGTCCTTCTAGCAATACCTCAGACTTGAACTTTGCTTGAGCCCTGATGGTTGCTTTCTTGATAGAGGGTGTGCCACTAAATACAGGGGCATGGATTATGGTGGAGTGGAGATACTTCATGATACTCCATATCAGGGATCTCCCTTTACCTTCATTGATTTCTACTCTGTGTAGGAGGGTGAATGTGCCCGTAGATCTCACTGACCGCATTAGTATGATTGATAAGCCTTTTGACCTTTTGAAGGTAAAAAGTGCTTCCAGCTGTAGCAAGAAGAAGAGAAAGATGGATTCAGACAGAGGGAGCAGCAGTGGCCAAGGTAATAATAGAGCGAGGGCTAGCCCGACACCGAGCAACTTGGAGTCACTCAGGGGAGATGTGGAGGCAATGAAGTCCATGCTAGAGGATTTGTCATCATTCCCACTGGAGACATCGCCTCCTTTGGCCACTGGACCGTCAAATGTAGCAGGTACTTTCCTCCCTCTTTCCTCCTTTGAGTCCCTGGCACAGACTCATGTAAAGCTTCAAAAGGAGCTAGATGTGGAGAGAAAGAAGGGACGCTCTCGGGACAAGTTGCTGGTGCAAATGTGGAATGGGATTGAGGCCCTTGTCAAAGGTTGCCTCCTAGACAAGAAAATTCCCAAAGTGACCTGGGAGGATGTTCAAGAGTTTTCCTTCCTCAGTAGGTTTAACGAGAAAGAGTCCAGTAGCTCGAGTACCAGGAGTTGATGGAGCTACTAGAGCACTTCCATCTCTTATCCCCTCTTATTACTGCTTTTATTTGCCCATGAATGACCCTTGTTAGACAATATTTTATCCTTTTTGCACTTTCAGATTATCTTTATTTTTGTCATTTGAACTTATGATGCAGTTGGTAATACCCGTAAAACTATGGCCTTATTTTATGGACAAAACTTTTTATCACATAGCTTTTGTATAACTCTATCTTTCATAAAAATCATTGCACGAGTAGAGTCCAAAAATAGGGGACTGAACTTTGTGTTTGTGACAATTAATCGTGATGATCGTTGCTTCAGTATGATGGCATATTGCAATGAACATTGGCTCATTGCTATGAAGAGCTTCATCGCAGTGACCCCATTCCTCATCGTAATAGACCACTGCTATAAGAAATGTCTTATCGCATTGAGGGCTCGGGTAGACCGCTGCTATGAACTGGAAAAATTTTAACAATTGACATGAGTCTACTTCTTTGCTTACTTTCAACATACGAATTCAAAATGATAAGATTTAATAACGAGTTTGCATAACTCCTATCACATAACAACTTTGTCATCACATTAATAAATAAAAATTCAACTTTTACCTTATAGCATATATGTAATGACCGTTCTGGTCATTTATGCATTTTTGCCTTTCTTGTGTTGTTAAATCTTGCCTGTAGCGGCTCCAAGTAATTTATGGCTTGCTGGGACTAGTAGTTCAGTGCCCAAGTCGTTGGTTTGGTCTTTATGGCTGTTTCCCTATTTTAGAGCTTTAACTTTGGAAATCGTTGACTTCAGTCAACATTCTTAGCTATCATGCTCATAATCAAATTTCGACAGTTTCATTAGCTCCAAAGCATAGACTTTGGCCTAGTGGGACCTTTGGTCGGGATCTGGGAGATTTTTAGCTTGGAATTCTCTCTCATTTTGTGTTTTTAAGCTAGTTGGGCTTGTTTGGTTGACTTTGGTCAACATTTGGAGAATACGGCCTCAGATGGAAATTTTGTCAGCATTGTTAGCTTTGGAATATCGAGTTTAGTCTAGAGGGGCCATTGGTTTAGGTCCCGATGCTTCCGGACTTGATTTTGACTCTTGGGTTCTATTTTGGGAATTATTGGCCTAAAGGTTGATTTTAGGTGCGGGGATCAATTTTCATTAAATTGACCTCCGATGGAAGTTTCATCAATTCCATTGACTCCAGAACAATATCTCCACTCTAATAGCATTATTGTTTTTTGAGTATCGGGTTCTAATTATACCCAGAGCACCCCATAAAAGTTTTGGTTGTTGCTGGTTTTCTGCTTCTGGTGGGTCCACATTTGCAAAAATTTTGCCATATTTGCGGCCACCACAATTGCGGTGAAATGCCGCATTTGTGGAGGTTTTCTGCATTTTTGGTTGTTTTTCCACATTTGCGGACGTCACTATTTATTCGTGCCTACGCATTTGCGATAAAAAGTGTCGCATTTGTGGTATCTGCTGGCAATATATTAAAATTCCTTTCTCTTTGTTTTCAGCTCCCATTTCTAATATTTTCCTAACTCCAACTTCATAATTCTCTCAAATTAGATTGCTCCAATTAGTTCTAATCTTGGGGAATTCGTCAATTGTCGGGAAATCTTGCTTCCCTCGTCTCTTGTTAAATTCTTCTTCCCCAAGGTTGTTCCTTCTTCTTTTGAAAAATGTCCATTGTTGAGTTATCCTAATGCTTGATTTTCTTGGGTTATACCTGTTCTTTGTCTTTGATTGTCTATAATTACGGGGAATTTTGTCCGTTGGCTTGTTTCTCTTGTTAGGGTAAGTAACTCTTGGCTAATTTCCATATTTCATTCTTGAATCTTCCCTCTTTAATTTCCCTTTTTAGCGGGCTGTTTTGTGCCATTTTGCGTGGCCAAATTTCCTCAAACTTGGAGCATGTGCTCACGGGAGTTGTATGTTCATCGTACTTCTTTTCGTTTCTTATTTTGGGTTATGGGCCCCGTGGGCCCGCTTTTAACCTGAACTTTGACCCGGCTATTATTATAACAATATGGGTATTGTTGGTCATCTTTTAATGCATATTTTATGTTTTTGATAGTGTGATTTCATTTTGGAGCTTCTCGGAGCAATTCGAGCATGGATGACGCCGTTCCCGCAGTTAGTCATCGGACGACAGGTAGGTTATGGCTTTCCCTACCTAAACTCTGAGTATATAGGCTATAACTTCATCAATTATCTTCCTTGGGTTGGTTTTCTAGGTTGGTACGCTCAGACCTTGTCCGCCTTTTTCCTCCGTTTATTTCTTGCATTGATTGTAGTATTCGTGTAGTATTGCTATTTCACCCTTGTGGCCTTGTGTTGCCTTTGTTTATGACTCTGGACCGTAGACGGTGGAATATTTTGAAATTTCTGTGAGTTTTGAACATCATGAACTTACTTTAGGCTGGCTATCTGTGGTGTAGAGTTGTTTGTGCCTGTGCAGGGCCGATAAGAATGTTTGTGAGCCATTTTGGGCTAATCTATTATTTGCGAGCATATCATTCATGAAAAAGGAAATTTTTGCATGTTTTACTACTATTTTGGCTTCAGGCCTACTATCACCAATTTTCTAAACTTCATATGGCCTCGAGGGCCCATTTTTGATATAAATGATGATAAAATGAGATTTGGTACTGACTGGTGGATTTTCTTGAAATAAAAGTGGTACTATGTTGATTTTCTCACTGGTTTTCTTACTGACACTAGACTCGGCTGGGCCGGAGTGCTATACATGCTTTTACTGTGTATTTAGACCTGGATACGCTCTGGGCACCTCTTATGAGGGTTATTGAGATTTGACTATTGATTTAGACCTGGTTTGATTTTGGGCACATTTTACGAGACTTTGATTATTGAGCTATATACGGTCAAACCCCAGACAATGGTACTTTGAGATTCACGGTGTTAGTATGTGGTTTACAAGTAGACCTTCATGGACCCTGTCATTCCTGGGCTACTGGCCATGGGCTGACGCGCATGCCAGGAGGAGGGGTGTACGGCTGATTAGAGGTACACGGGCAGTGTCCTTCTATGGGTCCTACCTCTATTAGGCCTTTGGGGTACTGGAGGGGGAATATACGGGTTACTATCACACCAAATTCATCATATCATCATCATGCATATTCTATTCTGGTTCCACCCTTCTTTGCTGTGTGTTTAGTGTACGCTCTGGTTGTCTGGGTGGCTAGAGGGTTTGTTTTCACTTGATTTTATTCCTCGGTTGTATGGGCGTCCATTGGGACCGTAGGTAGATTATATTACTCCTTTCGTACTGTAGAGCATGTTGTGACCTTGGGCTATTAGTGGATTGGTAGTTTCTATCCTGTTGAGGCCCTGGTGATTCGAATTGTGTTTATTGAGAGGCTAGTCAGACTTAGAATGCTGAGATGTTGCCTTTGTAGCATTCTAAGCGGTTATGGGATACCAGATTCTTTTCCTTGTCATGGTTTTTGATTAGTGTATCTCAGAATTGTGTGGCTTAGTTATTACATCATAGGGTTATACTTGAGAGACTACTTTAGATCTATGCTTACCTTGAAATTGATGTCTTAAGCATGACTCTGTTAGTATATGGCGTCTAGTTTAATTATTAGCATGCTTTCCTTATTTCCCTTTTTACTTAAGGTTACTGGTATACCTCCATCTTTATAAACTCTCTCTCTGTATATATACTGTTGTTGCAAGGTTTCTAGGTGCGTTTTTCCTTCTTTCACCTATGTTTCTGTGTATGTATATCTATTGTGGATAGCATAGTCTTTTTGTATTCTTATTGTCTTCTATACATGTTAGTTTCCTTGTGCTTCCTCTTTGTTTCTGTGACTTCTTCCCTTTTATTATGCTTATTACTATTTTTATATCTTATATATGCTCAGTCGGCTGATGATGCCTACTGGGTACCCATTGCTTAGCAATTGGTGCTCATACTACACTTCTGTATCTTTCTGGTGCAGATATTAGTTAAGCTTTTGCCATTGATCGACTAGAGATTCGTGCAGCTTTTAGATATTCGAGACTAGCGTGAGCTCCTGATGACTGGGGCTTAACCATATCTCATCTTTGTATTGTTACTCTTTATTTATTCAGAGACAGCTGTATATTCTATTTTGTTACATCTAGCACTTGTACTCTATTTAGAAGCTCTTGTATTATTGATACCAAGTCTTGGGGTTGGTGTAGTTTTCTTGTATAAATATGATCGGGTTATTTTCTTTCGCATTATGTTTATCCTTATTCTGCTTCCACTTATTTCAGCTTATTAGGCATATTGGTTAGGTAGTAGCCCATTACTAACCGTTCTGGGCTGCGAGAATTGGTTTGCCTACTGAAGGGTTGTAGGTGCCATCATGACTTGAGAAATTGGGTCGTGACATCTTGGTATCAAAGCTCTAGGTTCACCGGTGTCGTGGTATAGAAGTAAGTGTCTACATAGAGTCTCATGGATCGGTACGATGATGTCCATATACTATCTATGGGAGGCTACATGGAATTATTAGGAAAAGTTCCATATTCTTGGCTCCTTATCGTGCGTTCCTGGCTTTATTGACTTCTAAACTTTGATTATTTAATTCCTTCTCAGATGCCTAAGACGAGTACGAAAGTGGGTAATGTTGAGGCTTCTGTGCATGTTGCTTCAGTGCTTCTATCAGTGCCAGGACTTCAGAGTGAGAGTTTACCGTATCAGATAGGGGGTGTGGGGCTAGCACAGACTCCGATTGGATTTATGGCTACCCCAGTTCTTTAGGAAACCGTGGCTAAGACTGAGTCCTCTAGTGGGTGTTTCAATACCCAGTTCTATGAACAGTGCTTCAGTTAGGATTGAGATTCTAGTTCTTTAGCAGGGTTGTATGTCGGTGTTGGACTATGAGGCGAGCTTTCACGAGATGGTTAGGCGTACTGCTAGGACTGTGGCTTTAGAGTTTGATAGAGTTCAGAGCTTTGTTAGAGGTTTGATTTCACTGCTCCATTTGGCGACCGAGCACTTGGTTACATTTGGGACTACCTTTCTTTAGGTGGTCGACCATGCTTGGGCTATCGAGGGTTTATGTAGTGAGGATTATGGAGTAGTGCTAAGAGACGTCATTGCTAGGAAAGTTTCTGAGGTTCCTAGGCTTGAGGTAGGGGATTCTCTGCTAGGGATCAGTTCCATTGCTTCTTATCTAGCATACTAGCTTTAGTTTCTCCACAGGTTCCAGAGGGTGGTTGCACAGGGCATGTTGGGCTTAGCGAACATGGTACGGGTTAGATTCTTTGAGGTTTGCATTCTGAGTGTGTAGGCCATGGTGGCCAGTCAGGTTCAGCGAGATTTTCCCGTCCGTATATATTTAGTGGGATTTGTTTTCAGTGCGGTGGGCATAGGTACTTTGTTAGGGATTGTCCCACGATCCCACCTTCCAGCAGGGTTAGAAAGTGGTATCTCCCAAGGCTCTAGTACCACTGGCTAGAAGTAGAGTGTAGGGTAGTAGGGGTGGTCCCTAGGGAGCGAGAGGTAGTGTGCAGAGTTGTAGGGGTAGTCCCTGGATGGTTAGAGATGGATTTCAGCCAGGTGGGTCAGGTATCCATCCAGAGTCGAAAGGCATTATGCGTCAAGGCAATTTCTCCCTTGGGTCGCTATGGTTATGGAGTGGTTGGTCATTATCTTAGAGATTGTCACTAGCGAGGGACAGTTGAGCCTTCAGCTTCGACTACTCAGTCCAAAGTTAAATCTTGTTAGTCTGATGCTCCTCTTGGTGGGTTAGAGGTAGAGGTTTCTGATATCGTTGCTCGAGCTAAGGCTTTTGTTACCTTCAGTTAGTGATAGTATTATTCGCGTTGCAATTCTATCCTTTTTCATGTTTATGCTGATATGCCTACTTGTTTCTTGTGTGGTTGTGTTACTACTTGAGTTATAGTGTTTATGCTTGTATTTTCTTTGTAGATTATTCTTTAGTAGTGGATAGGGTGAGTTATCCTTGGGAGGTGGTTACTCGGAGTTATGTCTCATGGGTAGGTCTTGTTAGTCTCTTCTCTAGTTGGTTTTGTTTCCAGTTCATTTTGGTTCTAGACTTGGTTAGAGTCTTCATTTTCTACCGATCCTAGATGGTTGTGGCCTAGGCTGTTATCTAGGATTGCTAAAGGTCTTTTTTTGGCTTGGTGTGATGCCAGTGGTTGTGCCAGAGTTCAAGCTTCTATCTTAAGTTGAGAGGTGTTGGTTATGCTAGCGACCATTGTTTGGTTTTGTTTTTAGGTGATTAAAATTGACCCTCTTTGTTTGGTTTGTTTAGGAGGTTGGTGGGTATTTGGGTTGTTCCCATAATCTTCTTCAGTTTTTGTCCGGTTGGGTTGTCTTATTGATTTTCCCCAGTTCTAGTTCGAAGGAGTTTCGATCGTAGTACTCTGGTTAAGTTTTGATTGCGGTGTTGTGGTTGAGCTTCGACTATATCTTTAAGGCTAGAACTGATGCCTCGTGATTATGTTATAACCATAGCATTTTGGGTAAGTTGGGCATTCGGCCATTCTCCTCCTGCCTTATCGAGTATTGATAGTATAGATGTGGGAGCTAAGGGAATGGCTCTATCAAGAAGGAGTTTGTAAAGTTCAGTGCATGCTAAGGAAAGGCTTGGGTTAGTTGAAAAAGGAGGGAGATGACTCCCTGTTTATGCTTATGTGTTTTAGTAGTTAACTGAGATGGTGACTGGGAGTTGCTCTGGCTTATGTGTTGATGACTTGCTTTGACCGAATGCAGTTTCAGTAGCATCTACGGATTGGAAGACTTGTATATTCAGAGCCTTGTAGGCTCCGATACCTGGGTGTTCATTGACAGCATATGAGTCTACTCATCAGTTCGACAGGCGCATTGATTGGCAATTGGAGTTGGATTGCAGAATTATGGGCTAACAGGTTACATCAGATAGTTCATGGCAGTTTCTCTTTAGTTGCAGCATCCTTGTGCTAGAAAGCAGTGGGTGCGGGCAACTTAGCTTCTCTATTTTCGTGGTGGAGTGGTAGTTGGCCTTGGATATCCAGTCCTTGGCTAACCATTGGATTAGGCTGGACATTCTAAGTCTCAGCAGTGTTCTTGTCAGGTATGAGGTTCATCCTACTTGGATTGAACAGATTCAGCGGTGTCAGTTCGAGGATCAGTGGTGGTGTATTATGTGTGATCAGGTTGTGTAGGTTAAGACCAGCGAGGCTATTTTTGGGTTCAAATGGAACTTTGAGACTGATGGTCGCCTTCATTTGTCGAGAGTTTGAAAGCTTGTTTAGTTGATTCTTTAAGGGTTGTCTTTTATGTGGGGTTCCAGTGTTGGTTAGACTTGTCCAATGTGGACTAGAAGTTTGGTATGTTGTATGCTTCAGAATTGGTGGTTTTGTGTGCTGATGCAGTAAAGCAGTTGACTCGAGCCAAAGAGGTATGTTAATGAGTTATGCAAATTTCTATAGCTAGATGGCGACCTTGAACCCCAAGCATCTTTTCCTTTGCCTATGGGGTGTTTTGACTTGATATTTGCGGCATGGTAGACTTTTTTCTTAGGTGAGGTTAGTAAGGCGATGTTAAATCTGAATGGTGTTCGAGTATTGGGAGTAGCAGTGGTACTTCTTAGAGTTGGAGCTTAGTGATGGCTATGGACTTTGTTGTAGGCTTACCACACTCCTTGCAGGGTCTTGGTTTGGTCTGGGTACTTTAGGCAGGTTGCCCTGGTTTATTCTCTTCCAGTTGATTTAGACTTGGCACGATTCAGCGAGGTTGGGTTCATTCTACAGTTTGGATATTTCTCCGTCAGCACAGGGTGTTTATACATGCCTTTCCTAACCTTGGTATGTAAATTTTAGTCGAGTTCAGATGGGTTGTTCAGTTGGGTCCAGTTATCGAGTTTGATGTTAGCAAAAGTATTCATCCATTGGTTGGTGGTTAGTTAGGCTAAAACTATTAGAGTTTATAGTATGTGCTTTGGGTTAGTGTTTTGGATGTCAAAGGATAGTAAGCTATAGCTTGGCTTGGAGAGAGTTTGAGTAAAAAGGATGACTTCATTCGTTGTGAAGTATAGGCAGGAACTATGGATCTCCTGTGTGTCAGTTGATATTTTGAGAGTGGCTCGAGTATTCGACCTATATGAAATTTCATGATTATGGTGCAATAAGATTCGGGTCAGAATAAAGGGTTTTGCGTTCAGGGGGTTCATGAATTAGAGTTTTGGGTTGATGGCTTTTCTGATAAACTTGGTTGTGGTTTCGAGGATTCGAGTTCTGTGTGTTGATCACTTTAGTTCTCTGGTTTCGGTGTTGTGTTGGTGCTTTCTGGTTGAGATTCTTGAGGTTCAGTTTGGGTTGGCAGATCTTTGGAGTTTGGGAGTTAAAGGTTGAAATCTAGCTTGGCTAGTAAGGAGTTTGGGCTTAGTTGCTTTTCGATTGTGCCCGAAGAGCCCTATAGAAGTTTTAGTTGTTGCTGGTTTTCTGCTTCTAGTGGGGTCCGCATTTGCAGCCACCGCAATTGCGGTGAAATGCCGCATTTGCAGTTGTTTTGCCGCATTTACAGAGATCACTATTCATTTGTGCCTCTGTAGTTGCGATAAAAAGTGTCGCATTTGCGGTATCTGCTGGCAATATATTAAAATTCGTTTCTCTTCATTTTCAGCTCCCATTTCTAATATTTTCCCAACTCCAACTTCATAATTCTCTCAAATCATATTGCTCCAATTAGTTCGAAGCTTGGGGAATTCGTCAATTGTCGAGAAATCTTGCTTCCCTCGTCTCTTGGTAAGTTCTTCTTCCCCAAGGTTGTTCCTTTTACTTTTGAAAAACCTCCATTGTTGAGTTATCCTAAAGCTTGATTTTATTGGGTTATAGCTGTTCTTTGGCTTTGATTGTCCGTAATTATGGGGAATTCTTTCCGTTGGCTTGTTTCTCTCGTTGGGGTAAGTAACTCTTGGTTAATTTCCGAATTTCTTTCTTGAATCTTCCCTCTTTAATTTCCCTTTTTAGTGGGCTATTTTGTGCCATTTTCTGTGGACAATTTGGAGCATGCACTCACGAGAGTTGTATGTTCATCGTACTTCTTTTCATATCTGATTTTGGGTTGTGGGCCTCACAGACCCGCTTTTGACCCGAATTTCAACTCGGCTATTATTATAGCAATATGGGTATCGTTGGTCTTCTTTAGATGCATACTTTATGTTTTTGATAGTGTGATTTTGTTTTGGAGCTTCTCAGAGCAGTTTGAGCCTAGACGATGTTGTTCCCGCAGCTAGTCGTCGGACAATAGGTAGGTTATGGCTTTCCCTACCTAGACTCTGGGTATATAGGTTATAACTGCATTAATTAGCTTCCTTGGGTTGGTTTTCTAGATTGGTACCCTCAGACCTTGTCCGCCTTTTTCATCCATTTATTTCTTGGATTGGTTGTAGTATTCGTGTAGTATTGATATTTAACCCTTGTGGCCTCGTGTGCCTTTGTTTATAACTCTGGACCATAGACGGTGGGAAATTTGGGAATGTCGGTGAGTTCTGAACATCATGACCTTACTTTAGGCTGGCTATCTGTGTTATAGAGCTGTTTGTGCTTGTGCAGGGCCGATAAGAATGTTTGTGAACCATTTTGGGCTAATCTATTATTTGCGAGCATATCATTCATGAAAAAGGAATTTTCTATATTTTTTACTACTATTTTGACTTCAGGCCTACTATCACCGGTTTTCTAAACTTCACATGGCTTCGAGGGCCCATTTTTGGTATAAATGATGATAAAACAAGATTTGGTACTGACTGGTGGATTTTCTTGAAATAAAAGTGGTACTATGTTGATTTTCTCACTCGTTTTCTTACTGACACTAGACTCGGCTGGGCCGGAATGCTAGACATGATTTTACTATGTATTTAGACCTGGATTCGCTCTGGGCTCCCCTTATGAGGGTTATTGAGATTTGACTATTGATTTATGATGTGCCTCCATTCTACGGCACTTTTGACTCCTTTAACTAAGAATAATCGTGAGTTTTCAAGCAACCGTTGTCATTTTTGATGTTTTTATGTTGTATTTGTAGGAAATGTAGACAAGGATAAAAAGGAAGTAAAACTACTCACGCTAAGTAAAAAGGTTGAGCTTGACGGAGGACCTGACGGCTCGTCACACCTGTGACGGACCGTCAGCCAAGCCACCAAACCTGGCAACACTTGAAGGAGCCACTGGATAGCAGCGACGGTTGGCACGACGGCCCGTCACACCTGTGACGGACCGTCAGCCAAGCCGTCAAGTGGGAGCTCAAGGAAAGCCTGCACTGGATAGCAGCGACGGTTGGCGTGAAGGCCCGTCGCATGGGTGACGGTCCGTCAGCCAAACCATCAAGTTAGAGCTAAAGATAGCAAGCACTGGATAGTGACGACGGCTTGGAGTGACGGCCCATCACAGGCTTGACGGCCCGTCAGGCGACCCGTCAAACGCGACGCGGGATTCCGAAAATCCTATTTTTGGACTTTATTTCCTGGACTACTATAAATACCCTGTGTTAGGTTTATTTTAATTATTCATTACCCAATAGTTCTAGGATTATTTTGAGCAAGTTTTGGAGAGAAAAACATGACACAATACGTTTGTCTTCCTCTCTTCTCTTGTTCTTCCATTGTTCTTGGGATCTTGGATTCTTGTTCATGGATAAATTGAAGCTTGTGTTCATTATATTGTAAGAATCTTTTCTCTTTATTATGAATATGAGTTTCTTCTCTTTTCCTAATAGCATGAGTAACTAACTTCCCACAACTAGGGTTGTGGGAGCCATGGCAAAAGTAGCAATATAGATTTCGGGTAGCGTAGGGTTCAATCTTTATGTTGTCACATGGTTAATCATTCAATTACTAACGTTTTCTAGTGGTTGCAAACATTAGAACATGCCTAGGTTTAATTTGCTTGAGTAAAGAGATTAAAATCGGGAAATTTGATTTACTACAAGGATTCGAGACTTCCAACTCTCGTCTCATGATTAATGTTGTAACTAGATTAATCTACTTGATGTTTAGGATTGAAATAAGAAAGTTCACCTTTTCAAGTTCGAGAGAATTGAAAAGGAAATTTGTCTAATTGGTTGAGAAACGTTTAGACGAGACCATGAATTCAATCACATCGTGATATGCATATAGAGCGGACCCGGTTAAGCCTTGAGTCGAAATTGTTATGACGCCATGGTGAACACTTCCCTAGTTCACTCTCATATTGATTATTAATCGCACATTATTATTTGCTTTGGTTAAATATTGTTCACACAAAACCCCCCCAATTTACCGGAAACTATCGACTACTAGTCATTTAATTCACTATCGATTTAATTCGCACATTATTCCCTGTGGGATCGACCCCAACCTTAGTTGGATTCTATATTTGACAGCGACCGCTTACGCTTCGTAATTGGAGTTGTAATTTGGGCGTACCAAATTTTGGCGCCGTTGCCGGGGAATACGGTTTTTTATTAAGTCTGGTGTGTTTATTTGACTCTTAGTCATATTTCCTGATTTTACTTTTATTTGTTGTTTTTGTTTATTATAGGGTACTGAGTCGTGCATGCCAAGTACCCGACGCTCGAGAGAACCAATATTACCCTACGACCCCGAGCTCGCAAGAACACTAAGGCAAACCATGGCTGCACAACAAACGGAGGCAGCAAGGCTCGCTGCAGAGCAGCAGGCTCAACATGATCAGCATCACTTGAATGCTGAAGATATAGAAGATGATACTGCATTCGACGGAGTTGGTGCTACGGGCGCCATTGTTCTTCCTCCACTAGCGCCTGGGGCCAAGTTCAACATAACTAGCATATGCTTCAGCTGTTGAACTTAAAGGGACTATTCTGTGGTATGGCTGGTGATGATCCAAACCAGCACCTAATGAATTTCGTGGGTATCTGCAAGTCGTTTGAATTGCCTGGAGTAAGTCAGACCGCGATCAGACTCAGGTTATTTCCATTGTCTCTATCTGATGAGGCAGCTTTATGGTTGACAGAGCTAACCCCCGACTCTATCGCAACTTGGGGAGAGTTGAAAGGAGCTTTCCTAGAAAGGTTCTTTCCTCCCTCTAGGATGATACAGTTGAGGGATGAAATTAGCAATTTCAGACAACAACCTCACGAGGCGTTACATGAGACGTGGTTGCGGTTCAAGAAGAAGCTGACACAATGCCCTAATCATCAGTTGACCGATAATTTTCTGATGCAGACATTTTACAGGGCACTAAATTCGGCTACCAAGCCGACACTGGATAATGCAGCAGGTGGAGCGTTTATGGGTCTCACTTTTATCGATGCCACAGCTATTCTGGACCGGCTCACTAAAACCAACAGGGCCTGGCATACACGGGACACAGAGATGGCTGCTAGCACTCATGCAATTGGTATGTCAGCAGATCAACGCAGGAGAGAGGAAGAGCGGGACCAAGATATGGCCCATTTGAAAACGCAAATGGACCTATTGACAAAACATTTGCTGTCTGGAGACATGGAGAAAGTGAAAGTTGTGGGTTCCCAAAGTAGAGCAGCAGGTTCAAGTCTGATGAGGAGGCGAATTATTTGGGGGGTTTCCAGGCCAATGGCCATGGAAACCAAGGTCGGAACTATCAGAAGGACAACTATTATGAAAAAGCTGGCTACAAAGACCGTGATCAGGGGAACTGGATGAATAAAACTGATAGAGGTAGGTTGTACGTACCACCTGGTAACCGAGAAAGAAGTAGCAATGATACAGGGACATCCAAGTTAGATAATATGATGGCAAAGATGTTGTTGAAGGTGGAATCTACTGACTCCGGAGTCAAGGAAATGAAATCTGAATTATCATCATTGAGTCAGTTGGTTAATTCTCATTCCACCTCAATCAAGCAGTTAGAGCAACAAATGAGTCAAGTCTCGGCGTCTCTAAATCAAAGGAAAGCTGGAACATTGCCGAGTGACACCATTCAAAATCCGAGAAACGACGGAAATTGTATGGCAATCACCACCAGAAGCGGTAAGACATTATCAGAATCACATCCGGTAATTCAGACCCAGAAAGGTAGCATTGCTGAGAAAGAAGAGTTAGTAGATGCTGAAAATATGGTCGATAAGGGTGTGAAAGTGTCTGTTGAGAAACCCGGCGCGGAAGAAGATGCTACTCAAGTGCTCACGGATAAAAGCAAGGAAGTTCAAAAACTTCCAACTATGATGCCTCGGCCACCACCTCCTTTCCCACAGCGGTTGAAGAAGAAAGTGGAAGATAGAAAGTTCCTGAACTTCATGACCATGCTCAAACAGATATCAGTAAACATCCCTCTGGTGGATGCGCTTGAAAAAATGCCCGGTTATGCCAAGTTCATGAAGGACTTGATCACAAAGAAGAGGTCGGTAAGTTTTGAACCGGAAGATAACCTCCACTATTGTAGCGCCATTTCATCAAGGTCTATGGTCCAAAAGAAAGAAGGCCCGGGTGCGTTCACTATTCCTTGCACCATAGGGGAGTTTAACTTTGCCAAGGCTCTTTGTGACTTGGAGGCTAGCATAAACTTGATGTCGTTAGCCATCTACCGGCAGTTGGGCTTAGGAGCCCCCAAACCGACGACTATGAGGTTATTGATGGCTGACAGATCGGTGAAACGCCCGGTTGGTATTTTGTATGATATACTTGTGAAGGTGGGAAAGTTCATATTTCCGGCAGACTTCGTGATTTTGGACTGCGAAGTGGACTTCGAAGTCCCTATTATTTTGGGACGACCCTTCTTGGCAACCGGAAGAGTATTGGTAGATATGGAGAGCAACGAGTTGACTTTCAGGCTGAACGACGAGGTAGTAAAGTTTAATATGTGCAGATCAATGAAGCAACCAAGGGACATGAATGTCGTCTCGGTTATTGATGTTGTTGCAGAATCTGATGTGATCGTTTCTGTTGAAGAGAGACTTGTTGTAGAGACATTGGCAGCAGTTATGATGAATTTTGATGATGATGGCGTCGAAGATTTTGAGGAAATTGTAAATGCTATGGTTGGAATGGGGTCATATGGTTACGCCCCAAAGAAATTGGATCTCGATTTAAAGAACAGACCAACACCTCCTGTAAAGCCTTCTATTGAGGAAGCGCCGGTATTAGAGTTGAAAGAGTTGTCAGGCCATCTGAAGTATGCATTTCTGGGTGACAAAGATACCTTACCAGTAATCATCATGACAGACCTTGTGCAATCTCAAGTTGAAGCGTTATTATCCACTCTGAGGAGACACAAGAGAGCAATCGGCTGGACCATTGCAGATATTATTGGCATCCCACCAGGTATTTGTACTCATAAGATACAGCTAGAAGAAAATTGCACTCCCACCACCGAGCACCAGCGGAGACTGAATCCGCCAATTCAAGAGGTGGTGAAGAAAGATATCATCAAATGGCTCGATGCTGGAGTGGTTTACCCAATCTCTGATAGCAAATGGGTAAGCCCAGTGCAATGTGTTCCTAAGAAGGGAGGAATGATTGTGGTAGAAAATGACAAAAATTAGCTGATTACATTAAGACCTGTCACGGGCTGGCGAGTCTGTATGGATTACCGGAAGCTAAACTCCTGTACTCTCCGTGATCATTTCCCCATGCCCTTTATGGATCAGATGCTGGATAGATTAGCTGGAAGAGGTTGGTATTGCTTTTTAGATGGATATTCGGGGTACAACCAAATATCTATCGCCCCGGAAGATCAGGAGAAGACCACGTTCACCTGTCCCTATGGTACGTTTGCTTTTAGACGCATGCCCTTTGGTCTTTGCAATGCTCCTGTAACCTTCCAAAGATGCATGATGTCTATCTTTTCTGATATGGTGGAGAACACATTGGAAGTCTTCATGGATGACTTTTCGGTAGTGGGTGATGCATTTGATGATTGCTTGGCTAATCTGAGTCAGGCGTTGCAAAGGTGTGAAGAGTCAAACCTCATGCTAAATTGGGAGAAATGCCATTTCATGGTGAAAGAAGGCATTGTATTAGGACACAAAATATCTATGAGAGGTCTAGAGGTGGATAGAGCCAAGATTGAAGTCATCGAGAAACTACCTCCACCCATTTCAGTAAAGGGTGTGAGGAGCTTTCTTGGTCATGCCGGTTTCTACCGAAGGTTCATCAAAGAATTCTCTAAGGTTGCTACCCCATTGTGCAAGTTGCTTGAAAAGGAGATGAAGTTTGTATTTGATGCTGAGTGTTTGAAGGCGTTTGAATGCCTGAAAGAAAAGTTAGTGGATGCTCCTATTATAATTGCCCCGGATTGGTCCAAACCGTTCGAAGTAATGTGCGATGCGAGTGGTGTGGCGCTTGGAGCTGTTCTGGGACAGAAGTGAGACAAACTTTTTCACCCCATTTATTATGCTAGTAAAGCATTGAATGGGGCGCAAAAGAACTACACAGTGACAGAACAGGAGCTGCTGGCTGTTGTATACGCCTTTGAGAAATTCAGAGCATACTTACTTGGTACAAAAGTGGTGGTGCACACAGATCATGCAGCCTTGAGGTATCTGATGACCAAAAAGGATGCAAAACCTCGACTAATCCGATGGGTGCTATTATTGCAGGAATTTGACTTTGAAGTCAAAGATCGGAAAGGGTGTGAGAACCAGGTAGCGGATCATCTGTCCAGGCTTGAGAGGGAAGAGAACGTAATAGAGGAACCGGAGATTGATGATGCATTCCCGGATGAGCAGGTGATGGTTGCGTCACGTGATATGGTGCCTTGGTACGCTGACTTGGCAAATTATGCGGTGAGTGACATGATCCCGGAAGATTTGAACTTCCACCAGAAAAAGAAGTTTCTCCATGATGCAAGTAAGTTTTTCTGGGATGAGCCGTATTTATTCCGGTTGTGTGCTTACAACATAGTGAGGAGATGTGTACCGAAAGCGGAAATGACAAGCATCTTGCAAGCTTGCCATTCGTCCCTAGTTGGAGGACATCATGCGGGTAATCGAACCGCCCGAAAAATCTTACAGTGTGGTTATTATTGGCCGACAATCCAGAAAGATTCATATGAATTTGCCAAGTTCTGTGATCAATGCCAACGAAGAGGAGCAATCTCTTGCCGACAAGAGCTACCTATGTCCACTATTTTGGAGGTTGAGTTGTTCGACGTATGGGGAATAGATTTCATGGGCCCTTTTGAAAGTTCTTACGGGAACCGCTACATCTTGGTAGCGGTGGATTATGTGTCAAAGTGGGTAGAGGCAGTTGCTTTGGCCGATAACGAAGGGAGAAGTGTGGTGGCATTCTTAAAAAGAAATATCTTTGCTCGGTTTGGCACCCCTCGCACAATCATCAGTGATGGAGGTTCACATTTTTGTAATAAGGTGTTCCGGGCTGCTCTAGCAAAATATGGAGTGAAGCAACACAAGGTAGCCACACCTTATCACCCCCAAACCAGTGGGCAAGTCGAGGTGTCGAACTGGGAGATGAAAGAGATCTTGGCTAAGTCTGTGAATGTGAACCAGCGAGATTGGGCGAGGAAGCTGGATGACGCACTCTGGGCGTACCGAACAGCGTTTAAAACGCCAATAGGTATGTCTCCTTACCAATTTGTTTTTGGTAAAGCGTGTCACTTGCCCGTGGAACTTGAGCACAAGGCCCTTTGGGTGCTCAAAAAGTTAAATCTCAGTTGGAAAGAGGCATCGGAACTAAGGTTGGAACAATTGAATGAGATGGACGAGTTCCGATTGCGAGCATATGAGAGGTCCGCTCTCTACAAGGAACGAATGAAGCTGTACCATGACAAGAAGATTGAGAAAATGGAGTTCAAAATAGGGGACTTGGTATTGTTGTTCAACTCCAGGTTCAAATTATTTCCCGGGAAGCTCAAATCCAAATGGTCCGGACCATTCAAAGTACACCAAGTGTTTCCATCCGGTGTGGTC
Organism: Jaltomata sinuosa; assembly: GCA_003996215.1. NCBI lineage: Eukaryota > Viridiplantae > Streptophyta > Magnoliopsida > Solanales > Solanaceae > Jaltomata > Jaltomata sinuosa. Next base: position 122,066 of record QJPP01002020.1, on the reverse strand, counting down.
GAACTCGAAAACAAAGATGGTGAGTTGTTCAAAGCAAATGGCCAGAGGGTAAAGCACTATCTGGGCCTCCCGAAGGAGGTACATGTTCTGTCTCTGGTGTATCTTGATGAAGTCTGAGTAATCAAGACACCCGCGTCGTGCCGCGACGTTAAATCAGGCGATGTATGGGAGGCAACCCATAGATTGTTGTTGTATTATAGTCTTAGAAAATTTGATTTGTTAGAAATGGTTAATTTGTGCGTTGAGTGTGCAGGTACAAATAGGTGGAAATAATAGCACGATTCTGTCTACGAGTGACGGGTCCAGTGACGAACCATCACGCCTACGATGGCCCGTCACACGGACCATCACATATTGACAGAATACTAGCACCCACTGCCTAATTGTGACGCACCACGTGACGGACCGTCAAGAGGATGAAACACGCTGTCTCAACTTGACGGTTGGCATGACAGCCCGTCACACATGTGAAGAACCATCACCCAAACCGTCAGGTTGAAACAGTTCACTGTCTTAGAGTGACAGTCGGTGTGACAGTCCATCACACCTGTGACTGACCGTCGCCCGAACCGTCACTCCGAGACAGTGGGTATTACTGAGTGTTTTCCTGTGCTCACATGTTTGAACTTGTTCACGTGCAGGTACATGGCCCCCAAACAACAACCGCCTCGCGGTCAAGCACAAAAGAAGAAAGAAAGGATCGCTACAACTCGGACCCTAATTGATGAATCGAGTAGCGACGAAGAAGCAGTTGCAGCCCCGTACCAAACTAGGCTAGTTAAACGAAGAACCACCTAAGTCTCCCAGTCTGAAGAGGAGAGTGGGTCATCTAGCAGTGAGTCGGGGAGCGGTAGTGGATCGGATGAAAGTGGTAGCTCCAGCCCCAATCCGGAGGATGTAGGTGGTCCTGAAACTACCAAAATTACAGGGAGTGCACCCATAGACAGAGAATCGATCCAGTGGGCATTAAAGGATGCTCAGAAGCACTATCTTGACGGTCTTACCAAGACGATGTCGAGAAGCCACAAAAGACTGATAGCCGAAGAAGTGCAAATCATGACCACGGATCTGCCTGAATACCCAGTTCTCCAGTCACAGTTTCAGAGGTATCAGCTCGAGTGGATGAGCTCGCCCCCGGGATTCTATTATCCAGAACTAGTCCGGGAATTCTATGCCAACTATTTGGCACTGTTGGAGAGTAGATGTGAACCAGGAAAAGGGGTTAAAACAGCACCAAGGCAGGACAGGGTGCCAGTTCGGGGTAAACATGTGGACATCTCACGGGAAATGATCAACAGAGTCCTCTTTGGCCCTGAATACATCCCTCCACCTGATATGCCAGAGTTTCATGACAAGATTTCCAATGCCTACTCGCAGAGACCATGGTTAGCCCGAACATTGACTGATGGCTCACCATCTTGGCTAACTCAGAGGGGACGGATATCGAAGCAATCACTAAGCTTCGTAGCCAAGTTTTGGTGGGCGGTTGTGCGGTTCAGGTTATTTCCAATAGGAGGAGACAATAATTTAGATGAGGGAAGAGCCATCCTTGTGGCAAGCTTGATAGTCGGGTACGTCATCAACTTTGGAATGATAATTGCAGACGAGATGCGGACCCGGGCCATAAAAACTACTTCTTCTTTGCTGTTCCCGTGTCTAGTGACTGAGTTATGCAGGCGTGCAGAGGTGCCAATATGGGATGGTATTGATAAGCAAGTGACAGCATCATCAAAGCAGAATATTGAAAAATCAAGGGATGACACTAAGTTTGAAGTGAGGGTTCACAAGCCTCAGATCTTCGAAGAGCCAACAACAACCACCTCCGAGGCAACCGACACCCCATCAGGCACAGAAATGCCACTTGCGGTGTTTGATCCGAAAACTTCACAGACAACAAGAGCTACTGCTGAAAGCTCTGGCACTGCGGCAAGGCCTCCTCTACCACCAGAATATCACATGAACCCCCGAAATTTTGCTAAGATGGTGCAAAAGCAGAAACAGTTGGATAAACAAATTGCTGCATGGACGGACTTGTTTAAACCCACCATTGATCAAGCAATACGGGAGGCTCTGAAGCCATTTGAGGGGCTGCACGCAAGGGTAGATGCGATGGAAACCCGGATGGATGCAAGGCTAAACGAAATGAGCATCCCGGACCTGGCGAGATTTGATGCGGAGCTAAAGAAGGTGAAAAATGATATCACAGTCCTCAAACAAGAAAAAGCGTTTTATGAGGAGACGTCGGAGTTCGTGGACTTGGACGAAGAAACCACGATAGTGGATTTGATGGGTCGGCCACTGAAAATTAGTGAACCCCAAGCAGGTGAAAGTGGGGTAAAGAAATCAAAGAAGAGGAAACACAAAAAGATATCAGCTGAGGAGGACGAGTTAGAGGTCGCGAAGCAGCGGTCGGTAATAGATGAGCAGCTGCGACAGGAAAGAGTGCGTGCCCAAGAAGGTGGGGCATCCTCCAGTGCAGTACCGGAGTCTGAAAAGACCCCAGATGTTGATGAGCCGCATACGGAAACCTAGGTTTCCCAGGTACCCCTATTTCTTTATTCTGAATATCTGTTTCATTGAGCATTGAGGACAATGCTAAATTCTTTTGTTAGGGGTAGAGTACCACCACCGGAGGTTTTTGTTGCCGTGTTTCTTTTCCTCCGGTGTGCTATCTAGTAGAACCGGCATGTTTAGGTTGTCGTTTTAATTTTAAAATTATGTTGTGATGTTCGTAGCAAGCATGGCTTTTTGAAAATTTAACTTAAAGGATCCCCCTCTGAATCTGATTTTGTACTTATGTTTGAAACAATTGACTGTTCGAGATCCTTGAATGTCATTGTGTGGTTATGATTGGAATAAGTATGCTTAAGCCGAGCGGTTGTTTTGATAGTCGGTAGTTATATGGTTTCTTGGTGCCAAGTGTGTGTTAGCATATTGTATAAATTCTTACTCTGTGCATGCATCTAGAACTTGCCCGGTCTATTTTGTTAAGTTTGAAGTTGGTTGATTAGGAAAGGATCACAGGCCCTTTTTGTGTGCAGTCCACTTAGCCTATAAGACCGTCCAAATGTAAATAATCCCTTTGATCCCTGTTTGAGCCAAAATTGACCATGTTCGTTCAATAACCTGTCACCGTTCCTGTTTAACTTTGAATCCCTGTTTTGGCCCTGGTCCTTCCTTGGACATCGTGCACCTCAACTCAGGCAATCAGCCTAAGTTGAGGGTGGCTACTATAGAGGTAAATGATAAGAAAAATAGGATGGATAAGATTGGTTATGAATAGAATGAAAATTTCGGGTGTGTGTCTAAGAAAAGAAAGAAAAAGAAACGAAAAAAAAAAAGAGATGAAAAAGAACGAAAAAGAAATAAAAAGAATTGTCAAAATAAAGAGGCCGCACCTGTAGCTAGAAAGAAGGGAATAAAAAGGTGAATAAGGATGGACGAAGTAAAATTGAGTGGAAGTAGTAGGTCGGTGAGTCCAAGGAAGGTTTAGTCACTATTCCCCAAACGTATCCTACCTGCACCCGAAGCCTCATTACAAGCCAAAACAAGTCCTGTAGTGATCCTGAGTGGCTTTCTGAAAAAACTGAAATAGAATAGTAAGGGCAAGCTTATGGCATCGCATGTGCATTGTGTGAAATCGTTTGTGAGTGTGAGTGCCTTACCTAGTCCCAAATCTTGTGTGTGGGACTTCTTTGCGGTGAGGGCACCAAGATCTCTGTATTATCTATTGACTGTTGAGATAGCTGTTGTGCGTGTATGTAGAATATTCTATCATATCGGAATGACATGTTTGGATCCGTGCAAGTTAGCTTTTCATACATTTGTGTGCTACCGGGAGGGATTGATTTAAATTGATTAAGCTGTTGAATGGCCATGATTTGCTAGTGACACGAGTCTTAGTTGAGTCGTCTTTTTATTTTTGGTGTCATGTTGCTTGAGGACAAGCGAACGTTTTAAGTTGAGGGTGTTGATGTGCCTCCATTCTACGGCACTTTTGACTCCTTTAACTAAGAATAATCGTGAGTTTTCAAGCAACCGTTGTCGTTTTTGATGTTTTTATGTTGTATTTGCAGGAAATGTAGACAAGGATAAAAAGGAAGTAAAACTACTCAAGCTAAGTAAAAAGGTTGAGCTTGACGGAGGACCTGACGGCTCGTCACACCTGTGACGGACCGTCAGCCAAGCCACCAAACCTGGCAGCACTTGAAGGAGCCACTGGATAGCGGCGACGGTTGGCACGACGGCCTGTCACACCTGTGACGGACCGTCAGCCAAGCCGTCAAGTGGGAGCTCAAGGAAAGCCTGCACTGGATAGCAGCGACGGTTGGCGTGACGGCCCGTTGCATGGGTGACGGTCCGTCAGCCAAACCGTCAAGTTAGAGCTAAAGATAGCAAGCACTGGATAGTGATGACGGCTTGGAGTGACGGCCCGTCACAGGCTTGACGGCCCGTCAGGCGACCCGTCAAACGCGATGCGGGATTCCGAAAATCCTATTTTTGGACTTTATTTCCTGGACTACTATAAATACCCTGTGTTAGGTTTATTTTAATTATTCATTACCCAATAGTTCTAGGATTATTTTGAGCAAGTTTTGGAGAGAAAAACACGACACAATACGTTTGTCTTCCTCTCTTCTCTTGTTCTTCCATTGTTCTTGGGATCTTGGATTCTTGTTCTTGGATAAATTAAAGCTTGTGTTCATTATATTGTAAGAATCTTTTCTCTTTATTATGAATATGAGTTTCTTCTCTTTTCCTAATAGCATGAGTAACTAACTTCCCACAACTAGGGTTGTGGGAGCCATGGCAAAAGTAGCAATATAGATTTCGGGTAGCGTAGGGTTCAACCTTTATGTTGTCACGTGGTTAATCATTCAATTACTAACGTTTTCTAGTGGTTGCAAACATTAGAACATGCCTAGGTTTAATTTGCTTGAGTAAAGAGATTAAAACCGTGAAATTTGATTTACTACAAGGATTCGAGACTCCCAACTCTCGTCTCATGATTAATGTTGTAACTAGATTAATCTACTTGATGTTTAGGATTGAAATAAGAAAGTTCACCTTTTCAAGTTCGAGAGAATTGAAAAGTAAATTTGTCTAATTGATTGAGAAACGTTTAGACGAGACCATGAATTCAATCATATCGTGATATGCATATAGAGCAGACCCGGTTAAGCCTTGAGTCGAAATTGTTACGACGCAATGGTGAACACTTCCCTAGTTCACTCTCATATTGATTATTAATTGCACATTATTATTTGCTTTGGTTAAATATTGTTCACACAAAACCCCCCAAATTTACCGGATACTATCGACTACTAGTCATTTAATTCACTATCGATTTAATTCGCACCTTATTCCCTGTGGGATCGACCCCAACCTTAGTTGGGTTCTATATTTGACAGCGACCGCTTACGCTTCGTAATTGGACTTATAATTTGGGCGTATCAATTTAGACCTGGTTTGATTTTGGGCACGTTTTGCGAGACTCTGATTATTTAGCTATATATGGTCAAACCCCAGATAGTGGTACTTTGAGATTCCCAGTTTTAGTATGTGGTTTACGAGTAGACCTTCATGGACCCTGTCATTCCTGGGCTACTGGCCATGGGCTGACGCGCATGCCAGGAGGAGGGGTGTACGGCTGATTAGAGGTACACGGGCAGTGTCCTTCTATGGGTCCTACCTCTATTGGGCCTTTTGGGTACTGGAGGGGGAACATACGGGTTACTATCACACCAGAGTCATCATATCATCATCATGCATATTGCATTCTAATTCCACCCTTGTTTGTTGTGTGTTTAGTGTACGCTCTGGTTGTATGGGTGGCCAGAGGGTTTGTTTTCACTTGATTTTGTTCCTCGGTTTTATGGGCGGCCGTTGGGACCGTAGGTAGATTATATTACTGCTTTCGTACTATAGAGCATGTTGTGACCTTGGGCTATTAGTGGACTGGTAGTTTCTGGCCTGTTGAGGCCCTGGTGATTCGGATTGTGTTTATTGAGAGGCTAGTGGGACTTAGATTGCTGACGTGCTGCATGTGTAGCCTTCTGAGCATTTATGGGATACCATATTCTTTTCCTTGTCATGGTTTTTGATTAGTGGATCTCAAAATTGTGTGGCTTAGTTATTCCATCCTAGGGTTATACTTGAGAGACGACTTTATATTTATTCTTACCTTGAAATTGATGTCTTAAGCACGATTATGTTAGTATATGGCGTCTAGTTTAATTATTAGCATGCTTTCCTTCTTTCCATTTTTACTTGAGGTTACTGGTATACCGCCATCTTTATAAACTCTCTCTCTGTATATATTATTATTGCAAGGACTCCAGGTGCGTTCTTTCTTCTTTCACCTATGTTTCTGTGTATGTATATCTTTTGTGGCTAGCATAGTCTTTTTGTATTCTTATTGTCTTCTATACATGTTAGTTTCCTTGTGCTTCCTCTTTGTTTCTGTGACTGCTTCTCTTGTATTCTGCTTATTAATGTTTTTATATCTTATATACGCTTAGTCGGCCGATGATGCCTACTGGGTACCCATTGCTTAGCAATTGGTCCTCATACTACACTTCTGTATCTTTCTGGTGCAGATATTAGTTGAGCTTTTGCCATTGATCGACTAGAGACTCGTGCAGCTTTTGGATATTTGAGACTAGCGTGAGCTCTTGATGACCGGGGCTTAACCACATCTAATCTTTGTACTGTTACTCTTTATTTATTCAGAGACAGCTGTATATTCTATTTTGTTACATCTAGCACTTGTACTATATTTAGAAGATCCTGTACTATTAATACCAAGTCTTGGAGTTTGTGTAGTTTTCTTGTTTATATATGATCGGGTTATTTGCTTCCGTATTGTGTTTATTCTTATTCTGCTTCCACTTATTTCAGCTTATCAGGTGTATTGGTTAGGTAGTAGCTCATACTAACCATTCTGGACTATGAGGATTGGTTTGCCTACTGGAGGGTTGTGAGTGCCATCATGACATGAGAAATCGGGTCGTTACAGCTTGGTATCAAAGCTCTAGGTTCACTGGTGTCGTGGTACAGAAGCAAGTGTTTACGTAGAGTCTCGTAGATTGGTACGATGACATCTGTATCCTATCTGCGGGAGGCTACAGGACATTATTAGGAAAAGTTTCATATTCTTGGCTCCTTATCGTGCGTTCTTGGCTCTATTGACTTCTAAACTTTGATTGTTTCATTCCTTCTCAGATGCCTAAGACGAGTACGACAGCGGGTGATGTCGAGGCTTCTGAGCGTGCTGCTTTAGTGCTTCCGTCAGCGCCAGGACTTCTAAGTGAGAGTTTACCATATCAGATAGGGGGTGTGGGGCCAGCCCAGCCTCCGATTGGGTTTATGGCTACCCCAGCTCTTCAGAACACCGTGGCTAGTACTCTGAGTCCTCCGATGGGTGTTTCAGTACCCGGTTCTATGAGTAGTGGTTCAGTTAGGATTGATCTTCTAATTCTTCAGCAGGGTTGTATGTCGATGTTGGACTATGAGGCGAGGTTTCACGAGATGGTTAGGAGTACTGCTAGGACTGTGCCTTTAGAGTTTGATAGAATTCAGAGCTTTGTTGGAGATTTGATTTTACCGCTCCGTTTGGCGATAGAGCACTTGGTTACAGTTGGGACTACCTTTCTTCAGGTGGTCGACCATACTTGGTCTATCAAGGGTTGATGACGTGAGGCTTATGGAGGTAGTGCTAAGAGACGTCGTTTCTAGGACATCAATATGTATCCACCCACACAGTTTATTCAATTCAAGTCAACAACGGTAATATCAATCATACATAATTCATTGAATGCCACTACAAGTATATAAAGGGTTCACAACACGTGCAACCTAAGTCCACCTATCTCTCATGAAGCAACCAGTCCCTTCAAACTCAATTGTAACCATAATACCATCTCACAATGACTGACCATGGAACTGTACAATGATGATTTCAATGATAAATTCAAGGATATGTTCAATAATAGATGCAATGATATATGCAAGAGTATACACACATGCTAAGGGTTTTATTTCTGCCCACTTGTCATGGCCTGCAAGGGACCCTAGGTGTCCATGTACCATATCAGCGTGGTATTCGTTCCCTTAGAAATCATATCGATATTCATATCAATGCAATCAGGTTCTTAGACCTATCTCTCATGGTATGCATAGTGCCTCAGTCACACACTTACACCTATTCCTTCAACTCATGCATCACTGCCTGTGAATCTAGCTTTTCTACACAAGCTTAACAGGAAAAATACATGCAATTCAAACATGTGCGAAGACCAATCACAAGTCACGTAATTTAACTATATACAATGTAATAAAATGAGTCTTAACCCCAATTAAAATGTTATGCATAAAGTCCTCACCCGAAACTTGTTCATCAATTCGGTATGTCTAGAACTACCATTCAAGTCTGGCAATCCACCCTCCTCCCAATGTTAAAATAGAGTTCATTCACAGGGTATAAAATCATAAATCGTCTTAACCTTTAGTGCCAATAAATTTCTCATAACTACCGGGTCTTTTCGTTAAGTGAATCTTATTAGATACCATTTTACCTCATAATCTAAGGAGTGTAACTATTACATCGATCCATCGAGGAATCCCAAATTAACATAACAGGACTATAACAAGTTCACTTGGGTATTTGATTATCACTACAATTAATTCAGGATCCATTCTAGGAGTTGATCACTTTACAGTCTAGCTCTCTTTATGATTCGATTCTCACTTTTTAATTACGCACAAAGTCTGAGCCTCAAATCATACATCTTAAATCATCACTTTACATGAATAATTCGCAAACACAACATAACTATTCACATGTCTCAGGTTCATCAACTGAATCCAGCCATTACCATCCAGACTTTGTGCCCGAAGGCCTGAGCATGTTGTCTCTGTCAATTTTCTATACAAAATTCATGATTACCAATCAAAGTATTTGCTACTATTTAAAAAATAACCTACCTAGATTATCGGGCTGCTGCTAAGATGCGTGTAACTTGCATGTTATTCTCATTTAAGGAAGTCCGGAGGAAGAATTACCGCGAGGAAGGGGAGAATCCAACCCTTTTCTGAGAGTTTTACCTCTCTTTTCTTGGTTTTCTAGGGTTGAAAAAGTACTGGGACATTTTTATGAGAAGGCCTCCTTTTGAAAAAGAGTTTAAGAAGCTTTTAATTTCGGATTCTTCCTCACGTCCTTCATTGCGACGAGTCGACGCGATGCGACCTTCCTCATTGTGATGAGCCATCGCGATGAACTTTGGCTCGCCACGATGAGGAGCGCTGGCAGTTCATTTTTATCACGTTTTATGCTCGTGCTTTATTTAAATAATAGAAAATAAATTACACAATTTCACATCACTAAAATTATTAATTTTGGGGTCATTTTTGTCGCGAATTTTTAATAACAACGGAATGGATCATTACAGAAAGAGGGAGCAGTTCTGCTCCAGTACAAAATGCTCCGGTAAGTATCAGTAGTACGCTAGATGCTAGCCACATGGCTTTTAAGAATTTCAATGGTTTGGATGGGAAAAAAATTCTTTTGTATTCTTTCAATAATAATAATTAACAAACAAATATAATACAAATAAAAAAAGTTGAAAAGGATGTTGTAACTTAATGTGATACAATTGTTTTAGTCCATTCAACAAAGAAATAATTTAATTTAAAAAAAATTATTTTATTAGATAATTTATTATTACACAAATATATATGACCTATTTTAGATGACAAGTTTCAAAAGTCTTTTATTCTTTATTAAAGTATGTACCTCAATCAAACTGCATTGCTGGAGAAGATTACTAGACCACCTTCTCCCGTATTACTACCTTATTTTGTTGTGCCCCCCGAACTGCGCGAAATGTTCGCCTATTACACGGCTCACTAACTCTGAAGTCTTCTTCATCTGGCCGCATTGCATCAATATGGATCCGCCCGTTTTCATTTCGTGGAAGTCCCAGCGATGCAAGAGAATTTTCCAAGCATAAAATCACGAAGCCAGCCCAAAAAGTGGATGAGACTCTCATTCTCCGCTCCGGATCTTGTTCTCCCGGTGTGAAACCAGTTGGTTCCGTAATTTTAAAATTCTGCTGATCCCAAGTACTCCATCTCCATCATTGCATATAGGTTAACTAAATAAATAATTTACTTAAATTGCAAAATATATATATATATATATATATATATATATATAAGCATTTTAAGAATAAATAAAAATTAAAAAAAAAAGTAATCTCTTACTATATAGTATTCAGGTAATCTGAACATTTAATTAGGAACTCAGATTTTTATATAGTGAAAAAATCTCTTTTAGTTTTAGTGACAAAGCACATATCTCTTTTTCCTGTTGTGAACTATATATATACTAGATACAAGAGTATGTATCAGCACGGGCTCAATATATATTATTTCTTTCATTTTAATTTATGTGACACAGATGAAATTTGAATTTAATCTAATTTTTTTATATATTTTAAGTTATTAATTATTATGATTTTTAATTTTTTTTTATGCAATTTTCACATTATACATGTTACTTATTTTATCCAATTTATTTGACATATGAAATTTTGAGAGTCAACTAAATTTTTTATATATTTTTTGGGATATTTATGAATTATAGTACTTTTATATAATTTTTAAATAATATCTTTTACCCTCTTTACCCCAATTTATGTGGTACAAATGTAATTAGAGTCAACCAAATTTTTTAAAAAGTTTTTAGATATTTAAGTTGTTAATTATTGTGATTTATAGTACCTTTTATGTAATTTTCAGATAATATGTATTACTCTCTTTGTTCAAATTTATGTGGTACAAATAAAATTTTAAGAGTCAACCAAATTTTTTATATTTTTTTTTGATATTTTAAATTATTAATTATTTTAATTCATAATACCTTTTACATAAATTTTAAATATATAACCGAAAAAAAAAGACATGGTATAGTAAATTTCTGTGTAGCCACGTGGTCATGACAGCATCAAACACTGTTATATGCCTACATCTATTGCCAATTAGATTTTAAACTAAAATTGAAGGTGGGATTGACATATAAAAAAGGATAAAGTAAAAATATAGTACCTTTTTGTCCATGTCACAATTTAACTGGCGGTGAGTGACACCCACACTAACTCTTCGGTGGGTGAACTAAATATTTCCTCTAACTCAGCCTTAACAAAATCAATTTTAGCAAAATAAATAACTTCCAAGGCATAAAAAGTAAATTTTAAAAACTTAATGAAAAATCATGCGAAACTAACTATTACATCTCTCCAAATTCGAAAATCATCGTACTAGACACTAACTAAATAATATCTAAGAATAATTCAAAAATACTGGTAAATAACAATATTCAAAATAAAAGATATGTGTGAAATACGAAGATCCGTGGCAGCCATGAAATGGAGTAGCTCACCCTCGAATCGATCTCTGAACTTAGCTTGAGATGAGATCACGTCGAAGTCTTTGGAACACAGTCTGCACTCAAAAAAAGAAGTGCAGGAGTATCATCAGTGCATACACTATGTACTAGTAGGTATCATAGATCGACTCAACATAGTAAGCAAATATACGTCAAGAATCAAATAAACATGTAGCAAGTACAATAGCACATAATCAAATACTCAGATCATCAAATAGTCACCACAATCCGATAAATAAATCTCAGATACAGATATATCAAGTGTCAACGGTCAAGAACATAAAAGTCACCAAAACACAGACATATTATGTCATACAATTTTTGCAAATATAATGCATTCACCACAATAAGGATTCATGTCCATACAATCTCATCAGATATATAGTCTATGTATCTCATCAGTCTCAATGTAATCACATCAGAACTCACTCAAAACACTCATATGTACACACATGCTAAGAAATTTATTTCTTCTCAACTAGTCATGACCTGCAAGAGATAACCTAGGGTCGATGTACTGTACCAGACTGGTACCCGCCCCACCATATAATCGCTCATCTGTAAGCTCACATCGGATTCAAGCCACTCAACCGAAGAATAGTATGTATATTCTTACTCTCTCAACATATCTCAGTATGTTCTTATCTAAATAATCTCTCAGAATAATGTCACAAGTGCACAATTAATTCAGGTACACTTTATAATCATAAGTCATTTAAAACAGGCTTCAAACAATCATACAGCTTATTCGTACAAGCATTGTCAAGCCAAATAATTAGTCACTTCAACAATTATGTTCAAAGACCAACAAACATGTTATCGATTCAAACACATATAAGAGACTATATTAAGTCTAACTCCATGTAAAATCATAACCTACCTCAATCGAAGAATCCAAATCAATAGCTACTTCGCAATAGCCTTTTCTTTTCTCAACGCCTCAAAACGTTTAAAGTTAATAATCAAATATATTAAGAGTAATTAATTATTTACTCTTAAAATTCAAGTCTTGAGAATTTAAATCCACCAATCTACCTTTATTCGAGGTCTGTAGCATTTCTCAAGGGTCAATTACCCCTGAACTAGTCTCACATTGTTTACATTATCATTATTTATGGAGTTTCTACTCCAAATTCTCCTTTTTAGCCATTTTTATTCTAAAGATCATATTTTTATGAAACTCAAGGTTCTCATTCATCACTAATCATGTTTTAGAACAACAATTACTAACTAGAAAGTGTTAATGTACACCCTAGAAGCTTTCTAGATGATTAATACATCTACCCATAGGTCTTCTCACCCTTTTTATGAACTTAGGGTTCGAACCCCTAATCTCTCCATAGAAACTCCTCTAACGATTCTACAATGATAATCGATTACCAAACGAAGAGGTTAATGGAAGAACTTATCTCAAACAAAGAGAAACACTCTAGCCTTGGGAAAATTGCCTTCTTGGAGCTCTAGAATGAGATTTTGGAGTTTGTGAAATACAACTCAAAAAAACTGACTTAAATAGACATTCTGCCTCCCGTCATTCGCTGCAGTGGCCGCTTTCTCGCTATGGCGAGACCGATGTGGCGATCTTTGGCTCGCTATGGCGGGATTACAATCGCTACAGTGATTTTGCTACAGCAGGATTACTTCTACTGCAGCGGTCCCTGAACCAGAAACTCAATAACTCTGCAAAATTGCTCCATTTTACAACACACTTTTCAAGCTTAAGACATCATGAACTATCCCATTGCGGCAGCCACTATAATCACCTACTACGAATTCACTCGTAATTCCAAAAAAAATTACAGAGGCCTAGATTACTGGTCATCGCCTAAAGAAATACGATAATACAAATTACTACACCATGAATTATAATTCACCACAATTAGATACAACACACGTTTTCAGCCTTAAACCACCCCATCTTGAGATTTTATTAACTCAACTCTCTAGGAGAAATGCTAACAGGATACTTAAGTCCTAACCATTCCATAATGACTGGAAGGGTCGTTACGGTCCATGATGGAAAGGCACACACAATATAACCTTTAGTACAAGTTATCTAAAGCATACAACTATAAAATGAGGAATCTTAAATGACAAAACTACCCTCTAGCTCAAACTTAATTTCAAGAAGCACACATGTCGTTCATCACATGTGTGCTTCTAACCTCTTATTCTATAGAAATATGTGTTGATTGTGAATAGACACAAGAAAAAAAACCTAGGAATGGGCCGTAGATGGACCCATTATTGTAGCTTGCTACTGGAAGCTAAAAATTGAGAAAATGCTACTCGCAAGATCCGAGCTTGTGGATCCCAAGGAAATATGAACCCACAGTGTAATTTTTCGACAAAGGGGGTTTGAATGAACCTCTTGAACTCCATGTAGATTCACCTCTGGAAAAATTAATAAAACTCTCTAGATTTGATAAAATAAACAAGTAAAATAAAATATCAATTTCTGTTATAGGAGCCAAGTAAAATGAAACAAAATGTTATACAATTACAATTTTCATTTTGCTCAATGGATATAAAACACTCATGCTTTAGCACCTGGTGCAACAGCAAACACCGATTTAACTTGGGGGTGGTGATTTAGTGACAGTGGACGGCAAGGTGTCTTTGTTGCCTTTTCCATTAGGAATCATTGATCTCTTGGTACATTATATTCATGCATTCACGGTTCATGTGACGATATGATGCTCGGTTCAATAGATACCTTCATTAGCTATGTTAGTTGAGAGGTTTCACGTGTTTTTGTGTTGGGCTGCATATTTTTGGAAAAATCCCTATTTTTATTACCATGTTAGTTTTATTTTTTATACCTTATTTATAATGTAAAATACTATTTTATTTGTAGAAACACAAGTACATAAAATGAAATGTAGGAACCAAAATTTAACTTTTGTTTTGCTATTTAATTAACAATATAAAAGAGTTTGTATTTTTCTTTTGTCGTTATCAGTATTTTTAAATACAGAAAGATAAGTAGATATCCTGTATAAGAAAAGTTTTAAATTAATCTGAATGGACAATACAAAATTTTCCAACGAAAATGATTCAATTAAATCCATTTACCGTGATTATTGATGATACTCACATGAATATTCAAAAGTATGAAGTTGGAGAGAGAGTTGAGAAAAAGATGAAACATTACCATTATGTACTCTCTTCGTTCATTTTTGAATTTGATACACTCATTAACAAAATAATGATTGACATGACTATTTACTACACTACCTATATTAGTTGACATTCAGTATTAGGTCTAGGAAAATAATTTAAGAAATAAGTAATTAATGTTAGAAAAAATTACATAAAGAGTCAAACATTCCTACCATATTTATTATCTTTTACTACTTTATTTTAATTGCTTAATATATCACATCTTATCAAAAATCCGCCCAGATACATCACGTGTATCAAATACATGTGGATACTAACCCATCAAATACATGTCGATACATGTTGTAACCCCTCAGATTACATGTGATACATGTTGTAGTCCCTCAGATACATGCGGATGTGATGTATTTGAGACTAAATCATGTATTCGGATAGCGGATATATACCTTATGTGATGTATTCGAGATAAAATTATGTATCTGAATACTTATACTGATATATCTGAGTGGTGTGGATGTGTATAGTGGTGTATCTGAGCTTGTAACAATATATTTGAGCGATATATTATGTAATTTTAAAAATAGTGGGAGAGATAGTAATTAACTGCTATAGTTGTGAAATTTATGTAAGTCACCCTTAATGTCTTTTTTTTTCACCCTTAATGTCATAAGTAGAATATGAAAAAAAAAATTATCTTTTTTAATATGTCAAAAATAATAAGTAAAAGTGAAATCTATTTTTAGAATAGTTGAAAAGTAAAAAGAGAAAATACATAAAATACTCCCTAAAATTGGACCAGATTTACAAGTAGAAGTTTGTGAAAGTCCTATTACCCCTTTATATTTGTTTAAAGTGATATAAATACCACCTTTTGCGGCCACCACCACTTTTAAGAAAATCAGTGCATGACACGCACCAATCAAATTATGCCACATCATATCTTTTTATATTTTTATTCACTATTTTTGTTTATTTCTTTTTTATTATCAGTTTCTTTCTTTTTCCTCTTTTTATACACTATTCTGTATTTTTTTATATCTTACCTTTTAACTTTTTTATTCTTTTCTCCATTCCTTCTTCTCCAGCAAATTTGTTCTCCGACAATCATCTTCTCGGCCAACCTTATCAACACCAATTTCATCGGAGATAAAATCAAGCACCCACTAAATTAAAATAATTAGAACCAATTATTGAAGCCATCACCAAACCCACAGAAATCAAATCAAATCATCTCATAATAAATTGAAAATCTAACTCTCCACCCAATCAAAAATAAAAAAATTTATTAAATCACCATTAAATCCACCAAATATGAATAGTGAGGAACAGAAAAAAGAACAAGAAAACAAAAAGCGTCACCAAATCAGCTACCAATGTGAATAGTGAAATCTTAATCTTTTTAAAAAGGAGAATTAATGATGAAAAGTCACGGACCCATTTCATATATTGAGTCTTAATTTGTTATAAAATAGGAAAAGAAAGAAAAGGTAGGGTGTCATGACCTAACCCGTCGTGAGTGGCACCCACCCAACTCCCGGATGAGTGAACCAATAGAGTTCCATCCTTGCCTAGACTAACAGCCTAAAACCAGCAAGCATAAATGAAAACTAGCAATAGAAATAAGATCACTAATCAAAAACTTATCATTAATAATAAACTGCGGAAATTTCCCATCTAGGAACTGAAAATCATCGTACCAAATATCAATACTAAATCTAGAGTACGGGGATGCAACCCCAAATAAAATAAGAATAGTTTTTAAGTCCGAACAAATGGACTAAAACTCTAGAGATAATTCCAAGGTAGCTCGAATCATTAGCTCACCCTTGATGATCGAAATCGCTGGTGCTAAATCTAAGGTCTCGTCTCAGCCGCTGGAAGATTTCCTGTACTCACCAAAAGAAAGACAAGTGCAGTATCAGTACACCACCACTGTGTACTGGTAGGATCATCAGCCAGTATTCAAGAAAAAAGTATATAAATAGTATGCAAAATTCAGTAACAAGTATGGCAAACATGCAACAATATCACAGGCATGTCTAGACTACAGGTCTCTACCTAGCTTGTTACCGCATGAATCCATCTCTTACAGTTCTATTCCACCAACAAGAATAACCATAATCACACCTTACCGTCTAGCCCAGGCCCACCCTGGAATCCCCTCTAGACAAATACCACAAGTAATAATTTACCGGGCGTAAACCAAGACCAATTCAACAATCATACAATAGTTTCCCAGCCACTCAAGGACCACCAGTCAGTAGCACTTTTCAATAACAATCTGGTCCACTCATAGAACTAATATCAAGTATCACATTCAGTAAAACAACCCGGTCCTCTCACGGAACCAATATCAACCAATACAATACAATAATCAATAAAATAGTGCAAGATGCAATAAAGTAAACCCATACCAGGCGTGGTCCCCATGCCAACCGAATGTTATACCCATACCAGGCGTGGTACCCGTTCCAACCATGTGTTATACCCGTGCCAGGAGTGGTACCCAAGCCAACCGAATGTCAACAACAACAGTCAATAGAATGAATGTACACTCCTTGTAAAATCAACAAGTAAAAACCATTCAAACATAGACTGTAAACCGAACTTAGACATTCCACACAAATTCCCTAAGCAATGTAATGCACACAATTACTTAGACAACGAGTACAATGAATATACACATTCGCAGAAATACGAAAGTCATCACCTACCTTGAATGCTCCAAGCTCTATTCAACCCGAGCTTTCCCGTGTTCCTTATTCCTCTCACATTCTTGGTCTAAAAATAACACATAATGCATACAATTAACATACAGGCCTGTACATTACCCAGATTATACCAAATCCCCAAACCCTAGGCCACCCATGATCATCCAACCCTTTTCCCAGGTGTTTTCACCATTAATTCTCCTAGTCTTATCATTTTTTACGGATAAAACAGGAAATTAAACAGCTTATGATCATTTTAACGTACTTAAATCAACACCCAAGAACATACATGTTTGGAACCCCCTTCTTGCCCAAATTTCATAATCTCTAGGTCATTCCAACCTTCCTCAATTTTCCTCCTAGCAATTCTACCGCATAGAAAATGTAGTACAAAATGTGGAGAACGAAAACCTTACCTTAGGAATGATTTTTGATAGAGGAATGAAGAAAATCGCCTGAATTCGCCCAGCCCTTCTCCCAAAACAAACTTGTGAAATTCTGATGTTTTGAGCGTTATTTCTGCATTAAAAACCCATCGGCCTGCTATAGCGGTCCCCTCTCCACTATAGCGGTCCCGCTATAGCGGTCACCTGCCGCTATAGCGGTCTTAAGTGAGTTGACCGCCCCTTGACTGTCGCTATAGCGGTAATATCTACCGCTATAGTGGTGGCCGCTATAGTGGTGGCTGCTATAGCGCGTGACAGTGCTCATCACAGGCAGAAAGTTTGTAAATGTTCCAGTTTTGGCCATTTCACAACACACTTGGTTCCCCTGACATCCCAAAATAACCCTTTCACATCAAACGCGATTCCTGGAGTTCTACTTACCCAAATTCGATTTCAAAAAGTCCCCCGGACTTCTTTATGTCTTGGCTACGTGGAAAACTGTCTCAATCTAAGACACTTAAACCCATTTTTACCTGGATTTCTCTAGACTCTACCTCGCTCTAAAACCGATCGAGGCTAGCCTAGCCCAGAATTTCAAATTCTCAAACCCAGAGTTTTCTAGCTCTAAAACATAGCACGATTAGTCTACCCGTAATGACAGACCCGGTCATTATATAGGGTGAAAAATAGGAGTTATGGTGAAAGTTGCAGATAGATGTTGAAAATGTGAAAGTGACGGATGAGAGAATAAGAAAGAGAAAGAGAAAAAAAAATGAAAAAGATTTTAATGAAACAAACAGGTGTTTTTTGAGACTCTTCACGCACTTCAAGCACATGCAAAATACATCAGGGCCACGTAAGCTTAAAGGGTAGAGCCGTCAATATGAGCCAGGACCATTGGGCTGGCCTGACCAAGCTTGTATTTTGATAGGGTTGGGCTAAGATTTTTACAGTCTATTTAAGAATAGGGTTTTTTAGCTCGGTCGAAATAAGTCTGCTGGCCCGAGGGGCTTGAGCAATGTGGGTTGGGCCGGCCAATGGGCCAAATAAAAAATAATTAAAAATAAAAATAAAATAGAGTACTAAAAATAACAAGCGGATTCAAAACTCCAAGTCTAATTAATATTCCCTCTGTTTTAATTTATGTGACACTTGTTTCTTTCGAGAGTCTAACAGTTTAAGTTTGACTATGAATTTGGGCATGAAATCTTCATATTTTTAAAAATAAAATTTATATATTCAAAGATTACGTAAAAAAATATAATATAGTCTCAATAATTTACAATTCAAACTATTTAAAAAGATATATGAAAAAATTACGGTCAAAGATAGATTTGTTTGAATCTTGAAATCTGAATGGTGCCACATAAATTGAGATGGAGAAAGTATTGCATATAGATTGTAGGTGAAAATGAAGATTTTGAGATAACCTTGTCACGAGTAAATTCAGATATGCTTGATGAAGATGATGCAGTGGTGCTGGATACGCCATAAGTTCCATGAAAGTTTTTTTTTATTGTTCATTTTCACTTTTAATGGATGAAATATTGACTTATTTTTTTGTGTTTTATTGTGATCTATTAGAATAAAATTAGGTTAATATTTCTATTGGGCATGCTAAGAAAAAGAAGGTACATTTCTCTGAATCGATGAAAAAGGTTAATAGCAAACTTCTAGCATGGAAAGGAAAGATGCTCTCATTTGGAGGAAAGACCATCCTGATCAACAATGTGCTGAATAGTATTTCCACCTATTGTTTATCTGCCATCAATCCTCATGAGTGTGTTATACATGACCTACATATAATCTTTGCTAGATTTTTGTGGAATTTCAAAGAGGTTGGCAGGAATAAATATTGGGTAGCCTGGACAGATATTTGCAGACCCAAAGAAGAAGGAGGATTGGGTATCAGGTCACTGTTTGATGTATCCAAAGCTTTATTTACTAAACTATGATGGATATTTAGGACCCAAAAATCCCTATGGACTAACTATATGTGGAACAAGTACTGCAAGAGGAAGAGACCTCAAATAGTGGAATGGAAAGGGGGATCCTCAACTTGGAAGCTTATGTTGGAAGCAAGAGACAGGTTTGACCAAGAGATATGGTGGCAACCTAACTGTGGTCATTTAAGTGCTTGGTTTAACAATTGGACCCAAATTGGTACTCTTCACTACTATCTTCCTATTGGTAGTACAAATAAACACCAACTAGAGGATGTGAAACAACTTTACCAGAATGGAAAGTGGAATGAGCAGTTGATGCAACATGTCTTTACTTAAGAGGTATCTAATCATGTAGTTCTGAACATTAACTGTGGAGAGAATAATGGAGAATGGGATAAACCATGGTGGATGCTAACTAACTCTGGAAGGTTTACTGTTAAATCAGCCTGGGACTGTATCAGGAATAAAGGTGAAGAATAGTACATGTTTAAGCAAATATGGATAAAAGGTCTTCCTTTCAAAGTGTCTTTCTTTATTTGGAGGCTATGGCTAAAAGGAATCCCAGTGGGAGAAATACTAGTTAGGAATAGAACATGTGATGAAGCAATATGATACTGTTGTGGGGAAGGAGCTTATGAAAGTGTAGACCGCCTCTTTCTAACCTGTCTCAGTGCCACAGTTATATGGACCTACTTTGCTAACATTGCAGGTGTCACAGGACTTTTCTTGCAGCTAAAAGATAGTATTTTGAAGTGGTGGAATGCAGTTACTGTCCCTAAGCTGAATCAGATATTCAAGGTTGTTCCACTGTTTATTCTATGGCAAATATGGAAGAGAAGGAACACTTTAAAGCATGGGGGGAAATGTCCATTAATTCCATGAAAAATGGAAATAACCAGGAACATAGTCTATCTGACTAAGGCACTGTACCCATGGATGCTACACATCTCTAGCTCTTGGACTGAATTAGTCAATTTCCTAAATACTTATATCCCAGCCATGGGTTGCAAGATAGTCTACTCGAGAGCACCTAATATATTACGATTCAAGTTCATGACATGTATTCTATTTTGGGTCTAGACTCATAAAGATTTTTCTTTTGATTTGTGCTATATTGAGCTCCAAAAATGTGTATTATACCTGTGAACTTGAGTTGTGCCTTATAAAGCTTTTCACTTTCATCTCTCATTTCGATGTCAATTTGCCTAAGGTGTCATGTGCATCTCATCTCCACTTTACAACCTATAGAACTCTGTTAGTGTTGCTTGACCCACCCTCATCAGTCGACCTCACCATTAGGGGAGTCACATATACAAACCCCTTTAGGGACTCATCGTCCTTAGCTAACTGAAATTTGCCCCATCGTATTATGGAGCACAAGTTTTGATACTACATTTGACTTGACCCAAGAGCATGACATGTATTATCTGCTTTAGGTTTAAGCTCTCATACAATTATCTTTCACGCTACACCACATTGTATTACAGCCTTCGTTTATTTTAACATCAAATGCAACTTTGATGGAGCATCCAAAGGTAACCCTGGACCAAGTACAACAGCTTATTGTATCAGAGATGACCAAGGCACAGTAAGGTATGCAGAAGGTTGGAGGATTGGGGATAATACAAACTTGATGGCAGAAATCATTGCCCTAAAGAGAGGACTGGAATGCTGCATTGACAGGAACTACTTACCACTATGTCTGGAAACTGACTCTTTATCAGTGAAAAACATCGTTGAAGCTAGATGGGCTACACCTTGGAGTCTAGCAGGGGAAGTCAGAAGGATAAGGACCCTAATGAAGGAGAAAGAAGTGAAGATTGAGCACATCAATAGAAAAGGCAACAAACTTGCTAATTTTTTGGGTAACCATATTTTCTCTTTTGCAGGTACTTAAACAATACAATACTCACATGAATCACAGATACCAAGAGAAGCTAAGGTGATAAAAAGCATGGACAAACAAGAGATGCCAAACTTGAGAATCAGAAAAGCTCAAAATGGAGCTTTTAACACTCAAAATTGACAGCATCAAACACAAGTATAGTCGACAACCAAGAAAGCAAGAAGTCACAACCTAGAAAGTGACTCGGCTAAACACATATAAATCAAGGGAACAAGAAGCAGGAAAGCAATGGTCATACCTGATAAGACTAAAAATTGATCTTTGAGCTTTCAACCTTAGGCAGTGGTATTAGCTCCTTGCTGGGCTCAATCTGTCAAAGAGGAAAGAATAAAGAGAAATTTCCTATTGAAATCAAGCAAATCACAGTCATAAGAACTGTGGGATACTTATCTCAGTTGGCAGAGGCTAAATTTGAGGAAATTGAGTGGAAGAAGTCTTTTATTGGAGTGATTTCACGGTATTTGTGAGACTTGTAAATGCCCAAGGTGAAAAACACCCAAAACTCAAGCTCAACCTCACCTCTAGCCAACGTTTAACCATATCTAAGTAGCTCGTAGTTCTTGAGAGACAACCCCAGCAGCGAAGATGAAGAAGATGAAGTGGAGATATCGTTGGTTTAGGAATTTTCCATTTCTGTTTTGTTCTTCATTATTTTTTTCCCTTTCTGTTCTTTTAGCTTTAGTCTATTTCTGCTTTTTAGTTTTATTTTTCTTTTGTTGTTCCTTTAGTGAGTAATCAGGTGTCCCCATTTGAATACTCACACCCTTTGTGTAAATATTTGCTTTTATTAAAATGACCGAGTTCATCGTTACGGGTAGTCCAATCGTGCCAAGTTTTAGAGTTAGAAAACTTCGAGTTTGGGAGTTTGAAATTCTGGGCTAGGATAGCCTCGGCCAGTTTTAGAGCGAGGTGGAGTCTAGGGAAATTTGGGTAAGGATTAGGTTAGGTGTCTTGTTTTGAACTAGTTTTCCACATAGCCAAGACATAAAAGAGTCCGAGGGACTTTTCGGAATTGAATTCAGGTAAGTAGAACTCCCGAAATCACGATTGACGTGAAGGGGTTATTTTGGATCATCGGGGAAAGCAAGTGTATTGTAAAATGGGTAAATTTTAGAGAATTCCAGACATTTTTTCCATGACGATCGCAACGGCTTCGCCATAGCGACCTCCACTATAGCGGTGGAAAAGACCGCTATAGAGGAAGTTAAGGCGGTCAACGCTGATCGGAACCGCTATAGCGGAATACTTCCGCTATAGCAGGACCGCTATAACAGAGCGGGGACAGCTATAGTGGGATCGACGGGAATTAATGCAGAAATATTCTCCAAAATGTTCAATTTTCACAATTTCATTTTGGGAGAAGGGCAAGTCGATTCCAGGCAATTTTTCTCCGTTTTCCATTGTTTTTCTTCCCTAAGGTAAGGTTCCTACTCCCCAAACTTCGTACTACTTTTCCTACGCGGTAGAATTGCTAGGAGGGAACTTGGAGAAAGGTTGGAGTAACCTAGGGATGGTAGAATCCGGGGAAGAAGGGGGATTCTAGGCATGAAAGTTCTTGGGTATTGTTAAAAATAAAGTTTATTGATCACATGTTGTTAAATTATCTATTTTTATCCATGAAAATGATAGAACTAGGGGAATTAATGGCCGAAAACCGAGAAAAAGGGTAGAATGATCATGGTTGATCTGGGATTTGGGGTTTGGAGTAATTCGGGTAATACGCAAGCCTTGTTTGTTAATTCAAGTACTTGTATCTTGTTTTAGACCAAGAACGAGAAAGAAATCTGGAACACGGGAAAACTCGGGTTGAGTAGAGCTTGGATCATTTTGAGGTAGGTGATGTCTTACGATTCCTATGAATGTTGTATATTTTTGTACTCTTATCTAAGTGTTTGTATGAATTACATTGCTTAGAGGAATTGTTTAGAATGTCTAAGGGTCCTGTTTTACAGTCTGTGGATTGAACGGTGTGTTGCTTGTTGGTTTTACAAGTTGTTTGTTCATTATTTGACTGTGAATTAATTGACATTCGGTTGGATAGGGTACCATGCCTGGTACAGGTATAACAAATGGTTGGATCAAGTACCACGCCTGGTATGGGATACTAACGGTTGGCTCGGGTACCACGCCTGGTACGGGTTTATTTTAATGTATCATTGCATTGATATTGTTGTATTGCATTGACTGTTATTGGTTTTGTGAGTGGACCGGGCTATTTTATTAAAATGTGATATTTGTTGGTAGTCCTTGAGTGACCGGGAATCATGTTATATCTATTGAGTTGACCTTGGATTAGGCCGGGTTGCCTATTTAATACTTAGATGTTGTTTAGAGGGGATCCCAATGTGGGTCCGGATTAGACGAAAAGGGATGGTTTATTGGTTATATGATTGTTGCTTACAGTTAGAAAGGGTGGATTTCATGCGGGAACAAGCTAGGTGGAGACTTGTAGTCTAGGGGTGCCTATTGACTTGTTTCATGTCTTTCGTACTTATACTTGATTTGTTGTACTGATTATACACTATTTTTATTTGGAACTGGCTGATGATCCTACCAGTACACAGTGGTGGTGTACTAATACTACACTTGCTTTTCTTTTTGTGAGTACAAGCAATCCTCTAGCTGTTGAGACACGACCTCATCTGTAGTACCGGCGTTTCCAGACTTCAAGGGTGAGTTGCTTCGATTGAGATGCCTTGAATCTATCATTAGAGTTGTAGCCCACTTGTTTTGGGCTTAAACTATTTCCTTGTTTTGGGGTTACATCCCCGTATTCTAGACATTGGTAGATTATTTGGTACTGCGACTTTCAGATTCTAAGGGGTAATTTCCGCAGGTTTATATTAATGAAGTGGTTTTGTTATTATTGTTTTGCTAGTTTAATTTCTGCACTTTGGTTTTGAGCTGTTAGAACGGTTAAGTTCGGGGAAGTGATGGTTTGCTCACCCGGGGGGGTTAGGTGAGTGCCACTCACGACGGTATATGTCATGACAAAAGATGGTATCAGAGCCCTAGGATCATTGATCTCATCGTACCAAACAGGTCTAGTAGAGTCTTGCGGAACGGTGTGGAGACGTTCATACTTTTCTTTGAGAGGCTATGGGGCTTTAGGAAAAACTATCTCTACCTTCTTTCCTTCATGCTATAACTCGATTCCAATTGGTATCTGGTGATACAATTGGTATCTAACCTCATCCATTCTTCCGTCTGTAGATGGTTAATACAAGTAATAATGCAGCTAGAGTAGCGATCCCAACAGCAGTCCCAGTTGTCTGTGGTAGAGGCAGGGGAAGGGGCAGAGGACGAGGTAGAGCCGCACCCACCAGGGATGGAGCTCAAGCGGCTGCTGGAGAGAGTGAAGCAACCCCTTCTCCCACCTCAGGAGCATGTTTCTGAAGATGTAGAAGTTGTGGCTGAAGATGGCGAGGCACAGGCAGAGGCAGCACCGGTTGGGGGTACAGGCCTTCCTGATATGAAACCAGAAGCTTTTCAACAGGCTTGGAATATTTTGAGTGGGTTGGTGGGTGCTGGAGCCATACCCACGACATTTGCAAATCAGGCTTTGAATACTCAGCCAGCGGTTACTACAGAACCTAGGATGGATGCCACTTCAGGCACGAATGACTTCTTCAGGCCAATGCTAGGCCCAGTGATGACAGGGAATGAGCATGAGATGCTGACCAAGTTTCTCAAGATGAAACCTCTGACATTTTAGCGTAGCGACAAGGAGGATGCCTATGAGTTCATCTTGGATTGCTATGAGAGGTTGCACAAGTTAGGTATTGTACGTCAGCATGGGGTTGAGTTTGTCACATTTCAGTTGCAGGGTGATGCTAAGCAGTAGTTGAGGTCTCATGTGGAGTGTCGGTCTTCTGTTCTACCCCCAATAACTTGGGAACAGTTCCACGCTTTGTTTTTAGAGAAGTACGTACCCCGTACTTTGAGGGACCGAAAGAAGGATGAGTTCTTGAACTTGGAGCAGGGTAGTATGTCAATCTCTGCTTACGAGGTTAAGTTCCATGCCTTGTCTCGTTTTGCCACACAGATGTTGAGTTCCGAGGAGGAATGGGTCTAGTTGTTTGTGAAAGGTTTGAATACTGAGCTACAGGTACTGTCAGTGCATATGACTTCATCAGGGAGGGGCTTCAATGAAGTGGTAGATTATGTGAAGAAGTTGGAAAGGGTCAAGAAAGCAGGGCAGGCTAAGGCTTTAGCCAAGAAACCCCGGCATGAGGGAAATTTCAGTAGTTCATAATCCAGGGGCCAGAATCAGCAGGCATACCCAGCCCGTCTTATTCAGTCAGCTCTGCCAGCTGCTACAAGTGGTCGTTAGGGAGCTCATAATCAGTCTTCAGCTTCTAGAGGCCAGAGAGCGTCTTATACATCAGCTAGCAGGCCTACACTTGATCGTGGTTACTTCCATTATGGTGATCTGGGCCACTTTAAGAGGGAGTGCCCACTCAGGCAGACAGGTAATCAGGGTCAGCAGCAGTCTAGAGCGGTGGGCCCGGTAGGTAGAGGCAGTAATGCTAAAGGTCATTCATAGGGTGGGCGAGGTAACTTTTAGGGAGGCTGGGGCGACAGAGGGAACGGCGGCGTGGGCAGGGGTGTAGCGCATCTAGCCCGGGAAGTTGTCTGGATTGATGATCATGCTCATTGCTATGCATTTCCAGGGAGAACTAAGGTGGAAACATCAGATGCGGTGATCACAGGTACCATTCTTGTCTGCGATAAAATGGCTTCAGTATTATTTGACCCAGGTTCTACATATTCTTATGTATCTATGAGTTTTGCGTTGGGTCTGGAATTGATTTTTGATATCTTTGATTCCCCTATCCATGTTTCTACCCTGGTTGGAAAGTCTGTGATTGTGACTCATATTTCTCGTGACTGTTCTGTTGTATTTGTGGGATTGCATACTTGGGTAGACTTGGTAATCTTGGATATGGCTGATTTTGATATTATCTTGGGCATGACCTGGTTGTCCCCTTATCATGTTTTGTTGAATTGTAACACCATGACTGTGGCTCTAGAGATTCCGGGTAAGGATAGACTAGAGTAGGAAGGTGTGTACAGGCCTAAGCCAGTTAAGGTCATATCGTTCGTTCGGTCTAGGAAGCTAGTGGGGAGAGGGTGTCTAACCTTCTTGGCTCATCTTCGGGATAATAGTATGGAGTCCCCGTCTATTGAGTCAGTTCCAGTGGTTTCTGAGTTTCTAGAGGTATTTCCAGCGGATTTGCCTGGTATGCCTCCGGATAGGGATATAGACTTCTGTATTGATCTGGATCCAGGCACTAGTCCCATTTCTATTCCTCCGTATCGTATGGCTCCGGCAGAGTTAAGGGAACTTAAGACTCAGCTGCAGGAACTCCTAGATAAGGTATTTATCCGTCCCAGTGCGTCGCCTTGGGGTGCTCCTATTTTGTTTATAAAGAAAAAGGATGGTAGTATGCGGATGTGCATAAATTATAGGCAGTTGAACAAGGTGACCATCCGTAATAAGTACCATCTACCCCGTATTGATGATTTTTTTGACCAGCTTAAGGGTGCATCGGTGTTTTTGAAAATTGACTTGAGGTTGGGGTACCATCAGTTGAGGATTAGGCCTGAGGACATTCCTAAGACTGCTTTTTGGACTCGGTATGGGCATTGCGAGTTCCTAGTAATGTCGTTTGGTTTGACTAATGCACCGACAGCATTCATGAGTTTGATGAATTGGGTATTTAAGTCGTATTTGGATTCCTTCGTGATTGTGTTTATCGATGATATTTTGATCTACTCCAAGAGTAGGGAGGAGCATGCTAATCATCTTCGTATTGTGTTGGACATCTTGAAAAGCCAGAAGCTTTATGCGAAGTTCACTAAGTGTGAGTTTTGGTTGACTTCAGTTGCATTCTTGGGGCATGTAGTGTCAGAACAGGGGGTGATGGTGGATCCCCAGAAGATTGAGGCAGTCAAGAGTTGGGCTCGTCCTAGCTCTGTAACAGAGGTGGGGAGTTTTATTGGGCTCGCAGGGTACTACCGGAGGTTTGTTAAGGATTTTGCGTCTATTGCTACTCACCTGACCAGGATGACATAGAAAGATGTACCATTCGTGTGGTCCGATAAGTGCGAGGAGATCTTCCAAAAGCTCAAGACACTTCTGACCACGACTCTTATATTGTCCTTGCCGGTTGAAGGTAAAGACTTTATTATTTATTGTGATCCTTCACATTCTGGTTTAGGTGCTGTGTTGATGCAGGATAGGAATGTGATAGCCTAGGTATCTAGGCAATTGAAGGTGCATGAGAGGAACTACCCGACTCACGACTTAGAGTTGGCAGCAGTGGTCTTTTCACTCAAGATTTGGAGACACTATCTCTATGGGGTCAAGTGTGAGATGTTCACCGATCATCGCAGCCTGCAGCATGTGTTCACTCAGAAGGATTTGAATTTAAGGCAGAGAAGGTGGATAGAGTTATTGAAGGACTATGATGTGACTATTCAATATCATCTGGGTAAGGCTAATGTGGTGGCAGACGCATTGAGCCTGAAGACAGTTAGCATGGGTAGTTTGACTTGTTTGGGGTGTCCAAATGACCAGTAACAAGGGAAATTCGGGCCTTGGAGGCCAAGTTCATGCACTTGGGTGTGTCAGAACAGGGTGGGTTATTGGCCAGCATTGAGGTCAAAGCCACCTTCATAGAGTAAATAAAGGCCAAACAATTTCAGGATCCGAAACTGAGTAAACTTTGAGGTAAGGTAATATCCGGGGAATCCAGCGACGTCACGTTAGACTCCGGTGGAGTGCTACATTTCAGAGAAAGGATTTGTGTTCCTCGGGTTGATGATATAATTCAGAAAATCTTGGCAGAAACTCATGGTTTGTGGTACTCAATTCATCTGGGTGTGACTAAAATGTATAGGAACTTGAGATAGCATTACTGGTGGCCCGGGATGAAAAGGTACATAGTCGACTTTGTGTACAAATGTCAGAACTGCCAGCAGGTAAAGTATGAACATTAGAGACCTACAGGACTACTTCAGAGAATGCCAATTCCAAAGTGGAAGTGAGAAAGGATAGCCATGGACTTTGTGGTAGGTCTTCCCAAGACATTGGGGAAGTATGACTCAATTTGGGTCATTGTTAACACGCTGACCAAGTCCGCTCACTTCATTCTGGTCAGGGTAGATTATAATTCACAGCAATTGGCTAAGATCTACGTGAAGGAGATTGTGAGATTGCATGGGGTGCCACTATCCATCATTTTAGACAGGGGTATGCAGTTCACCTCTAAATTTTGGGGCAAGCTACATGAAGAGTTGTGTACACAACTCATTTTTAGCACAACCTTCCATCCTCAGACTGATGGTCAGTCGGAGAGGACGATCCAGGTATTGGAGGACATGCTGAGAGCATGTGTGATGGACTTTGGGGAATATTGGGACCAGTTCCTACTGTTGTGCGAATTCTCGTACAACAATAGCTACCACTCCAGTATTGACATGGCACCATTCAAGGCATTGTATGGGAGAAGCTGCAGATCACCGGTTGGGTGGTTTGAGAAAGGCGATGTAAAGCCTTTGGGAGTGGAATTGGTAAAGGAAGCGCAATAAAAGGTAAGGGGAATTCAGGCCAAATTGTTGGCTGCCCAAAGCAGGCAGAATGAGTATGCAGATCGCAAGGTCCGGGACATGGAATTTCAGGTTAGTGAATAGGTATTATTGAAAGTGTTACCAATGAAGGGAGTTATGCAGTTTTGTAAGAAGGGCAAGCTTAGCCCTCGGTTCACCTGTCCGTTTGAGGTTCTTGAGATTGTGGGGCTAGTGGCTTACAAGTTAGCACTACCACCTAGTTTGTCGGGCGTCCATCCGGTATTCCATGTATCCATGCTTAAGTGATACCATGGGGATGGGGACTACATCATCAAGTGGGATGAGGTGATTTTCGATAAGGATCTTCATTATGAAGAGGAACCAGCCTTGATTCTTGCTCAGGATGTCTGGAGGTTGAGGACAAAGGTGATTGATATGGTAAAGGTTCAGTGGAAGCATCATCCAGTTGAGGAAGCCACTTGGGAAACCGAGAAGGACATGCGGGACAAGTACCCTCATTTGTTTGAGGATTTAGGTACTACACTTTCTTTCCTTTATTTCCATAATTTGGGGTTTGATCATTCGGGGACGAACGATGGGAAATTGGTATCTGTTGTAATGATTGGGTCCGTCGTTATGGGTAGTCCAATCATGCCAAGTTTTAGAGTTAGAAAACTCTGGGTTTGAGAGTTTGAAATTCTAGGCTAGGCTAGCCTCGACCGATTTTGGAGCGAGGTGGAGTCTAGGGAAATCCGGGTAAGGATTGGGTTAGGTGTCTTATTTTGAGCTAGTTTTCCACGTATCCAAGACATAAAGGAGTCCAGGGGACTTTTTGGAATCGAATTCGGGTAAGTAGAACTCCCGAAATCGTGATTGACGTGAAGGGGTTGTTTTAGATCGTCGGGGGAAACAAGTGTGTTGTAAAATGGGCAAATTTTGGAGATTTCTGGACATTCTGTTCATGAAGAGCGCAACGGCTCCATCGTAGCGACCTCTGCTATAGTAGTGGAAAAAACCGCTATAACGGAAGTCAAGGAGGTCAACGCCGGTCAGAACCGCTATAGCGGAATGCTTCTGTTGTAACGGGACCACTATAGCGGAGCGGGGACCGCTATAGCAGGCTCAACGGGAATTAATGCAGAAATATTCTCCAAAATGTTCAGTTTTCACAATTTCATTTTGGGAGAAGGGCAAGGCGATTCCAAGCGATTTTCCTCCGGTTTCCATTGTTTTTCTTCCCTAAGGTAAGGTTTCTACTCCTCAAACTTTGTACTACTTTTTCTACGCGGTAGAATTGCTAGTAGGGAACTTGGGGAAAGGTTGGAATAACCTAGGGATGGTAGAATCCGGGGAAGAAGGGAGATTATTGGCATGAAAGTTCTTGGGTATTGTTAAAAACAAGGTTTATTGATCGCATATTGTTAAATTCTCTATTTTTATCCGTGAAAATGATAGAACTGGGGGAATTAATGTCGAAAAGCTCGGGAAAAAGGGTAGAATGATCTGGTTGGTCTGGAATTTGGGATTTGGTGTAATCCGGGTAATACGCAGGCCTTGTTTGTTAATTCAAGTACTTATATATTGTTTTAGACCAAGAACGAGAAAGGAATCCGAAACACGGGAAAGCTCGGGTCGAGTAGAGCTTGGATCATTTCGAGGTAGGTGATGGCTTACGATTTCTGTGAATGTTGTATATTTTTATACTCTTATCTAAGTGTTTGTATGAATTACATTGCTTAGAGGAATTGTTTAGAATGTCTAAGGGTCCTGTCTTACAGTCTGTGGATTGAACGGTGTGTTGCTTGTTGATTTTACAAGTTGTTTGTTCATTATTTGACTATGGATTAATTGACATTCGATTGGCTCGAGTACCTTGCCTGGTACGGATATAACAAATGATTGGCTCGGGTATCACGCCTAGTACGGGTTTATTTTACTGCATTGATATTATTGTATTGCATTGACTGTTATTAGTTCCGTGAGTGGACCGGGCTATTTTATTGAAATGTGATATTTGTTGGTGGTCCTTGAGTGACCGAGAATCCTGTTATATCTATTGAGTTGGCCTTGGATTAGGCTGGGTTGTCTGTTTAACACTTAAGTATTGTTTAGAGGGGATCCCAGGGTGGGTCCGGGTTAGACGAAAAGAGATGGTTTATTGGTTATATGATTGTTGCTTATAGTTAGAAAGGGTGGATTTCATGCTGGAACAAGCTAGGTAGAGACTTGTAGTCTAGGGGTGCATGTTGACTTGTTGCATGTCTTCCGTACTTATACTTGATTTGTTGTACTGATTATACAGTATTTTTATTTGGAACTGGCTGATGATCCTACCAGTACACAGTGGTGGTGTACTGATACTACACTTTCTTTTCTTTTTGTGAGTACAGACAATCTTCCAGCGGTTGATACGCGACCTCATCTGTAGTACCGACGTTTTCAGACTTCAAGGGTGAGCTGCTTCGATCGAGCTGCCTTGAATCTATCATTAGAGTTGTAGCCCACTTGTTTCGGGCTTAAACTATTTCCTTATTTTGGGGTTGCATCCCCATATTCTAGACATTGGTAGATTGTTTGGTACTGCGACTTTCAGATTTTAGGGGGTAATTTCTGCAGGTTTATATTAATGAAGTGGTTTTGTTATTATTGTTTTGCTAGTTTAATTTCCGCACTTTGGTTTTGAGCTGTTAGAACGGTTAAGTTCGGGGAAGTGATGGTTCGCTCACCCGGGAGGGTTAGGTGAGTGCCACTCACGGCGGTCTGGGTCGTGACATTTATATTATGGTCTTTAAGGCCCTCTTTTGATTAAAAAAAAGCTAGTTATATCATTATTCATTAACTATTTAGTTTGCTTATTAATATCTCTATTTGGTTCGAACGATATCATGGCAAAAGCTATTTAGTTTTGCAGATTATTAGTTTTTCTGAATTTGAGACTTGATTAGCAAATAGTAACACCATATAATATTGTCTTGCAAATATTTATGTTATTAACATTTTAAAATTAAAATTAAAAATATTATAAAAATTATATTTTTTAAGAAATAGGCTGGCCCGTCGAGGCCTGTAGCCCACAGAGTGATGAGTTGGACTTGCTGTAATCTAGCCCGTCATTTTGATGGGCCAGCCCGGCCTGGCCCATCAAATTCCTAAGCCCGTGTGGGCTAGCCCAGATGGGCTGGGCCAGCCCGTATTGACAGCTTTATTAAAGGGTGGTATTTATATCACTTTAAATAAATATAAAGGAGTAATAGAACCTTCACAAACTTTAAGTATCTACCTACAAATTCGATTCAACTTTAAGGGTATTTTATATATTTCCTCAAGTAAAAATAAGGGAGGGAGTGTATTGTCATTGCCATATTGCATCAGTTTCAGTCCAAAGATTCAACAAAGCAATCAAAAGCAGTAAACGGAGTGCACACGTAAAAGAAGGATTCTTAGTAATTATTGTTAAGATCATCATCATTATTTGGCATCTCTTCCAATTATACTATTACACAACTTTTCCCTAGACTCCAAAATGAAATCATTACTCACCGCTCGTCCGCTCATTCTTGACTTAATCATTCATTTTGCTTTACTCTGCTGGTTTTATTGTTACATCATTTTAAGCTAGAGTTTTATCATAGATTTTTAAATATTTTTTGAAAAATTAATTTTGAATGTAGTTTTAATACATGTTTGGTCATAATTTTAAGAAATATATTTTACTCTTTTTAAAAAAATATATAAAACGTAATTTATATTTTATAAGTTCTAAAAATTATTAAAATTATTCACAAGTTTGAAATAAAATGACTTAAAATTATTAAAATTATTCACAAATTTAACATAAAATTATCATTTTATAATAAATTAGATAATATATTAATCAAAAATCATAACACAATAATTTAATAAAATTACCAATAAAACAAATAGCAATTATTAAAATTTATTAAATTACAATTAATTATGAAGATTCATCGATAGATAATAATAATAATAATAATAATAATAATAATAATAATAATAATAATAACAACAACAACAACAACAACTAGCTATTCTTTAATATAAAATTTCCGTTCTACAAACAATCTCTTTAATAAGAATGCGTTTATGAGAGGTAGAAAAGATAGAATAATAGTTGGAATCATAATTGATGGACTTTCTTTTATAAAATATAAAAGTTTGGGATAATTTTTAAAATTTTAAAAGAACCCAAATATTAGATTTTTTACCCAAATATCATTTTTTCTAGTTTTCAAATTTTAGGAATTTTGCCAAAAAATTATGCCAAAACTTAATAAATTGTATGACCAAATAAATTTTGCCAAAAATATTTTCAAAAATTATTTGAGAAATCTGCCAAACCGGTACTAAGTATACATTCTACTTTCTACTTGGGGGTGATAAAATCAGCTCATAAAATTATGATTCATGCAATTCATTAAATTTGATGGGTTAATAATCTGCTTATTTTATTAAATAGATTTATTTTGATTCTCTTAGTTCAACTCATTTTAAAACTAGACTGATGTGCAAATTCAGATTGACTCATGAGAAACTTTGTCTAAATATTTTTAAAATAATATTTTTTATTTGATATATTTTATATAATCATAGTATAAGTAAAAAAAATTATTAGGTACTCAAACAACTAATAAAAAAATAAACTGTGAATTTAAAACTTAATAAAAATTAAACGGGTTGAATTATTATTCAATTTCTAGCACATTTTAATCCAATCTGCTTCAACTCAAATAATATTAAGTGAGCCAATGATTCATCCAGTCATCAACTCAATCTGTTTTGATATTTTCAATTTACTGATATATTGATGTAGATATAAAATGGATTTTATTAATTCAATTAAATTCATTTTTTTAAATTAAATTAAATTTAGCGTACATGTATATTACATCAATCGATAAAAAATACATGTAAGAAATACTTGTTTTCTTATTCATAATCAATTTGCATTCTTAAAAAAATGATATAACTCCCTGCACCTCTATGAATAAAGTCATAATATTATTTAATATTTACACAACAACATACCCTCCCTATGATTTTTGTCTAACAGAGAAAAGAAGAAAAAAGATGAAGAAATATAAGTTGAGTCTTTTGGCACATAATAATTGTCTACATTTGATCCACTTCATTTATTTGTAACATCGCATATTTTTTTCTCGTTTTTCAATTAAAAAATTTCAATTAAAAAAACACAAAAAATATGAGAATCAAATGTCAACTATTAATTTTTATCTATGCACTTGTATAGTTTTTATTTTATTTTTTGATAGAAAATATATATATTATATTATATTAAAAATGTGTACATAAAAAATTACATATTATATTGTCAGAGTGAATGAGACTATCACCATTAGCGTTACAAAAGTTAGTATTACATTTATTAGTGGTATTTGCAGTATTATAAAAATTGTTAATAGGAATAGAGGTACGTCTTACAAAAGTATTCCTTCCTGATTTGCTCGTCTCTAACAAAATAAGGAGCACGATCAAAGATAATCCTCAACAAATCATCTTACATTTTTTAATTTTTATAATAAACTACAAAATATCAACACAAATTTTTAAAGTATTGATATTGAATAATTATGACTGCAGAAATTTTAAGATGTTATTATTTTTTAATTGTGAGCCCGATAACAATTAAAAAAATTAATGTTTAATTATGTAAATTATAACCTTAAATTTATTAACTAAAAAAAAAAGATAAAAAGAAAGATCACGTTGCATACAAGAAAATGGTCTGAATCAAAACTAAATAAAAAGACAGAAAAAAGTAGAATACAAATAACATTTACTGAGAGATCTAAAATAAATTATTCTCAAAATATTAGTTAAATAAAATTATAGTTTAAGAATAAAACTCTTATTTATTACATTCTTTGAATAAATTATAATTATATAAATTAATATTTAAATTAATTTAAAATTATAAAATATTAAAACTGTTTACCTAGTTAATCATAAATAAAATTAAGCAGTACTAATATAAATAAATACGTAGAGTTTTAATAATATAATTTAGTATAAAAAATATTATTCTTTGAAGTACTGAATTTTGTATTTTTCTTTCTTTAAAGAATAGTAAGTAAATTATTCAAGTCTCTAATAAAACATGCTTTACATCTACAACTTCTTTAAGGAGTAATAGACATAATAGTTGAAGTTTCAATTGTAATAATATTATAAAATTTTATTTTCAACTTTTATAGCAAAACTCAAAAAACTTGATAGAATTGTCACTAATCAAGTCTTTTCGAATTTGTTTGGGGGGGGGGGGGGGGGTTGATTTACAGCACTTAATCAGAATTAGATTAAATTATGATTCTTTACTATTTACTTGTGAAGGTCAGGTTTAATAATTCATCAAGCTTTTTAAGTTTTTGAAATTTTGGACTGGCATGAAAAATTGAAAGACATAGTTAAAAATAATTTAAGTGGCACAAATTTTAATGACATATGTATCAGGCTGAAGCAAAAAATAAAGAATATCAAATTGGCCTTGAATACTTAAAATAGAAATAAATTTGGAGATATTTTCAAGCAATTTATCATTAGAGGAAAAATTGTCAGAATCAAAGAAAAATTATTTGAAGAACACCTTATAACAGTCGATAGGACAGTGTTAAAAAAAGCTCAGGCTGAATTTCTGCAGTATTTACATTATGAAAAAGAATTTTAAAAGTAAAAGGCATAAATTTAATGATTCACTGAAGGAGATAGAAATACTAGGTTCTTTCACAACCTGATTAATGGTAGAAGAAAAAAAAATTTAACTAGAATGCTTAAGCATGATGGATCCTGAACAGAAGGTGAAAAATAACTGGTGCAGAAAGTATTTTCCTTTTATAAGGAGCAATTTACAGGTGTTTCGGGTGGTGATAATCTTTTTTTATTAAATTTAATTTTTTTATTATTACTAATGACGATAATGGTGTTTTTAATGTTTATTCATTCGAGGAGAAAACTAAAAGAGTGATCTTTGAATTTAATGGGAATAGTACTAGTGGTCCTGATGATTTTACAGGTCATTTCTATCAGCATTATTGAAATATTATCGGGAGTGACATTATTGATATGCATGCTTTCTTTAATGAAAGTACACTGTTCAAATCAATAACATATACTAATCTAATTTTATTGTCCAAAAAAAAGGTGATTCAGAATTTATCTAACCTAAGATTCATCAGCCTAAATAATTTTATTTACAAGGTAATTTTTAAAGTATTACATAACAGATTGAAAGATTTGTTATTCAAGCTCAATTTTAGAATCAATCTAATTTTATTAAATAAAAAAATATTATTAAAAATATTCTATTAGCTTAAGAGATTATCACTGACATCAAAAAGATATGAAAGCCTGCAAATGTTGTGATCAAACTTGATATGGATAACACTTACGGTAGGGTAGACTGAATTTTTTTGATTAAAGTGTTGAAAAAAATAAATTTTAATTTTTTAATGGTGGATAAGATTTGAAGACTAGTTATTAATAATTGATATTCAGTACTTATTAATAGTCAAGCTCATGATTTCTTTCATTTATTCAAAGGAGCTAATCAGGGAAATTCTTTATTCTAAAGTTTCTACTTTGTTTATTTTATCTGCAAAGATATTATTTAAAGCTTTGAATAATCTATTTTATTTAGAGCTTTGA
Source organism: Jaltomata sinuosa (assembly GCA_003996215.1). Classification (NCBI taxonomy): domain Eukaryota; kingdom Viridiplantae; phylum Streptophyta; class Magnoliopsida; order Solanales; family Solanaceae; genus Jaltomata; species Jaltomata sinuosa. The sequence continues at coordinate 85,293 of QJPP01002020.1, read as the reverse complement.
ATTACTTAAATAGAGTGATAATACTAACCACTTTATTTATGCTGATGATATTATTACTTTTGTAGCTGTAAAAAAAAATCAACTAGCTAGTCATGAAAATATTTTAATTATATGACAAATAATCAGAGCAAATGATCAACAAAGAAAAGAATTTTTTCTATATGCATAACAAGGCAGTCCATTCTGTTATACATGAGGTTGAGAATGTCATATGTTTTACAAAAATAAATAAAATCTCTTATTACTTGGGAGGTTCAATTAGGCATACAAAAAGGAGAAAAATACATTTTATGAATCTCATTAAAAATGTTCTGAATAAGTTGAAAGCATTAAAAGGTAAAATATTATCTTTTGAAGATAAATTAATTTTAATTAATAATTTATTACAAATCATTTTATATACTTATTGTCTACAATTATTTTTTTGAAGTGTATTATTATTGACCTACATAAAAAATTTGTAAAATTTTTATGATCTTTTCATGAAGAAAAGAGAAATAAACACTGGTTTTTATGAAGTAAAATCTATTTTTCTAAAGATGAAGTAGGCTTGAAATTTAGATCTTGATTTAATATTTTTAAAGCTCTATTTGCAAAGCTATGATGAACTTCAGAATAAAAAAATCTATATGAACAAATTTTATGTGAAACAAGTATTGTAAAAGGCACAGACCTCAAATTATAAAATGAAAAAAAAATAGAATATGAAAACACATGCTAATCTAGGAATTACATTAATCAAGAGATTTGATGGGATCCTAAATATAATCACTCCAATATTTAATTTAATAATTAGATCGAGTTAAATGCTTTCAATTGTTATTTACCTTTATCTAATATTAGCTTATTCAATTTAAAAAATATGCAGCAGCTTATGTTACAAAAAAGATAGAGTGAGCCCAATAGTGCAATAATTATTCAATGAAAAGATTTGTAATTATATTATTCAAGACATAATTGTGATGGAGGGATCTAATGAGTGAAATAAATTTTGGTGAATGTTAAATAACAATGGTAAATTCTCTGTGAGTAGTGTTTGGGAGTTAATGAAATCTAAGGGAGAAGTTCAGACTTCTTTGAAAGAAATTTGAATTAAAGAGGTCCTTCTAAAAAAAATCTGGTGTGAAAGAAAAAAAATTCTATTGAAGAGTTTTTGATCAAGATTGAATTAGTGAATGAAGTCAAATATTATTGTTGTGATAATAATGCACAAAAAATTATTGAACATCTTTTTATACTTTGTCCTGTTGCTAATAAGATTTAGCAATTTTTTTCAAAGGCAACTAGATTGCAGATTTTTTTTTACAGCTTAAACACACTATTTTTATATGATGGAGAGCTGATTGTATTAGTAAATTAAAGTCTCTATTTAAGATTATTCTTAATTTTATTATGTGATGAATTTAAAGAAAAAATATCATTTATTATAGAGGAAAAATGTCAATTCATACCATGTTCATAAAGATCAACAGAAATGTGCACTTATTAGCAGTAAGTATATATGCCTGACTGAAAAAGATACCTACTTATTGATCAAATTTGATCAAATATTTTGGAGGATATATTCCTAAATTGAATTATAAGATCATTTACTGAAAGATGCCTAAAAAGGAGGTTTACAAATGCAATTATAATGACTTTAAGAAAGAAAATTCAGGTCCCAGTTCTAGTGCTTTTTATATTAGAGATGAAAACGATAATTTTATTTATACAAAGATCAAAGGAGTGGGTGTCACGATCCAACCCGTCGTGAGTGAACCAGTAATAACCAACACTTAGTATAATCTAACAGCTTAAAACGAGTTGCATAAAATAAACTAGCATTCAATATCTTAAAATACTAACACAATATAACCTGCGGAAAATCTCTCCCCCTCCCCCTTAGAATCTGAAAGTCACCGTACCAAAACATACTACTAATTGTCTAGAATACGGGAATGCAACCCTAACAAAATAAGAGAGAGTTTAAGCCCGAACTTAAAAGAAGACAACAAGGTAGCTCGATCGAAGTAGCTCACCCTTGAGATCTAAAAACGTCGGGTCTACAAGTAAGGTCGCGTGTCAGCCGCCGAAAGATTGCATGTACTCACAAAAGAAAAGCAAGTGCAGAATCAGTACACAACATCATATACTGATAGAATCATCGGCCACTCCAATAAATAGAATATGAACAATAACCAAAACATAGTAAGGTACAGAAAACATGTGAACAAGCCAATAGTATAACTAGACTACAAGTCTCTTCCTTAGCTTACTAACACATGAACCAAATAGCAATCATTGACTACACTCAAGACAACAATATATACCCTTTTCCACATAGTCTGGACCCACCAAGGATCTCCCTAATATCACCTAAGTGTTAGACATGCAATCTCTACCTACACCAAGACCAACTCCACAATTAGATATAATTACTCAGCCTCTCACAGACTATATGCAATAATCACAGTCAATAAGTATAACCCAGTCCACTCATGAAACCTTCAAAAAAATACAATAATACAATTAAAATAACCCGTACCAGGCATGATACCCGAGTCAATTATCATGAATTTTGGTACCAGGCATTATATCTGAGCCAACCATTAGTATTCCCGTACCAGGAGTAGTACTCGAGCCAACCGTTAGTATTTTCGTACCAGGCGTGGTACCCGAGTCAACCGAATGTCACACCAAGTCCAATCAATCACAAATAATGAACAAACATACTTGTAAACCAACAAGCAACAAACAAGTTCATTTCACAAGACTGATAAACGGACAATTAGACATTTACAACTCATTCCCTAAGCATACAACTCATACATTACTAAATAATGGTACATGGATACATAATGCATATTGGAAAATCAGTAGTCATCACCTACCTCGAATTACTCAAAGCTTTATTGAACTGGAGCCTTCCCTTTTTTTGAATCCCTTGCTTGTTCTTGATCTAGAAATAAATATATAACAATCACAATCAAATTTACTGGCCTAAAATACTCGGATTATGCAAAATCCCAAATTTCCAGGCCAAACTATGACCATTTCACCCATTCTAAGGCTTTTCCTAAGTTCGTCATTTTTACGGATACTCTTACAGAATTATGGCTAAGTGATCATAGCCCAACAATAATACACAAGGCCCAAGAAATTTAACACCCCAGAATCCCCTTTTTCCCCCGATTCTACCATTATTAGGTTAGCCACAATCCTTTCCCAAGTCCAAGACTAGCAATTCTACCCCATAGGAAAGATAGTGCGGAGTTAGGGGAGTAGAATTCTTATCTTTAGGATGAAAAATGATGAAAAATGGAGTAAGTTTGCCCAAAATTGCCTAGCCCTTCTCCCAAAACATTCTTGATAAGAATTAAACATTTTGAGAAAGTTTTCTGCATTAAACTCCGTCTCGCTCACTATGACGGTCCACGCTCCGCTATAGCAGTACCGTCGTAGCGAAACCATTTGCTATAGCGGTGCTGACCGACATTGACTTCCGCTATAGCGAATATTTTACCACTATAGCGATCAGCCCTATGGCAAGTGATGATGCACGTCATGGGAAAAAACTCAGAAAATCTCAAAAAGTGTATGTTTTACAATACACCTTGAATTCTTGATGTTCCAAAATAACCCCTTTACGTTAACCTTGATTTCGGGAGTTTTACTTATCCAAATTCACTTCTGAAAAGTTCCCCAGACCCCTCTATGTCTTAGCTAACAGAAAATCTATCTCACTTCAAGTCACATTACCCAATTCTCACTCAGATCGTCCTATACCATACCTCACTCCAAAATCGATCGAGACTAGCCTGGCCCAGAATTTTCAACTCCTAAACTCAAAAGTTTTCCAACTCTAAACTTGGCATGAAAGGTTTACCCATAATGACAAAATCGGTCGGTACAACAAATACCAATTTACCCATTGTCCATCCCTGAATGATCAACTTTAAAATATGGAGAATAAAAAGGTGAAAGTTTAGTACCTGAATCCCCAAACAAGTGAGGGTACTAGGCCCGCATGTCCTTCTCGGTTTCCTAAGTGGCTTCCTCAATCATATGATGCTTCCATTGAACTTTCACCGATTTAATCTCTTTTGTCCTCAACTTTCGGACATCCCGATCAAGAATCGCAACTGGTTCCTCTTCATATCGAAGATCCTTGTCTAGCAATACTTCATCCCATTTGATAATGTAATCTCCATCCCCATGGTACCGCTTCAACATAGATACATGGAATATTAAATAGACAATGGATAAACTGCACGACAGTGCTAACCTGTAAGCCACTGACCCTATCATTTTGAGAACCTCAAACGGGCCAATGAACCGAGGGCTGAGCTTGCCCTTCTTACCGAAATGCATGACCCCATTCATTGGTGACACTTTCAATAGTACTTTCTCACAATTTGTGTCTCTTACCGTGTGATCTGCGTATTCCTTCTGCCTGCTCTGAGCCGCTAGCAACTTGGTCTGAATGCCCCTTACTTTTTTTGTGCACTTCCTTTACCAAGTCCATGCCCATAGGTTTCATATCACCTGCCTCAAACCACTCTATAGGTGACCTACATCCCCACCCATAAAGGGCCTCGAATGATGCCATGTCGATACTGGAATGGTAGCTGTTGTTGTATGAGAACTCACACAATGGAAGGAACTGGTCCCAATGACCCCCAAAGTCAATCACACATGCTCTCAGCATGTCTTCCAACACTTGGATTGTCCTCTCCAACTGACCGTCAATCTGAGGATGGAAAGTTGTGCTGAAGGTGAGTTGAGTGCCTAACTCTTCATGTAACTTACTCCAAAACTTAGAGGTAAACTGTGTGCCCCTTCCTGAAATGATGGACAGTGGTACCCCATGCAGTCTCATGATCTCCTTCACATAGTTCTTAGCCAACTGTTATGAATTATAGTCCACTCTGACCGTAATGAAATGAGCTGACTTGGTCAGCCTGTCCACAATGACCCAAATAGATCATGCTTTCCCAAAGTCTTGGAAATACCCACCATGAAATGCATGGCTATCCTCTCCCACTTCCACTCGGGAATGGGCATCCTCTAAAGTAGTCCTATAGGCCTTTGGTTCTCATACTTCACCTGCTGGCAATTATGACACTTGGACACAAAATCAGCTATGTCCCTTTTCATCCCAGGCCACCAATAAAGTTGCCTCAAGTCCCTTTACATCTTGGTTATGCCCGGATGAATCGAATATCGCGAACCATGAGCCTCTGTCAATACCTTCTCAATTATATCATCTAACTAGGGAACACAAATCCTCTCTCTGAAGTTCATCACTCTGCCAGAGTCCAATGTGGCATCCCTGGACTCTCCAGATATTACCTTGCTCTGAAGCTTGCTCAACTGTGCATCCTAAAATTTCTTAGCCTTTATTTCTTCTATGAAGGTGGATTTGACCTCAAAACTGGCCAACACCCCACCATGTTCTGAAATACCCAAGTGCATGAACTTAGATTCCAAAGCCTGAAGCTCCTTTGTCAATGGTCGTTTGGACACCCCCAAATAAGCCAAACTGCACATGCTAATTGTCTTCCAGCTCAATGTGTTTGCCACCACATTGGCCTTACCCGGATGGTATTGGATGGTCACATCATAGTCTTTCAACAACTCCATCCACCTTCTCTGCCTCAGCTTGAAGTCCTTCTAAGTAAATACATATTGTAGACTGCGATGATCGGTGAACACCTCACACTTGACACCATAAAGGTAGTGCCTCCAAATTTTGAGTGCAAACACGACTGCTGCCAACTCCAAGTCATGGGTTGGATAGTTTTTCTCATGGACCTTCAACTTACTAAAAGCATATGCTATCACATTCCTGTCCTGCATCACTATGGTACCCTAACCCGAATGTGAAGCATCACAATATACGATAAAATCCTTACCTTCAACCGGTAATAAAAGGATGGGAGTCGTGGTAAGAAGTGTCTTGAGCTTTTGGAAGCTATCTTCACACTTGTTGGACCACACAAATGGTACCTCCTTCTGAGTCAACCTTTTCAAGTGAGTAGTAATGGACGCAAAATCCTTGACAAACCTGTGATAGTACCCTGCAATCCCCAAAAAACTCCTCACCTCAGTCACAGAGCTCGGCCAAACCCAACTCTTGACTGTCTCAATCTTCTGAGGATCTACCATCACCCCCTTTTCTGACACCACATGCCCTAAGAAATTGACTGAAGTCAATCAAAATTGACATTTGGAAAACATCGCATACAGTTTCTGGTGCTTCAAAATATCAAACACAATACGGAGATGTTCAACATGCTTGTCCCTACTCTTGGAGTAGATCAAAATATCATCTATAAACACGATGATGAACGAATCCAAATAAGACTTAAACACCCCATTCATCAAATTCATAAATGTTACTGGTGCATTTGTCAACCCAAATGACATCACTAGAAACTCGTAATGCTCATACCAAGTCTGAAAAATAGTCTTAGGAATATCCTCGGGACTAACCTTTAACTGATGATACCCTGACCTTAAGTCAACTTTTGAGAACCCAGATGCACCCTGTAACTGGTCAAAAAGATCATCTATACGAGGTAAAGTGTACTTATCCCAGATAGTAACCTTACTCAACAGTCGGTAGTCTATGCACATTTGCATACTACCATTCTTTTTTTTCACAAACAGTACCGGAGCACCTCAAGGCAAAGCACTGGATGGATACAATCCATGTCTAAGAGTTCCTGAAGCTGACTCTTAAGTTCTCTTAACTCTGCAGGAGCCATGCGATAAGGACGAACGGAAATTGGGCGAGTGCCCTGCTCCAAGTCAATACAAAAATCAATGTCCCTGTCCGGAGGCATACCAGGCAAATCCGTTGGAAACACCTCCTGAAACTCTGACATAATCAGAACTGACTCAGTTGATGGGGACTCCACACTATTATCCCAAAGATGAGCCAAAAAGGCCAAACACCCTCTCCCTACTAGTTTTCTAACCCGAACAAATGATATAATCTTAGCCGACTTAGGCCTGTACACACCTTCTCACTCTAGTCTATCCTTACCCAGAATCTCTAGAGCCATAGTCTTAGCATTACAATTCAATACACCATGATAAGGATACAACCAGGTCATGTCCAAAATAATATCTAAGACTACTATATCCAGAACTACCAAATCTACCCAAGTCTGCAACCCCACAAACATCACTGAATAAGTACGGTAAACATGAGTCACAATCACTGACTCTCCAACCAGGGTAGTCACATGGATAGGGGAATCAAGGACATCACATATCAAATCCAAACCCAACGCAAAGTTCACAGACACATAAGAATAAGTAGATCCTAGATCAAATAGTACAAAAGCCATCCTATTACAGATAAGAATTATACATGTGATCATCGCGTCTGATGCCTCTGCCTCAGATCTCCTTGGAAAAGCATAGCAGTGAGCTCGGTTATCAATCCGAGCAGCTTCTTTGGCTGGATGCACCGCACCCCTATCTGCACCGCCATTACCTCTATCTCCTTGACCTCCCTGAAAGTTACCTCACCCAACCTGTGGATGACCTCTAGCATAACCACATCTATCGGCTGGGACCACAACCTTGGATTACTGTTGAGCCTGATTACCAGTCTGTCTGTGAGGGCACTCCCTCTTAAATTGGCCCAGATCACCACAATAGAAATAACTGCGATCAAGTGTAGGCCTGCTGGTAGATGTGTAAGAAGTTCTCTGGCCTCTAGGAGCTGACGACTGCTGATTAGCTCCCGAACGACCACCTGTAGCAGCTGGCAGAGCTGACTGAATAGGATGGGCAGAGTACACATGTTGATTATGGCCCGAGAGTACGAACCACTGAAATTCCCCTCATTCTAGGACTTCTTGGCTAACACTTTAGCCTGCCTGACCTGCTTAACCCCTTCTAAATTGTTCACATAATCGGTGACCTCATTGAAGCCTCTCCCTGCTGAAGTCATGTGTACAGACAACACTTGCTAATCCTTGTTCATACCCTTTACAAACAAATGAACCCTCTCTTCTTTGGTACCCAACAACTGTGTAGCAAAATAAGACAAGGCATGAAACTTGGCCTCATAAGCAGAGATCGATATGCTACCCTGTTCTAGAGCCAGGAACTCATCCTTTTTGAGATCTCTCAAAGTACGAGGTATATACTTCTCTAGGAAGAGAGCATGAAACTGCTCCCAAGTCAGTGGAGGCAAGGTCGATGGCCGATATTCCACATGTGACCTCCACCATTACTCAGCATCACTCTATAGCTGAAAAGTGACAAACTCAACCCCATGTTGTTGCACAATGCCCAGCTTGTGAAGGCTCTCATAACAGTCTAATATGAACTCATAGGCATTTTCCTTCTCAGTACCCTGGAACCTAGGAGGTTTCATCTTGAGGAACTTGGTCAGCATCTCGTGCTCATTTTCTGTCATAATCGGACCTAGCATTGGTCTGAAGAAGTCGTCCGTGCCCGATGTTGCATCCATTCTAGGAGCTATAGTAACTGCTAGTTGAGTGTCCAGAGCTCGATTTGCATTACCCGCGAGGGTAGCTCCCGCACCAACTAGTCCACTCAGGAAGATCCACGCCTACTGAAATGCTTCAGGAGCGATAGGGGGAAGGCCTTCACCTCCAGCTGGTTCTGCCTCCGCCTGCTGCACACCCTCTTCAATAGCAACCTCGACTTCCTCTTCAACCTGATCCTGGGGTTAGGGAGGGGTCGCCTCACGTGCTCCTGCAGCACCCCTGGAGGGTGTTGCTCTACCTCAGCCCCTGCCCCTACCCCTCCTTCCACCTCTGATTGTCGGGCCTGCTGCTGGGACTGTTGGTCTCGCTCCATTATTCCTCGTATTATCCATTTGCGGACAGAAGAGTGAAAGAGTTAGATACCAATTTATATCACCAGATACCAATTAGAATCAAGTTATAGCACGAAGGAAGGAAGAAGAGATAGTTTACTAAAGTCCTATAGCCTCTCGAAGAAAAGTATAGACGTCTCCGTACCATTACGCAAGACTCTACTAGACTCATTTTTGTATGACGAGATCAACAAACCTAGGGCTTTGATATCATCTTTGTCACGACCCAACCTGCTGTGAGTGGCACCCACCCAACTCCCAAATGATCAAACCAGTAATAACCAACACTTAGCATAACTAACAGCTTAAAACCAGTTGCATAAAATAAACTAGCATTCAATATCTCAAAATACTAACACCATATAACCTGCAGAAAATTCCTCCCCCCTAGAATCTGAAAGTCACCGTACCAAAACATACTACTAATCGTCTAGAATACAGGGATGCAACCCCAAAAAAATAAGAGATAGTTTAATCCCAAAATAATTGGGCAACAACTTAAAAGAAGACAACAAGGTAGCTCGATCGAAGTAGCTCACCCTTGAGATCTGGAAATCAGTTTACACTTAGCAGCAAACTTTCAAGAAATTCCCTTAGCATGGTGAATTATGTTTGTCATTCCAAGGAGAATGCTTTAAATAGACATGAGCTTAGAAATGACATGAGACTATCTACGTTTCCAAACCTAAATCGCAAGGAATTCAACTCCAAATTTTGAGCCAAGCAAGACAGAATAAACTTCTCATTAGCAGGTTTACGAGTTAGCATAATCAATCTTACAATACAGTTTATCAACCAACACTGGAGGAAAATGATTTCTATTTCCTTTAAATAGCTGATCACAGTGAGGAGAAAGAGAGAAACAAGTTCTAAAACAAATCATGTGAACCAAGAGCATAACATTCATTGTGACAATTTTACTAAAACGAAACAGTAGAGAATGGTCTTACTTTCGAGGTAATTCTCAAGGTTTAAACTTGACCAAAGCACATACAACATCAAGGCATCAAACATGGTATCTTAGACAAAGTACTCAGCCTGTTAATAAGGCAACATGTTCAAGTTGGCAAACCTATTTGGTTTTAGGTAAAGGAGAGAGATCATTACTTTAGGGCATGGTCTGGATGAGGTACACTTTATATAGGAGGGAAAACATCTCATGGTTTTCAAAGAAGAGGGAAAACTTTTACCAAATGAGGTCAAGCATGTTGTAAAAAAAGGAAACCTGCTCATGCTAGTAACGCACAGAAAAAGAATGACGAATCCTAATTTCTGATATCATGAACATGTGCTATTATCGAGAAAGCCTGTTTGACATGCTATACTTGACAAGATTTCACTAATTTCTCTATATACTAGATGAGCATGTATTTCTAATAAATCAAATAAAAGAGAACAGGAACATCTAGATGTAAGCACATTGTCTTAAAATCAAAGTCACTAGTAGAGAAGATCAAAATACAAGAAATTGATCATGTAAAGGCAAGGCAGTCTTAGTTAATTAACATGTTGCTGGAGATTAGTAAAACTCTAAGGCCTTCGACTGTTACATCGCTAAACAATGAGAAATGGTCATGTTTGGACGAAAACTAAGCAAACAAAGTCACACAGAATCAGTGAATTAAACCGGCTATGCTCAAAACTCATTCTCAAAAATAGCCTACTTACGCTCAATAGGCTAGTTCCTTGAAAAAAATCTTTACGCAAACACAAGCGACACTTTTATGAACACTTAATAGTTGTGAAAACAACAAGCATCATCAACCATAATCCTTGGATTCTATTTTGAAGGCAGCAAAACAAAATTTAGCATTTCCCCCCCTTAAATCTCTACCACGACAGCTAGAGGGGGCTCAAACTCCCATTGAACAACGAAACAACATAACGTATCAACCCTCATACAAAAGCAGTTATCAATACGAGAAGAGAACAAAAAGAAAATCAAACGAAAAAAAAAGAACACTTCAGAGCTTGACAACAACTTCTATAAACAGGTTTTAAAAAGGAAACCTTCATCCGCAAATTTTAATACCACATCATATAAATTAGATAAGACCAGTCGGAAATCCAACATGATAATTTCTAGAAGAGCAAAAGAAACAGAACAACATAGCCAGCCTAAAACCAGCAGAAATATTTCTAAAGGAAAAGAAAAGAATAGACAAATTTACATCATGTTAAAAGAAACAAAGGAGAGGAAAGAAATATAATGGGTTTACCTCCTTTGGAGCAGCCAACTGGGACAAACGAACCTCATCGGAATCACCTTACCACCGCCAAAATTGAACTGAGCTTATCGAAATCAATGAGAACACTCTCTTTTTAAGTGTATTTCCCTCTGAATTTTGGTTACGTGAGATTAGTGGAATGCTCCACCAAAATCTCCAAGTCTTCCCCCAAAATCAGCTCTAGCCCACCTCAATGGAAGAGGGGGTTTATATAGGGGTTTTGGGGTCGAAAAGAGGGGGGGAAACAGAGGGAAAAATTGGAAAACCCTTTTGGGAATTCAAATTTTGAAATCAATCCATACAAGATGAGCCACGCATGTACCTTCTTGGTACAAATTTGAGCTAATTTTGCCGCGAATTTTAGAAGAGGAACGTTAAGAGAACCCAGCTGGGTCTGCCAGCTCGATGATTAACAACGAATGGATGGAGATGACTGGGAACCCGGACGGCATTTAGGAATTAGGGCGGCGTTTGTAGGTGTTGTTGTCGTCGTTTGCAGCTGGGTGACAGAGAGGCGTACTGGGTCATTTGTTGTCGTTGTCTGCAACAGAACAACAAAGAGAGAGAGGGGGTTCATTTGTTTTTGTCTGAGTTAGAGAAAGTAAAGGTGTGAGGGAGTATAAAGGTGTGTAGTGGGGTTGGGCCGGAGGTGGGATGAGGCGGATAGCAAAGGGGAAATATGGATGGGCCAAACGGGTTGTAGGTGTTTGAGCCCAAACGAGTTGAGGGAGTATTAAGGCTGGTTTAACATTTGGCCACATTTGCAAAATGTGGCCATTTATTTTAAGGATTTAGCCAAATTGGAAATAAATTGGGACTCTACCCAAACTTTTCTGGTTCACCCCAACATTCCCCACTTGTCCGACTGTTGCTGAGCAGTTTTTGGATATCAAACGGACCTCCCCAGAAGGTAATTTTAATGTGGCTCTGACTATGATTTAAAGGTTTTTTTAGAGATTAGGCTAGCGTAGGAATAAAGATGAATTACTTAAAATTAACCACTCGCGCCTTTTCAAACTTAAACGAATTGAAATAATCATCATGTTTAACACATAATTACCCCACTTACGATTATAAAAATTAATTTATTCAATTAATTTCATTTTAAATTAATTTGAAGGAAAATCAAGCGTTTAATCTTTTAAAAGGATTTTCTTATAAAATTAAACTTTAAAATAATTCTTTAAGTAAATTTATATAAATTTCACATAATTAAATATGAAAAATATAAATTGTTACTCAGAACTATTATAAAGTTAATTTGAAAATATTTTATCCCTTTTTACAAAAACAATTATTTCAAAAATTGTTTAAGGTTTAAAAGGCTCAAGATTAATTCGTAATGTGGAGGGTAAAAAATGGGTGTCAACAACCAAAACATAGTAAGGTACAGAAAACATGTGAACAAGCCAACAGTATAACTAGACTACAAGTCTTTTCCTTAGCTTACTAACACATGAACAAAGAAGCAACCATTGACCACACTCAAGACAACAATATATACCCTTTTCACATAGCCCAGACCCACCAAGGATCCCCCTAACATCACCTAAGTGTTAGGCATGCAATCTCGGCCTACACCAAGACCAACTCCACAATTAGATATAATCACTCGGCCTATCATGGACCATATGCAATAATCACAGTCAATAAGTACAACCTGGTCCACTCATAAAACCTTCAAAAGAACATAACAAGGCAATTAAAACAACCCATACCAGGCGTGATACCCGAGCCAACCATCATGAATTCTCATACCAGGTGTGGTACCCTAGCCAATTGTTAGGCGTGGTACCCGAGCCAACCATCACTATTCCCGTACCAGTCGTGGTACCCGAGCCAACTGAATATCACACCAAGTCCAATCAATCACAAATAATGAACAAACATACTTGTAAACCAATAAGCAATAAACAAGTTCATTTCACAAGACTGATAAACGGACAATTAGACATTCACAACTCATTCTCTAAGCATGCAACTCATACATTACTAAATAGTGGTACATGAATACATAATGCATATTGGGAAATCAGTAGCCATCACCTACCTCGAATTACTCAAAGTTCTATTGAACCATAGCCTTCCCTTTTTCTGAATTCCTTGCTTGTTCTTGGTCTAGAAACAAATATACAACAACCACAATCAAATTTACTGGTCTAAAATACTCAGATTATGCAAAATTCCAAATCCCTAGGCTAAACTATGATCATTCCATCCATTCTCGGGCTTCTCCATCATAAATTCACCTAAGTTTGTCATTTTTACGGATACTCTTAGAAAATTATGGCTAAGTGATCATAACCCAACAATAATACACAAGGCCCAAGAACTTTAACACCTTAGAATTCCCTTTTCCCCTGGATTCTACCATTTTTATGTTAGCCACAACCCTTTTCCAAGTCTAAGACTAGCAATTCTACCCCGTAGAAAAGATAGTGTGGAGTTAGGGGAGTAGAATTCTTACCTTTAGGATGAAAAATGGTGGAAAATGGCGTAAGTTTGCCCTAAATCGCCTAGCCCTTCTCCCAAAACGTTCTTGATGAAAACTGAATGTTTTGGAAAAGTTTTCTGCATTAAATCCCGTTTCACCCGTTATGGCGGTCCACGCTCCGCTATAACAGTACCACCATAGCAAAACCGTCTATTATAGCGGTGTTGACTGACATTGACTTCTGTTATAGCGGATATTTTATCGCTATAGCGGTCACCGCTACGGCATAGTGACGGCACTCATCATGGACAGAAACTCAGAAAATCTAAAAAAAGTACCCATTTTACAACACACCTTGAATCCTCGACATTCTGGAATAACCCCTTCACGTCAACCTCGATTCTGGGAGTTCTACTTATCCAAATTCACTTCCGAAAAGTTCCTCGGACCCCTCTATGTCTTAACTAACAGAAAATCTAGCTCACTACAAGACACATTACCTAATCCTCACCTGAATTGTCTTAGACCATACGCCGCTCTAAAATCGTCCAAGACTACCCTAGCCCCGAATTTTTAACTCCCAAACCCAAAAGTTTTTTAACTCTAAACTTGGCACGAAAGGTTTACTCGTAACAATGAACTCGGTCGTTACAGTGGGAAAAGTCTCTATCTTGACTGCATAAGCTAGGGCTTTGAAATATGAGTTTGAATATTGTGTTATCCATAATCTCTTATCGGTGATCTTAAAAATTGATTCTTTGACGATGAAAAAAGTATTAGATGGTATCTAGAAAGTACCATGGAGCATTGTTATGAAGGTCAAGCAAATAAATATGTTGAGAATAAATAATCAGGTGAAAGTTCAATACATATTTTGAGAGAAAAATAGTATGACAAATTTTTTTGCTAACTAATTTTTAATTTTACAGATACACCAATTAAAATTACAACACAATGTAAAAAAAATTATCTCATTAAAAGATAATTATCAAGATAGAAAAAAAATCTAGTGCTGAATCTTCGCATTACAAAGTGTCAAAACAAAAACTATAAAATGTAAAAGGCTGATACAGCATAAAAAATAATTCAATAAACATAGCAAATTCAGATTAGTCAATACCTGAAAATTTCATGTGGATCTAGATTGATTTTTCATAAATTAAAAATGAAGTTGAAGCTGATTTGATAAGTTAAGGATGGACCTTTTAATTCTCTGTCCTTGACAGTGGTATTAACGTCCTTTGAGGTTCAACCTGCTGGAAGAAGGAAGAAAGAGTAAATTCTTAACTTATTGCATCTGAGTTTTGGAGAAGAAATTGGGACTGAGCTTACCTCGTTCATGCTGCATATTTTGTGTTGATAGAGAGCTGAAGAAATCTTCAATGAGTTTGATTTTATGACGCTTGTGAGATTTAAAGCATTTTTGTAAAATACTCTCAAGTTCATTGTTATACGCAAATCACATCTGACTAATGGAGGTTCAAAGATGATTTTTTCTCTTCCGGTGTTCATCAACGTCACCAACAACTTGGTCGAGCTTATCAGAGAAGATGAACAGATTTGAAATGCTAGTTAGATTAATTTTAGGTAATTTACATAAAATTCACATCTTTAGAGTCCACTTCCTCTTTAAGACACTAATTTACCTAATTATATTTTTTATCACTTGTCATGCTTCGAATACATGCATATCTCACGTTGATTGTATGTATCTCAAATACATTGATAATTAATTATGAAAATTTTAATTAATCAAATCTCTTAATACAAAGCAAAAATCAAGGCATGTATATGTGTTTAATTAATTTTATTTTATTATTTTTTAAAAATAATAAATTCATTAATTTCATTAATATAAGACGGAAACATGTATATCTTAGTTATGTAATTTGATTACTTTTTATCTAGTGTATCATTTTATATGTATTTAGTATTAATTTTATGTATATTATAATGTGTATCAAATATTAATTTTATGTATCTGTTTATATGTATCTAGTATTAATTTTATGTATTTATTTATATGTATCTAATATTAATTTCATGCATATGTTTATGTGTATCTAGTATTAAATTTGATGTATCCAATATCAATTTTATATATTATATCAAAAATACAGTGAATTCAGTATTAATTTGATGTATCTAATATGAATTTTATATAGTGAATTCAAAATACATGTATTTAGTATCAAGTTGTCCCATCAAAACTTTTGATACATGTATCAGTGCATAGATATATGCTTAAAAAAAGAAGAAAAAGAAATATATTCATGTATCTGTGATGTATCCAGTATCAATTTCATACATTATATTCAAAATACAGTAAATTTAGTATTAATTTGATGTATCCAATATAAATTTTATATAGTGAATTCAAACTACATGTATCTAGTATCAAGTTGACCCACTGAAACTTTTGATACATGTATTTGTGCATAGATATATGCTTAAAAGAAGAACAAGATGATGAAGAATAAGAAGAAACACAGATCTGGTCGAAAAAACTCTATTTTCCCTATGCCCATTTCCACCGAAAGAAAAGAGAGAGGAGAACCGTCCAAACTAACTGTAAATCTTGCTTTTCGTCATTGCTGGCGGAGGATTCAGGGAGAAGAAGATTCTATTATTAATTAAAAAGCGGTGGAAGGAGGAGTTTACCAGCCGACAACTGAGGAAACTAGGGTTGCTTATGAGGCCATGCTCAGTTTGATTCAACATCAATTATGTGGACAACCTCTCAACATTGTGAGTGCGGTGACTGATTTTGAGGCGAACGAAGAAGACGAAGAAGAAAGTGACCTTGATGTGGTGTCAGATGATAAAAAAGAGCAGGTGGAGGGAGAGTTGAGAGAAACCAAATATTTTAGGAGAGAAAAACTTGAATTGAGTGATTTGGATTTGGAAGAAGCGTGATTTACATTGTTGGAGAAGGGATCTGTTTTGGTGATGTATCTGATATAAAGAAAGAGTTTTTTGATAAGATGTGGTATATTATGTAATTAAAATAAACTGATGGGAGAAATAATAGATATAGTAGAGATGTTTAGTTCTTTAGGTAATTTATCCATTAATTTTCTAGAGCATTTTGCCTTTACTCTCTTTCTTGTTGTTTGTCAATTACAATAGCTTATTTTCTTTTTTAGTACTTGTCTGATTTTGTTTTGGGCCTGGGTCAATAGGACCCGGGTCATAGACTTTTTTTTACTTTGAATAAAATGGGCCTGGCCCGAGTTTGAATAAAAATAATTTACAGTAAAACATTAACAGGAAATTAAATGGAGTGTCCCCAAAAGTGAGTGGTCTTCAATTTTTGCCCCTCATAAGAAAAGTATTTAAAGAATACCCTTCCTTCCTTTTTATGTATAGAACAAATACATTTTTACCCCTCTACACCACAACTCTTCATGTTCATTTGTCTCTCAACTTTTAATTTTCATTTTTTCATTTTTCTTTTATCTTTTTAATTTTTTTCTTTTTTCTTTTTTTCTTCTTTTTTCTCAATTTTTTTAATTCTCGTTTTCTTTTTTCTCAACCTTTATTTTTATTTTTTTTATTTTTTCTTTTTCTCTCAACTTTTTTTTTTGTTCTTTTTTTTCTCAACTTTTATTTTTTTCTCTTTTTTCCTTTTTTTTTAATCTTTATTTTTTCCTTTTCTCTTTTTTTCTTCTCTTTTTTTCTTTTTTCTTAACCTCTATTATTTTTTGCTAATGAACAAAAAGTTGGATAATCCGCAAAGAGGTTCTTCTTTATTTGAAACTGAAGTAAATTTAAGGACGTGCTTTGTTATTTGGAAGTCCTTTGGAACAAGTCTTGCTCGTGGGGCATAACTTCTTGTTTGAAATTTTTTGAGCTAAGTCTTGCCTCTAAGGCAAACGTTATAGAGCATCTCATGATCAAGACACAATGTGCTAGTGTCAACTCTTGACCATGAGGCGTAACTTGTTGTTTGAAAGTCTTTGTGCTAAGTTTTGCCTTTAAAGCAAGAGTTACAGAGCATCGCATAAATCAAGACACAATGTGGTAGTGTCAACTCTTGCTCATGTGACGTAACTTGTTATTTGGAAGTCCTTGGGCTAAGTCTTGCCTCTTAGGCAAGCGTTATAGAGCATCTCATAAATCAAGCACAATGTGGTAGTGTCAACTCTTGCCCATGGGGTGTAACTTATTGTTTGAAAGTCCTTGATGAGGTAGTGTCAAGCCTTGCTCGTGGGGCATAACTTGTTGTTTGAAAATTCTTGAGCTAAGTCTTGCCTCTAAGGCAAGAGTTATAGAGTATCTCATAAATCAAGACACAATGAAGTAGTGTGAACTCTTGCCCATGGGGTGTAACTTGTATTTTTTGAGAGGTCCTTGGGCTAAGTCTTGCCTCTGAAGCAACTGTTATAAAACATCTCATAAATCAAGACACAATGTACTAGTGTCAAGTCTTGCTCATTGGGCATAATTTGTTGTTTGGAAGTTCTTAGGCTAAGTCTTGCCTCTAACACAAGAGTTATAGAACATCTCATAAAACAAATAAAAGTCAAGAAAAATGATTAAAAGAAAGAGAAAATAAAAAATAAAAAAATTGAAGTTGAGAGAAAAAAAATAAAAATTGAGAAAAAAAAGGAAAAAACGAAGAAAAAAAATAAAACAAAAAATAAATGAAAAAATAAAGGTTGAGAAAAATAAAAAAAATAAAAAATAAAAAGGAGAAAAAAAATAGAATTGAGAGGAGAAAAGGAAAAAAATAAATATTGAGAAAAAAGAAAAAAACGTAGAAGAAAGAATAAAAGAAAAATAAAGGTTGAGAAAAAAAATAAAAGAAAAAATAAAAATATAAAAATAAAAAAGAGAAAAAATAAATATAAAAGTTGAGAGACAAATGAGCATGGAAAATTATTTAAAAATATTTGAGGTATAGAGGGGCAAAAAGGTAGTTGTTCTATACATAAAAGCAAGGAAGGCTATTTTTGTAAGACTTTTTTTATGGGGGGGCAAAAATACAAAGTCACCCCCCTTTAAGGAGCATTTGTGTAGTTGTCCCAAACATTAATTCTTCTTCCTAATATTGACGTAGGAAAAAAAATCTACCAACATTAATTCTCTTTCTCATATATTTTAGGATTCTATATTGATTCTACTAATACCTCTTATCATATATTTTAGAACTATTTAATTTCAAGTTTAAAAGTCTTGAGTCAATATTATAAAGATAATTAAATAATAATTTAAGTAAAATAGTAAATGACTATTTTATCTATTGTAGTCTTTTAATGAATGACAAAAGTTCAATCAACATTTCTAACGATCTTCATGCTTTTAAAATAATATAGATATAGATTATTATATGTGAATAAACAAAAAAAAATTTGAAAGGTTGAATAAGTTTACAGCCCCTTAAATTTGACAGTAAATATCATTTAGACATTCAATTTACAATTTGTTTCAATTGAACACACATATGATAATGTATTTTTATTAGACAATTTTGGCATCTTTTAATCTTAAGCATTAGCCAAAATAAACTATAAAACCTCACGCCTATTTTAATTGATGTTGGTATGTATAATTAAAGGAGGAGATGATAAACTTTTTTACGTTATAGGCATTTGAAAACACGCACAATTTTTTTTTCCAAAGTATGAACTGAAAGTGTTTAATAGGAATACATAATCATGTGTTTATTTAGAACATACTATAGCTCGATTGTCTAAATGATATTTACTGACAAATTTCATGGCTCATCGATGTGTTCTAATTTAGCAATTCAAAACGTGTATATATAACATGAAATTCATTCTAAACTCACCGACCTCAAATTCTAAATTTGTCTTTGATTGTAGATCAAACCTGAAGGTACTTTCTATTTTCTCGTGATTTTTTATGTTGATATCCAAAGAAATGCCCCTTTGATGGTCAGAAAGTCAAGTTTAAATTCATATCAGCTAAATTAATGACGAGTTCAAAAATTTAATGAAACTGTATTTTAATTAGATTTTTCTCTTTTCTTGCTAATTATGTAATCTAATTTTGCAGTTATCTATCAAATATAAAAATAATAGGATATGCTACTGAAGAATGGCCAGCTCTCCCATAATTATATCTTACTTCCGTCAAGAATATAGATGATGGAGTGGATTGTTTGTTTGAAATATAAAGATGAGTTATGAGTAGTAGTCATGGGTATTAGGATGATGGCAGAAGGCATGGTCATATGGAATTATCTCACTAGGCACACAAAGTGGACTCATAATTAATTATCATCATTTTTAATTGCCACCCAATATAATTTCACTATGCTTATTGTGTATCACATATTTTTATATTAATAACTCATTCATGATTCGTTACTGACAATACTTATAGTTACGTTGGCCCCATTTCTCTCCAAAGCTATATTTGAATTATAATAACTATAGTAGTATATATATAAACAACAACAACAACAAAAATAACAACAAAAAAAACAACATATATTCTCACTGAAATTTAAAAAAAAATAAAAAAATCTCCTCATCGCATGTCCAAACCATCTCAGCCTCACTTCTCTCATCTTGTCCACCGCCTTGTCCTGAATATCATGGTCCTATTATTTCTAGTATGTCCACACATCTATCTCAACATTCTTATTTCCGCAACTTGCATTTTCTGAACATGAGAGTTCTTAGCTGGTCATCACTCCGCTTCATACAACAAAGTCGGAGGCAAGTCTCCACTTTATCCACGCCGAACTAATACGATGTGACATCATCATTGATGTCCCCACTTTCTTGAATTAAAGACCCAAGATAATAGAATAATATAGTATAAATATATCAATTTCAGTTTTATATTATTATTGAGGGACATTGCTTTCTAAATCCGAAAGCAGGTTAATTATAATAACAAAAGCTCATAATTTTCTCCATTTCCACTCCGTGCCTTGTGGTAAATATGCAAGTCATATGATTTACATGAAGAATTTAGATCACGGAAGATTGTGGTGAGGTAATAAATATTTTTTAATTTTTTAAATAGAATTGTGAGTTTGAAATACGAAAATATAATCGTCCTTGATAAGAGGCATTTTATTTTTAAAGTAGGACTTGATGGCACAAATCCATGTTAGAAAATAGTACACCGAGCGGAAGCATTCCAAGAACAAACTGCTTACATGAATAATAGACAATAAATACCAACACGTATTACACATAACCTCTTGAAGCGTGAACAAATATCTTGAAGTAAGCCCGACTTTAGTTCTACGGTCTTCTCCAGTGATCCCAAATTCACAGTTGAACTCTCTCAATACTTGGGTGGGCAAGTATTGTGCAGAAAATCAATTGTTTCTTTCTAGGTTGAAAGAACCCCTATTTATAGAGGAGCTCTCCCAATTTAAAAGGGAGAATAAGAAACATATGTATGTTTCAAAAACAAGAAAAACAAAACTCGTACTTTTTGTTTCAAAACCAACAAAAACGTGTACTTTTTGTTTTTCTTTTTTTTCTTTCCCTTAGAAAATAGGATTTTGAGTTCTAGTTAAATATGGGCACTGTAGGGACCACATAATTAATTACTGAGGCTCCCTATCATGAAAAATAATTTAAAATATTAATTTAAATTATTCTTACCATAATAAATTACAAATCATTCCACTAGAAATTCATAATTGCACTCCTCTATTTATATTTCATAATTCCCTATTAAACACTTATGTAATTCTCCATGTTAAGATTACAGATACTAATCAATAAATTAAATTACTGACGAATTTAATTAATGATTAATTTCCTTTAGAGCAATACTTAACTTATTTCATATGTCGGATCCATAAATCCAGCGGTCGGGTTTACACATGAACACTTATAAGCTTCTCATAAAAGGTGTATCATCAATCTCTATACCGAGACATGGATTCTATCAACTAACTTATTATTTCACCAATATATATTATTATCATCCAATCTATCAGGCATGTTGACCCATCTCAGGATCTCGCCTTTTAATAAATCAAAAAGATAATTAATATATACAGCTCATAACAGTTATATCAAGATTGAGAATATAAGTACATTTAATAGTTTAGAGAATATGTTTTTATCAGTCAGTCTAAAACATCTATCTCTACTCGGTCATGTTCAATACATACAAAATGCACTAGCACGAGAAGTTAGAACTATATCATTCTCGTAATCAAGATAAATTACTTTTAATCTCGTGCTACAATCATTCTGATGGATTGTTCAAATTCCGATCTACAATTGTGAACTATAACTTTAACTTATAAGAAATGATGATTTAATCTTCTGTTTATAAGCTTAAACTCTATACACTAAATCATCTACTATATAAGTTGAGGACACATATATGACAAAATGATCTATTTAATGTAACACTTTATTGAATTAAATAAATAAATAAATAATCGTTCAATAAACAATATTATATCAAAATTGCATGGTTAATAGTATATCCTAACAATCTCCCACTTAGACTCATAACCATGCACCTACAACTCTAACTCCCATTCCTTCTACATGCCTATCAAAAGACTTTTGTGGCAAGACTTTTGTGAAAGGGTCTGCCAGGTTGTTCTCCGATGCAATCTTCGCAACTAGCACATCTCCTGTCTGCACTATGTCTCGAATCAAATGGTACTTACGCTCAATGTGTTTTGCCCTCTTATGACTATGTGGTTCCTTTGAATTTGCAACTGCACCACTATTGTCACAATAAATAGTAAGTGAGGCTTTTCTATCGCAGAGACTACCGCCAAGTCTTTTAGGAAGTTTCTGAGTCATACCGCCTCCTTAGCTGCCTTAGAGGCTGCTACATACTCGTCTTCCATGGTGGAATAAACAACACAAGTTTGCTTGATGCTCCTCCAAACAACGGCTGCACCTCCTAAAGTAAATACATTTCCAGAGGTCGACTTACGAGAGTCCTTGTCAGACTGAAAATCTGAGTCTGTGTACCCAATTGGCATTAACTCATTCGAATGGTAGACTAGCATGTAATCCCTAGTCCTTTTCAGGTACTTGATTATATGCTTAACTGTCGTCCAATGTTCTCATCCAGGATTAGACTGAAATCTGCTAACCATGCCTACAACAAAGCAGATATCAGGTCTAGTACACAACATCGCATACATGAGGCTTCCAACAGCTGATGCATAAGGAACCGCCTTCATTTTTTTTTGTCTCAACATCTGTCTTAGTACATTGATCCTTAGATAGAGAAATTCCATGTCTAAAAGGAAGAAATCCTTTCTTGGAATCATGCATGCTTAACCTGATAAGAATAGTATCAATGTAAAGAGCTTGAGATAAGCTTAACATCCTTTTCTTGTGATCACGTAGAACCTTGATCCCAAGGATGTGAGCAGATTCTCCCAAATCCTTCATATCAAAATTACTGGACAACCATTCCTTAACTGAATTCAATAAGCCCACATTATTTCCTATGAGCAAGATATCATCAACATACAATACCAGAAAAACCACTTTATCCCCATTCTACTTTTTGTACACACAAGATTCATCAAGACATTGCTCAAAATCAAAGGTTTTAACCTCATTGTCAAAATAAATGTTCCATGCCCTAGAAGCTTACTTTAATCCATAAATGAATCTTTTAAGCTTGCACAACATGTGTTCTTGACCTTTTTGAATGAAACCATCTGGTTGTCGCATAAAAATGCTTTCATCAAGACTTTCATTAAGGAAAGATGTCTTGACATCATTTGCCAAATCTCATAATCATAATGAGCATCAATGGATAAGAGAATTCTAATAGACTTAAGCATGGCTACTAGCGAAAAGGTTTCCTCATAACCGATCCCTTCTTTTTCAGTAAACCCTTTTGCAACAAGCCTAGCTTTGTAAGTTTGTACTTTTATGTCTACTCCTCTCTTTTTCTTATATATCCACTTGCATCCAATGGGTTTGAATCCATCTACAGGTGGTTCTACAAGATCCCAGACTTTATTGGAATTCATGGACTCCATTTCTAATTTCATAGCAACAATTCATTTTTCTGCATCTTTATCCTGTAGTGCTTCATCGTAATTCACGAGTTCAGTATTCAACTCTTCAGGGATTAGCTCAAAAGACTCTCCCAAGAGTGCATACCAAATTAGTTTTCTTATCTCTCGCCCACTACGACAAGACACTATAAGAGGGGCAGGTGCTGAAAAATGTGCACTAGTATGATCTTGTGGTTGAACCACATCATTTATAGGATCTTGAGTCTCTATGTTATTCTCAGCACCTTGTGGTATGGGAATATCAACGACTTCTTCCTCTAGTGCAATTTCCTTAATACAACTCCCACTACTTTGATGCAATGGATTTTCGAAATCTTGTACTTGTGGAACTGTATGTTCATCAACATTTGTCCCACTACTTAAAAGCAATGGTATGTTAATCCTAACATCTGGCATTTGATTTTGATTTTCATTATTGTCAGTAGATTGATTTTGATTTGTTATCTCATTGCTTAATTCCTGTAAAATTAGTTTACTTCTAGGAACGTGGTTGGTTAAAAAAATTCCTTTCTAGAAACTTGGCATTTGTACTTACAATGACCTTCTTTTCTTTAGGATTATAAAATAGATCACCTTTTGTTCCTTTAGGGTACCCAATAAAAACGCAAACTTCCATTCTTGGTTTCAATTTTTCTGCCTTCCTTTTCAGCACATGTGCTGGACATCCCCAAATCCGAACATGTTTTAAACTAGGTTTGTCCCCAGTCCACAGTTCTACGGGTGTTACAGGTACAGACTTAGAAGGAACCAAGTTCAAAATATAGTTTGCAGTTTCTAGTGCATATCCCCAAAATGAAAGGGGCAAATCAAAGTAACTCATCATAGATCTAACCATTTCTAAAAGAGTCCAATTTCTTCTTTCCGCTATACCATTCTGTTATGGCATTCTAGGTGAAGACATTTGAGACGTAATTCCTTGTTCTGATAAGTAACTAATGAACTCTGTAGAGAGGTACTCGCCACCACGATCAGATTGTAGTGACTTGATATATTTTTCATGTCATTTCTCTGTTTCTGCTTTAAACTCTTTGAATTTCTCAAAGCATTCAGACTTATGGCGCAACAAATAAATATATCCATATTTTGTGTAGTCATCAATGAAAGTCACGAAATACTCATAACCACCTCTCGCTTGAACGTTCATTGGGCCACACAAATCAGAATGAATTAACTCTAGTTTATCATTGGCCCTATTCTCTTTTGAGGGAAAAGGTCTCTTAGTCATTTTTCCTTCTAAACAGGATTCACACGTTGGTAGTGCCTTCACTTCCAATGAACCTAAAGGTCCATCTCGAACCAACCTTGAAATCCTATCTAGATTTATATGACATAGACGCAAGTGCCACAAATAGGTCTCATTAAATTCAGAAGATCATTTTATTTTACTAGAGAGGTTAACATTATTCAGTTCAATAGTTTGCTACAGTTCAGGAGAGACATTAATAATAAAAAGACCATCAATCAATGTATCAGCAGAGATAAAATATTTATTATAGTTAATAACACAATCGTTATCAGAAAAATTAACATTATAACTATCTCTTAAAGCTCTAGAAACTGAAATTAAATTTCTTCTAACAACAGGTGCATATAATGCGTCTCTTACAATTAAAACTCTACCACTACCAAACGAGATATTAATATTCCCTAATGCTAAAGATGGATCTGTTGAGCTATCCGCTTGAAAAATATTAACTTCACCTCTAATCAGCTTGCGCATTTCTTGAAACCCCTGCATTATAGTGCAGATGTGATCAGTGGCTCCTGAGTCTACACACCATGATGTGGTAGAAACAGCCGCTAAACACGTTTTAACGACAAGTGAAAGTGAGTTATCCAGCTTTTTTTTCTGCTTGGCTAAGAAAATTGGACAATGTGTCATCCAATGACCTGGCATCTTGCAATGAAAATACTTGCTGTTAGGCTTTTTCATGCCTCCAGTTAGAGCTACAACTTTCTTAGCATTGTGAGTCTTTTTCTTCTTCTTTTCACCTTTCGGTTTAGAAGTAGAACCTTTCTCAATAAAGTTATGACCCTCAAATTTATATTGACTCATAATAGTGCTAAGGGAGGTAACAAAAGACTTATTGAATCTAAGATTAAAAAAATTACAATAGATCCACAAAACAGTCATATAAACATTGAATAATTAAATTCAAACTCATCATATACATATACATTCATGCATCTCAAATAGCCAATCGATGGGATTGGAGAACTACTCATACAATACACATATATGATGATCGATTATTCACTCCATGAACTCTTACAGACCTAACTCAGATGGAAAGTCTACTGTTAGTTTAAGTCAAGTGAAAATCAAAACCCTAGTTACATTGATCCAATCATATATTACTCAGTTAAGCAGAGTTAATACAGATTATCAAACTAGTAATTAAATACGTAGTGACTTGTATTAAATTTATCTGATATGGAGGAAGGTCTAAGCCAGCACATAAACTTAATACTTCATTACTATTTAATCTTGGTATTTATGGGAATGAACCTTTTGATCACCAAACAAATATTTATTTCAAATTTATGTACTCTTAAATTTTCCAAAAAAATTGCACCAAATTCTACAGTTCATTCAATATACCATCTCACACACATATGTATACACATATAATGACCGATTATTCACTCCATAAACTTTCACAGATCTAACTCAGATGGAGAGTATACTGTTAGTTTAAGTCAAGTGAAAATCAAAACCCTAGTTACATTGATCCAATCATGTATCACTTAGTTAGGAGAGTTAATACAGATTATCAAACTAGCAATTAAATACGTATTGACTTGTATTAAATTCATCCGATATGGAGGAAGGTCTAAGCCAACACATAAACTTAATACTTCAATACTATTTAATCTAGGTGATCATGAGAACGAACTTTTATGACCAATTGAATTTTTCTTTCTACAAATTTTTCATACAAAAATTTTTCCAGAAAGAAAATATCACATCAATGTCTCCATACCATCTCATGCATCATACACATAATAAAAATGGTGACATGTTGAGAACAATATTGTAATAATTCATTGAATATTATATTATACTAAAACATATTTTTATTAATTCAAAACTTTTCAAAATTAATTTCTTCAAGAATCATGAGACACCGTCGACATTCATGTGAAACAGAAAAATACACCCAACAGTTGATTTTTCCTCTTGTTTTCAAAATTCAAATTTCTTTGGGTTCAATAATACAAAATTAAAGAACTCCCAATTAAAATTAGAATATTACACAAATTACTAGGAAAAAATTATTCACTGTTGCCATCTATTCTCACGCATAATTGAACATACGTTTGTTACTTATTATCTATTTAGATGTAAGTGTTGCTCATGATGTCAATTGTTGGAAAACAGTACACACAGCGGAAGCATTCCAGGATCATACTGCCCACATGAATAATAGACAACAAATACCAACACGTAGTACACATAAGACGTGCTGAAAATTAACCAAGAATTACCTCTTGAAGTGTGAACAGATATCTTGAAGTAAGCCCGACTTTAGTTTTACGGTCTTCTCCAGTGATCCCAAATTCACAGTTGAACTCTCTCAATACTTGGGTGGGCAAGTATTGTGCAGAAAACCAATATTTCTTTCTAGGTTGGAAGAACCCCTATTTATAGAGGAGCTCTCCCAATTCAAAAGGGAGAATAAGAAACATATGTATGTTTCAAAAACAAGAAAAACAAAACTCGTACTTTTTGTTTCAAAACCAACAAAAACGTGTACTTTTTGTTTTTCTTTTTTTTCTTTCCCTTAGAAAATAGGATTTTGAGTTCTAGTTAAATATGGGCACTGTAGGGACCACATAATTAATTACTGAGGCTCCCTATCATGAAAAATAATTTAAAATATTAATTTAAATTATTCTTACCATAATAAATTACAAATCATTCCACTAGAAATTCATAATTGCACTCCTTTATTTATATTTCATAATTCCCTATTAAACACTTATGTAATTCTCCATGTTAAGATTACAGATACTAATCAATAAATTAAATTACTGACGAATTTAATTAATGATTAATTTCCTTTAGAGCAATACTTAACTTATTTCATATGTCGGATCCATAAATCCACCGGTCGGGTTTACACATGAAGACTTATAAGCTTCTCATAAAAGGTGTATCATCAATCTCTATACCGAGACATGGATTCTATCAACTAACTTATTATTTCACCAATATATATTATTATCATCCAATCTATCAGGCATGTTGACCCATCTCAGGATCTCGCCTTTTAATAAATCAAAACGATAATTAATATATACAACCCATAATAGTTATATCAAGATTGAAAATATAAGTACATTTAATAGTTTAGAGAATATGTTTTCATCAGTCAGTCTAAAACATCTATCTCTACTCGGTCCTGTTCAATACATACAAAATGCACTAGCACGAGAAGTTAGAACTATACCATTCTCGTAATCAAGATAAATTACTTTTAATCTCGTGCTACAATCCAACTGATGGATTATCCAAATTCCCATCTACGATTGTGAACTATAACTTTAACTTATAAGAACTGATGATTTAATCTTCTGTGTATAAGCTTAAACTCTATACACCAAATCATCTACTATATAAGTTGAGGACACATATATGACAAAATGATCTATTTAATGTAACACTTTATTGAATTAAATAAATAAATAAATAATCGTTCCATAAACAATACTATATCAAAACCGCATGGTTAATAGTATATCCTAACCATCCAAACTTATAATTACACCTCACAAGCGAATTCCGGACAATGAGCACATGACGAAGAACAGAAAACATGATACTCTTCCAACAATTCAAACTAAACATATTTTTTTCAAAATTTCAATGTCAACTAGAAATAAAATCTCTAGAAGGGTAAGAAGGTCAATACTCTGTTAAATAATTAAATACTAAACATTTGGAGTACCAACCATGGTGAATTTGGTTATTCAATTCTACCAATCTCATGTTGCCATTCTTTGCTTGAGTGGTATCTCATGTAACATCCTATGCTTCCAATGTGCATTTACTTGCTTTACGAGTAAGCAATGGTTAGTAGACATTCTAATTATAAAGAGGGGGAAAAGGAGGAAAAGAGAAAACAAAAACAAAATAAAGACGAGCTAAAAATTATATTCTTATTAAAAGGTAGAGCTAGGTGTACATAAATCGGGTTGATACAATATTTTATTTATTAAATCAATTATGTCATATTTTTCTTATAATTATAAATCAAAACAAATTAATAGAAGTTGGATCTTTTATTCTTCATTTTTTTTAGGCTAATTTTTATGATTCAATGTGAAGTATCTCATAACAAAATTTGTTTGAATTTTGTGAAATATAATGTAAATATCATACTATTTCATACAATCATATCTAATTCAATTTATTATAACCAATTACACAAAGACTATCAACTACAACACCAAAAAAGAGAGAAAAAATTATATTATACATTGGGAGAGCTTCAACTTTTTGAAGTTGAGCTTTTTGTAACTTTATAAATTTTATATAAACAGAAAAGATTGATTAAAATGGATGAATTACTGAAAAATGTTAGGAGTGTAATGGTTTCATTTTAGTTAATACTTTACTATCTAATAAGAATGAATAAGCAGGCAACAGGGCTCAACATGCCTGTTTGCCTATTCATTTGTGGGTTCAGTTTATTCGTTTTAATTTATTTATCTTTTTTTAATCTATAATATATTTAAAAAATACGCCAAAAAGATAAATCATAATAATTAATAATTTAAAATATTTGAAAGACATAAAAAAATTAATTGACTTTCAAAATTTTATCACTACCACATAAATTGGGATAAAAAAAACAAAATATATATTTTAAAAATGATATAAAAAGTGCTATAAATTATAATAATTAATAATTTAAAATATTTAAAAGAGATAAAAAAATTAATTGACTCTAAATTTTATCAACGTCCGATAAATTGGAATAGAGAGAGTAACATATATTATTTGAAAATTACATAAAAAATATTATAAATCATAATAAGTAACAATTTAAAATATTTTAAAGCTATATAAACAAATTGGGGTGACTCTCCAAATTCCATCAGTGTCACATAAATTGAGACAGAGAGAGTAATATATTTTATCTGAAAATTTTATAAAAAAAGTATTATAATTCATAATAATTAACAACTTAAGATATTTAAAAATCGTAACAAAAAAAGTTTGATCGACTCTCTAAATTTAATTTAGGTCGATAACTAGTAATCTTATATGGATTGGTTGGGTTTGGGGGGGGGGGGGAGGGGGGGGGGATATTTGGTTTTGGGTTGGACTCCATTTAAGTTATTACCTCCGTTTCAATTTGGTTTTATTAACTTGACACGAAGTGTAAAAAAGTAAAGAAGAATTTTTAATCCTGTGATCTTAAATTAAATATATATATAGAATGTACCAAAATATTTTTTAATTTTGTCATCTTAAATATGTCATATGAAAAATTAGAATTAAAGAGTTGTCAAAAAGGAAAAGAGACATTCTTTTTTAAACGGATTAAAAAGAAAAGTAAGACAAACAAATTGAAACAGAAAGAATAATATATATTGGGATAAAATTATAGGCCAAAACATGGTGTGGAATATGGTTGGTTTGATCTCGATATAACTTATTTTAGTTAAAATCAAACCAAATCAATTATGACTGGAGGTTTTTTTTTCTTCTTTAACATGAATCCTAATCAAACCAAAAACACATATTCCTTACCAAAAAATATCTTGTTCCAAATTCTATTTCATAAAAGTTGCATGTTTAATTCTACTTTATTTTGAGGAGAGTAAAATATGAGTGTATATATGCTTAGCTGAAACTTTGTCAAAATGATGTTGGGAGGTGGTTGAACCAAAAACATCATAAATAAGTCGTGTTGCAACTTTCATTTCTAGTACGTACGAATACAAAAATGAGAAAAAAGACAATACGGACGAAGTAACGGGTCCAAGTAATCGTAGCCATTCATCTCTTTAACAGAGGGTGAATTACGCGAATTAATTTTTTTTGGCTTTTTACAAAATAAATAAATGAAAATAATTTTTTCAGATCTCTTATATGTGAATAAAAATAAAGATCTCTTAGAGGTAAAAGTGAAGATCTCTTATAAAAAAGGCACGAGAGAAATGATTTTCTAGTCCTTTACCAACTTTTTTTTAATTTATATTTTTTTTATAAGAGATTTTCATTTTTACAAATAAGAAATCTGAAAAGAGGATATTTTATTTTATTTAAATTCTAAGTAGACAAGAAATCTCATTTCTCTCCATTTAATAAGGTTTTGATCCCACACATATGAAATATGAGACCTTTTCTGTACTCGAGGAAAATGTAACTGTAATTATTTATCCAACCACAGTATTTCAACTTAGGTAGGTGTATGTAATTTTCTAATCAAACCATATATAGTTTATCTTTGGGCTTTAATGCATCACTATTTTAGTGAAACCATCATTATTTACTTGAATGTAGGATTAAAATATAAAATGACTCAAGGTTTGTTTGTATATAATGAAAGTGAAATCAAAGCGGTGTGATGATGCATAGTTGCTATGGTCTATGTTTTGTTTTGATGATTTGGTAAACCTGTCGAGAGACGAGATGATGGACCAGACATGCACCAGGTTGATCTCAAGGAGAACATAGAAAAAGATCTCAGGAGAAACAAGGGAACACGTGGTACAATTGAAATGATCATTCAAGGGGGAATATTCATTCAAGAGGAACTATCTCTCAGAGAGATCTTATTTCATAAGGACCATGTACCCGCATCATGCCGATCCGTACGAGTCAACTCTCACAACTGTCCATAGCTGTAAAGATGCTGCCAACCATGACAGACCTGCAGAAAAGCTGCTAAGGTTTCTTATTTGATAGGGACCAGATGGGGGATCAGGTACGTGCACCAGGCCGATCCATCTATTCGAGTCAACTCCCACGGCTGTAAAGATATAAGAGAAAGTATTCATCCAAAGGGAATTGATGAAACTACTATGGTTCTGATCTGATGATTGAAAAACCTGATGAGGAATCAGGTACAGGGACCAAGTACACATCAGGTCCTTCTCTCTCTCACAGTCAACCCTTACAACTGTAAAGCTGCACCATTGTGCCAGAAATACAGCACTGCAGGCAGCACTGCAGAAAACCTGTTGCGGTCCCCCTCTTTGTCCAATGGTCAAAGTTTTCACCTCTCTCATCCTCCATATACATTCAACACACCAAGAGATGAAAACAAAGCTTTTTGCAAAATCAAAAGATCATATATTCTCTCTGCAAAACCACCAAGGTGCTCCAACAAGAAAAAGCTTCAACAACCAAAAGACTAGCTTACTACAACTGAATATGTCTTTAGGTCTAGGTTGTTGAGTCTTTGTCTTTTGCTCTTCATTGTAAACCTACTCCTCATTTTGAGAAGCTTGGGTAGGTGTTTTGTTTATGTCTAATCTTCTCTTATGAGTGTGTATCAGCTAGAGTTAGTTGGTCAGATTAGAAGGCAATAGAGTTATTGCATTGAAGTCTTGTAATAGAGTTATTGCAAGGGGGAAGGGATTTAGAGTTAAATTCCTTAGATTATAAAAGGCTAGAGTTAGCCAAGTTGTTATCAGCTAGAGTTAATTGACGGTTAGGCTACAATAGAGGTATTGTAGTGAGGCTTGTGTTGAGCTATTACAAGAGGTTGGGGTCAAGAGGTTAACCTTAGGATTATTGGAGTCTGTAATCCGACATCGCTCTTGTTTTAGTGAAGTTGTTGGTGAAAATCCTACGTGGTAGGTCATGATTTTACTCCCTTGAGCAAGGAGGTTTTCACGTAAACATCGTGTGTTCTTTACCTTCTCTGTTATTGTATTTTACCTTCTGTTCATAGTACGACTTTTAGTTAAGGACCTGGTCCCTTGACTGGTGGTGGATGCATACAAGACAACAAGTGGTATCAGAGCAGGTTCTTTCTAAAAGGTTAACACCTAGAAAGTATCCTTTCTAATGGCTACTCCACCAAATCTGGAAGAAGAACAATCTACAACTAGAAGATTTCAGAGAATGGTAAAAAGGACTGGAGATTTTCCTAGAAAGGAGAACACAAGCAAGTGTACAAAATAGAAATGGCTGCTGCTATAAGTGTGGGAAGCCCGATCATTTCATCAAAAATTGTCCTCTCCATAAGCTTGAATACAAGGAGTACATCAAGAACAATCCAGTGAAAGGAATGAAGAAGGACCGGGTTCCTGATAAGTTTAAAAGAAGAGCAGTTGCAGATAATGTAGACAAATAATCTTTAGCTGCATGGGGAGACACATCCAGTGATTCAGATGTTGAAAAAGCTTCGGAAGATTCTTCCATGATTGTTGTTGAAGATGAGTCTTCAAGCTTTGACTCGTTTTTTGCTCTCATGGCAAAATTAGATGATGATGAAGAAGAAGAATAAGAAGAAGAAGATGTAACCTTTCATGATGTTCAACAAAATCTTAAAAATTACTCTAAGGTGGAGTTACGCTCTTTAGCAAATGTGTTGATTGATGAATATTATAATCTTTCTAAGGAAAGAGATTTGCAAAATAGTAATCTTGTTGATTTCTATGATGAACAAACATCCATGACTAGCAAAATTTCCTAACTAGAAGAAAGGGTTGCTATGTTACTTCCAAAAAATGATGCTTTCAATGAAAAAATGAAGAGTATTTCTCAAAATGGTTTTAAAGGAAAGGAAAATGGAAGCGAGATCCAGTTTGAACTTGAGTCAAAGTTGAACTAGTCCAAAATAGACCTCACACTTTCTCTTGAAAGAAATAAGGAGCTTGAGAGGGACCTAGTCTGTCTTAAAGGTGATTTGGAAAAGGCCCTCAAGTGGACTATTTCCTCTGAAGCTTTAATTCATCTGGCCAATATGAGGTCAAACATAGGTGAAGGTCTTGGCTGTCGAAAAACAAGCCCTCCTTATAATCCCCACAACAATTATGTATCCAATCCTGACAACTGGTTGTGTACTCATTGTAGTAAAAATGGCCACTATAAGGAGGCTTGCTCAGCAAAATTTACAGCTTATAGAAAGAGAAAAATGCATGTTAAAAAGAATGAAAACTTTAGGCAACCTGGTCCCTCATCCAAAAGGAACAGGCTACCAGTCTGGACAAAAAGAAATCTCATTCATCCGCTTTCACCCTTCTGGGAACCTAAACTTGTTTGTGTTCCCAAATTTCACAATTGATACTTCATGCAAGGAAGAGTGAGAGGAGGCAGCCAAAGCTGGTTTATGGATAGTGATTGTTCAAAGCATTTGACTTAAAGAATGAAAAGTTTCCTCTCACTCAAAGCCTTTTAAAGGGGAAATGTCTCCTTTGAAAATTATTTTTTTAAAAAAAAATTATATTCTTGGAGTTGGAAAAATCAGAATATCTCTTGCTCATGCCATAGAGAATGTGTATGTTGCTGATCTTGACACCATCTCTAGTGGTGATCTCATTTATTTCAGTCTCTAGTGATGATGCTGATCTATGGCATAAAAGGTTAGGGCATGTGGGTACTTCACTCTTGAATAAATTGATCTCGAAGGACCTGGTCTGTGGTTTACCCAAGGTGATGTTGAAGAGAGTTTTCATATAATATTTGATGAGTGTGGTGACCCAAGAAGTAAAGAGCAAAGGGATGTTCTTAATGATAAAGATGCAGTTGATCAGATCAAGAAAGATCCAACAAATGCACCTGAAGGACCTGATCCCTTTCCAAGTCCCTCGGAAGCTGTGAGTCAGGGAAGCAATTCAAATGGTGGTCTTGGAGAATAGACTACAGTGAAACCAAGTCTTATCTAAGATCAATCATTTTTGAGGGTTTCAAATTAGAAGCAATAAACATATCATCTCTTAGACATTTTGACTTCTCCATTGGATTCAGTCATGCAGAACAGGTTCAAATTCAGAAATATGTTTGTCTTCTAAGCCTTCATATCCCAGATTGAGACAAAGAATGTCAAAGAAGCACTCAAAGATGCAAATTGGGCTAATGCTATGTAAGAAGAACTCCATCAGCTTGAAAGGAATAAGAACTGTCATAAAGACCAGGTGGATGTTCAGAAATAAACTAAATGAACTAGGTAACACTACAAGGAACAAGGCAAAGTTAATTGTTCTGAAGCTGGATCTGAAGGGACCTGGTACCCCTCTGGTACCTTCTGAAGCTGAGCTGCAAGTAAATGTTCATAATGCCGATGCACTGAATTTTGAACAAGCGTTCTTATTTCTGATTGAGTCCAAGAATATCAAGGAGGCACTGAAGGACGCTAAATGGATTGTGGCTATGCAAGAAGAGCTTCATCAGTTTGACAGAAATAAGGTTTGGCACCTAATACCAAAGTCCAAAAGCACCATGATCAGTCAACAAAAGTACATCAAAAGCTGTTGAAGACATTTGATATGAAAAATGCCAAGCCTATTGGCAGTCCTATATCAACTTCCATCCAACTGGATGTTAAGGGACCTAGTTTTCTAATGAATAAAATAAAGAATCAAGGCACTTTTGGATTTTTGCTCTTCTTGACGGCTAGCAGGCCTGATATCATGTTTAGTATGGGTATATGTGTAAGATCTCAATCCTATACAATGGAATCTCCTATGAAGGCTGCAAAAAGAATGTTGAGATCTCTGGAGGACCAGGTAGGAGGACCTGGTAGCATACAATTTCACAGAGGTGCTGAGCAGGGGACACTTTGAGCAAAATTGATTGAAGATTGAGATAATCAAAATGCACTAATTTTCTCCATGATTTGACTATGATTAGATGGCAGGTATATGTGAAAGTGTCTTAAGGTATTGTCTAATTCAACTCCATACCTTTGCAGGTATACACACATGGCGATTTCACTTATGGGTAAAGATAAGAAGCTTCTTCACCATCTTTAAGATAATGCCCATATTTTTCCTCATGGGGACCTGGTACCCTCTATCAGGTTAGCATTTTTATTCATACTTTAAGATATTAAAATTGCTAAGGGTGACATGTAAAGTACTTTTTCCCATCTTTCCCAAATGATGTCACATAACTTTTTCTTAAACCGTCATCTCTTCACCCTGATGCAACACATCGTATCCGTTCCCTCAGTTCAAAATCATCTCCACCATTCCTTTTCTTTACTTAAAAGGCCTTCTTTTTCTTTTCTAGTCCCAAACTCTCCTCTTATCATTATTCCTCTAAATTTGGTATTCAAGAAAGGTCAAAGGTCCATTAAAGCTTTAATGGGATAAAGGAAGGAAACCAAAAGGGGACCTGTTGCAAGAGGAAAGTCTAAGGAGTAGATGGAGTTTGTGTTGAGAGCAAATCGTACTAATACTAAAAAAAAGGTTGATTCAATCAGTGATTCTGAAAATGAAGCTCCACCTTCCAAAGTGTGGAAATTGATGAGGTTCCCACTGCTAGAAAGGAATCTAGAAGAGCAAGATATCAAGTGTGATTGCTTTCCAGGAGAAAACTACAGAAAAGTTGTACCAAATATCCCCATTGTTGCCACAAAGTGAGTTTAAAATTATTGTGGTACAGGCTAAACTACAAACCACTCAGGGAATAAGTAGGGGACCAGGTACCATGAAGGAACTTCAACAAAAAAATGCTCAGCCAAAAGCTGAGGTAGTGGCACTAAAGAAACAAATGCAGGACCTGACCTCTCTGTTCCCATTTTGTTCCTATCATTACGATGTACCCAACTTGTCTCAGTTGCCTTTTTGTCATTCTTTTCACTCTCTTTTATTGTTCCTATCTCTTCTGTTATGACTTGGTACATGTCTGCACTTTTGATGCTCTTAATGTATGATGTGAAATGCTACTCTATTATTTTTAAATTAAAGTGCATTGGGCTGCTCTTGATAATGTGTGAAGTTGTTCTTATTTTCACCTATTTTGCTGACTTCATTCGCGTTAGTGTTGTCCCAGTGTCCTTGAGTTAACACTGCCTCTCTCACTTTTCCTTATGTTACTATTCACTATTTTTGATGATGTCAAAAGGGGGAAGTTTTGTGTAAGGGGAACTTTTATTTAAAGAAGATTTTGGTGATAGAGGGAACATGTATGCATACGTCTATATTAAGAGTGATACTAGTGAAAGGGGGAACACATGGTGATAGAGAGGATTGGCAGCATGATGACAAAGGGAACTGATGTGATAAATGTGGCAGGGGGAACTGATGCGATAAAAGTAATAGGCGAAATTGATTGGTTATAAGGGAACCGGTAACAAAAGAATCAAGTTTGTCATCATCAAAAAGGGAGAAATAATTGATGCAATCTTGATTTTGATGATTGACAAACTAACAACACACCTGGTACTAATGAAGATCATGGTGACATGGGGAACTGGTACATGGGTTATGTGATTTTGATGTTTTACAAGCTCATGAGGGGAACTGGTACCTGATATGCATGAATACATGGTTAATTAGTGTTTGGTAGCTCTGCAGCAAGGAATTAGAACTGGCTCATGAAGTCAAGTGTGTGTGGATATCTCTTAGGCAAATCCGATCCTCAAGCGAAACCTGATTTATATGTTTGTCATTATCAAAAAGGGGGAAAGTGATGAAGCATAGACGTTAAAGTACTATGCCTTATTTTGATGATTTGACAAACTTGTTGAGGGACCAGATATGCTGCCTAAAGAACTTGATCCATTTCTTAGAGTCAACTGTATGAGAACCTGGTTTTCAGGGAGAACTTGCTTCATGTGTTTACCATCATCAAAAAGGGGGAAATTGATGATGCATAGTTACTATGGTACTATGCTTTGTTTTGATGATTTGGCAAACCTGTCGAGAGATGAGATGATGGACCAGACATGCACCAGGTCGATCTCAAGGAGAACATGGAAAAAGATCTCATGAGGAACAAGGGAACACGTTGTACAATTGAAATGATCATTCAAGGGGGAGTATTCATTAAAGAGGAACTATCTCTCAGAGAGATCTTATTTCATAAGGACCAGGTACCCGCACCAGAGGCCGATTCGTACGAGTCAACTCTCACAGCTGTCCACAGCTGTAAAGATGTTGCCAACCATGACAGCGCTGGAAAAAAGCTGCTAAGGTTTCTTATTTGATAGGGACCAGATGAGGGATCAGGTATGTGCACTAGGACGATCCATCTATCCGAGTTAACTCCCACGACTATAGAGATATAAGAGAAAGTATTCATCCAAAGGGAATTGATTAAACTACTATGGTTCTGATCTGATGATTGAAAAATCTGATGAGGGACCAGGTACAACGAACAGGTACACATCAGGTCCTTCTCTCTCTCACAGTCAACCCTTATAGCTGTAAAGCTGCACCACTATGCCAGAAATACAGCACTGCAGGCAACACTACAGAAAAGCTGTTGCGGTCCCTCTCTTTGTCCAATGGTCAAAGTTTTTACCTCTCTCATCCTCCATATACATTCAACACACCAAGAGATGAAAACAAATCTTTTTGCAAAATCAAAAGATCATATATTCTCTCTGCAAAGCCACCAAGGTGCTCCAATAAGACAAAGCTTCAACAACCAAGGGACTAGCTTGCTACAACTGAATATGTCTTTAGGTCTAGGTTGTTGAGTCTTCGTCTTTTCCTCTTCATTGTAAACCTACTCCTCATTTTGAGAAGCTTGTGTAGGTGTTTTATTTATGTCTAATCTTCTCTTATGAGTGTGTATCAGCTAGAGTTAGTTGATCAGATTAGAAGGCAATATAGTTATTGCATTGAAGTCTTGTAATTGAGTTATTGCAAGGGGGAAGGGATTTAGAGTTAAATTCCTTAGATTACAAAAGGCTAGAGTTAGCCAAGTTGTTGTCATCTAGAGTTAGTTGACGGTTAGGCTATAATAGAGGTATTGTAGTGAGGCTTGTGTTGAGCTATTACAAGAGGTTGGGGTTAAGAGGTTAACCTTATGATTATTGGAGTCTATAATCTGACATAGCTCTTGTTTTAGTAAAGTTGTTGGTGAAAATCCTACGTGATAGGTCATGGTTTTAGTCCCTTGAGCAAGGAGGTTTCCACATAAACATCGTGTGTTCTTTACCTTCTCTGTTATTGTATTTTACCTTCTGTTGGTAGTATGACTTTTAGTCAAGGACCTGGTCCCTTGACTGGTGGTGGACGCATACAAGCCAACACGACGGTAATTGGTTGTCGCTTTGGAAAGAAATCATCAATTGAGGAAACACTGAATACAAGTTATGAATTACTCCTCTATAGAGATTAAAGAATGACAGAACACCTTATAAAGTTGTAAGTAAATTATTTTTATTTCCTTAGATGGGAATACTTCTTCTTCTTTTAAGAATTTCATGTTTTCTTCGATTGTCCATTTACAATTGACAATTCACAGAGTTGGTGAAGCATTTCTTTTTCTTCATTCTTTTTTATTTTTTATAATATTTAAATTATTGGTCATCACTATGGAGGACTTGTATTGCTTCTAAGGTTCCTTTCCTATTTCCTTTTTTTTGTATTCTAAATTTATGTTTATCAGAATTTAAAGTTTGAATTGTTACTATCCTATAAAGTGATAATATATGCGGGAGAAAATAGCTTCTATACGTGGCAAAATGATGGTGAACACGTGGCACATATAGTAAGCGAACAGTATCCATGAAGGCCTCTTCGACAGAGTGATTATCTCAAGGATATGATGTCATGACCCAAATTACTAGATCGTGCGGGCACCTACTCAATTCTAACTAGATAGGAGAACTGTCACATCCCGAGACTACCCCTTAAGCGAAACACGGGACCCAGGACCATAAGTGCCCCAAGTTAACCCTTGGTCATAGCATACTCAGATTAATACGAAGAAACATAGCAGAAGTACACTTAGAGAAGATAGGCAACTATAACTGAATGGGAATAAGGTCTAAAAAATACCAAATCCAAACACGGAATACAAGTCTAGCTATGCCTGAAGCCTCTAAGCTGTCATAAAGAGTTGATGGGACAAGACCCCAACTAACTCAGAAATCTGAAATAAAGACATAATAGAAGTAAGTCTAGAACTAGCCCTCAAATAATAAGGACTCACCAACAGAAATTGGATCTCCGACGATGTCTAGCCACGAGTCTGAGAGAAGGAGCTTGTATCTGCATCATCAAAGGATACAGCGCGAGAATATGCGTTAGTACTATAGGATGTACCGAGTATGTGAGATATGCATAAATGTAGTAAAACATACTTAAAACATAGTTAAAAGTGAATCCATGCATAATAAGAGAAATCATAAGAAATATCTAATGTAAGCATAAGGTAAGAGATATCATAGCATAAGACTTAAAAACATTCATATGAGAGTTTCTTTTAACCGACATAAACCATGATGAGCTGCATGGAGTCCAGTGTCATATACCCACACCGAAAAAAGTTATCCTAACGACCAAGGTTAGAACCTTATCTAATATGATGTTGTTATAAGCCACAGAGGGCAACCTACGGTGGCAACGTAGTTTTGAACTTGCGTTAACTAGAACTCACATCGTTTGGTGCTAAATACTGCTCGCAAAATATACATATAGCTCAACTTATACTTGTGACATATGTAATGCCAAATCTATTTGAAAAGCATAAAGACATATCTAATGTCATGCAATTCAAAATCATAAATCTTAAAACTTAGCATAGCCATAATTCCAAAATATACTTTTGTTTCTAAATTTATAACTTGAAGAATTAGGCATGCAATTTCATAAATACATAAGGTCATGTTATCTAAACATGCCAATTTTCACTTGAAAACATGTGATTCAATGGAATCATGCTAGAAATCATCTTTAATGCATAGGCTATTGAAATCAATTAAGGAACCTCAAATAAATCATAGGTAAGTAATGAGAAACCATGAATTGATGCTTAGAAGAAGACCCATAATTTTTCTCCAATTTGGGTAAGAACCCTAATTTCACAATTTCATAAATCAAAGTAAAACATAGGGTTTTTGGCATAAAGGTAAAAGGAATCCATTATTGAATATCCACATACCTTATTGAAGCTTGTTTGATCTAAGATGAAAAGAAATGGAGACTTGAACTTAGAGCTTGAGACTTGGAGCTTGAAGGAGTTATTTTCCTCTTTTGGTAGAAGAATGAGGAATAATGAGATAATTAGGCTAATAAGCGTAGAAACCCTACTAAATGTGGTCAAAATGACCTCACTTAAAAGTAAAAAGGGTGGGTAGTTACAAAAATACCTCTGGGATTTAATTAGAGAAAAGCTGTTAAAAACTCGGTTTTAGGGATCACGGGTGCAATCCATGAGCCGTAGACCAAACCATGACTTGGGGTTTTCACTTGTGGTTCCTGGCCCAAATAATCAGCTGCAGATGTGGTTCTACCAGTCAACAGGATGGACCGTAGAATAAACTACGTTCTATAGACCCATTTGTAGTTCCTGGAGAAACAGGCAGATCTCAGGTTTGATTCCACGAGTGGACAAGACGGTCCGTAGAACCCACTCGTGGTTCTCAGACCAGAGGCTAATCCTGCAGAATATTAACCATGAGTTCATTCCATGGCTCGTGGTTCAATCCACGGCCCATGGTTTGGACTCGTAGTTCCTGGAATGGTTAAATTTTTCAGAGATTCTAAGTTTAAAAGCTGAATCAAATTTCGGGGTGTTACAATATCTCCCCCTTGGGATCATTCATCCTCGAAT
This sequence comes from Jaltomata sinuosa, assembly GCA_003996215.1. Taxonomy (NCBI): domain Eukaryota; kingdom Viridiplantae; phylum Streptophyta; class Magnoliopsida; order Solanales; family Solanaceae; genus Jaltomata; species Jaltomata sinuosa. The sequence goes on along the minus strand of QJPP01002020.1, from coordinate 44,076 downwards.
GAAGACTAAGCAAGGAAAACTAGAGAGAAAACAGCCAACAAACCAAAAAAACATAAAACTCAAGGAAACACATGAAAACTGAGCTTTTCAACTTAAAACATGATTGAACTAACTTTGGAAAACATGAATGCATGCTAGGATCATGAGGGAAGTTAATGTAATAGAATTAGAGGGATATACTAAGGAGGAAACTATTACCTCAATTTGAAACTGAATCGGAAGGAAAGAGATGAGGGTACTTGGATTTCATGGCTGCTTTTGCTTCCCAAGTAGCTCCCTCAACTAACTGATTTCTCCAAAGAACCTTCACCGAAGTGACTTCTTTCTTTCTCAACCTCTGAATCTGAGGATCAAGAATCTCCATGAGAATTTCCTCATAAGTAAGGCTATCCTTCACACTCACATCCTCTAAAGGAAAAATCAAGGTCGGGTCATCAACACACTTCTTCAATAAGGAAACATGGACAACCGAAAGAACCACTTCTAAATCTGATGGCAAATCCAACTCATAAGCAACACTGTCAACTCTCCTCAAAATCCGATAAGGACCTACATAATGGACACTAAGCTTCCCTTTCTTACCAAATCTCATCACACCCTTCATGGGTGACACCTTCAGAAATACCCAATCATCAACCTCAAACTCTAACTCTCTTCTACTCACATCTGCATATGATTTCTGTCGACTCTGAGCAGTTTTCAATCTCTTTCTAATGATCTAACCTTTCTCCATGATCTCATGAACCGAATTTGGACCAATCAAAACTGCCTTACCTACCTCAAACCAACCAATAGGAGATCTACACCTCTGCCCATAAAGTGCCTCATAAGGAGCCATCTGGATGCTAGGATGAAAGATGTTATTGTAGGCAAACTCGATAAGAGGTAAGTGATCATCCCAACTACCTTTGAAATCAATCACACAAGCTCTCAACATATCCTCCTAAGTCTGAATAGCACGCTCTGCCTGGCCATCCATTTATGGGTGAAAAGTTGTTCTAAGCTTAACCTGAGTACCAAGACCCTTCTAAAATGATCTCCAAAACTGAGATGTAAATTGAGTACCCCTCTCTGAAATGATGGACAATGGAACACCATGAAATCTAAGTATCTCACAAATGTAGAGTCTGGCATAATCCTCAGCTGAATCTGTAGTCTTGACAGCCAAGAAGTGGGCTGATTTAGTCATCCTGTTGATAATCACTCAAATAGAATCGTGTTGTCTACGATTACGAGGCAAACCTGTAATGAAATCTATATTGATCGTTTCCCACTTCCAAGTAGGAAGATCAATATCCTGAGTCATACCACCCGGTCGCTGATGCTCTACCTTTACTTGCTGACAGTTGGGACACTTAGCCATAAAACCTGTTATGTCCCTCTTCATGCCATTCCACCAATAGACTTCCCATAGGTTACGGTATATCTTGGTGGCACCAGGGTGAATAGAATATCTGGAGCTATGAGCCTGTGTCAATTTTTTTTATCTCAACCCATTTATGTCAGGAACATACAATCGATCCTAATATCGAAGAACACCATCTCCCTCTTAGGAGAAAACCTCTACCCTTTGCTTATGGACTGCACCCTTCAACTGGTGCAAAATAGGATCACTATCTTGCTTTTCTTTCACTTCAACTACCAAAGATAATTCAGACCCATTATGAACAATAACACCACCATCCATCGAATCCATAAGGCAAACTCCCAATCGAGCAAGTCGATGAACATACTTGGCCAATTCCTTTTTTTCGTCCTCAACCAAAGACACACTACCCATAGACAACCTACTAAGTGTATCCACCACGACATTGGCCTTACCCGGATGGTAAAGCACACTCATATCATAATCCTTAAGAAGCTCAAGCCACCTTCTTTGACGAAGATTCAATTTCTTTTGAGTGAACACATACTGAAGGCTCTTATGATCGGTGAACACATCCACATGAACACCATACAAGTAGTGTCTCCAAATTTTCAAGGCAAAAACCACGACCGCTAACTCAAGCTCATGAGTAGGGTAGTTCTTCTCATGAATCTTAAGTTGTCTAGAAGCATACGCAATCACCTTGCCACGCTGCATCAAAACACAACCCGAACCAATCCTAGAAGTATCACAATACACAACAAAGTCATTCGAGCCCTCGTGTAGAGTCAAAACTAGAGCTCAACCTAGTCTTCAGCTCCTAAAAGTTCTTCTCACATAGATCAGACCACTGAAATTTTACCTTCTTCTGAGTCAGCCGAGTCAATGGGGAAGCAATGGAAGAAAAATTGTCCATAAATCACCTGTAGTAACCAGCCAAACCCAAAAAGCTCCTAATATCAAATGGGGAAGTGGGTCTAGGCCAGTTATTTACTACCCTAATCTTTTGAGAATCAACTCGAATACCATCTCTAGTCACAATATGACCCAGAAAAGCAACAGACTGCATCTAAATCTCACACTTGCTAAACTTAGCAAATAACTGCCGATCCTTGAGAGTTTACAACACTACTCTCAAATCGTCTGCATGCTCTTCCTTACTCCGAGAATAGATAAGAATTTCATCAATGAACACAATTACAAACATATCCAAATACTATTTGAACACATAATTCATCAAATCGATAAAGGATGTGGGAGCATTCATTAGTCCAAATGACATAACCACAAATTTATAATAACCATACTGAGTTCTGAAGGCCATCTTTGGAATGTCACACTCTCAAACACGAAGCTGATGATTATCGAATCTAAGGTCGATCTTGGAGAAATCACTGGTACCCTAAAGCTGATCGAACAAGTCATCAATTCTAAGAATGGGATACTTATTCTTGATTGTGACCTTGTTCAACTGACGGTAGTCGATATACATTCTGAGAGAACCATCTTTCTTTTACACAAATAGAACTGGAGCACCCCATGGAGAGATGTTGGGTCGAATAAAGCCCTTATCAAGGAGGTTTCTTAACTGATCCTTCAATTTCTTAAGTTCCACGAGAGCCATCCTATAAGGAGGAATAGAGATAGGATGCATATTTGGGAGAAGGTCTATCCCAAAGACGATCTCCCACTCTGGAGGGACTCCGAGTAAATCCTCAGGAAATACTTTAGGAAACTCATTCACAACAGGGACTGACTGGAGAGATGGGGTCTCGGACTCTGTATCCATAACTCAAACTATATGATAAACACAACCCTTAGAAATTATTTTCCTAGCCTTGAGATAAGATATGAAATGACCCTTTGATGATGGAGGACTACCTTACCACTCTAAGACAGGTTCATTTAGAAACTTGAAACTAACAACTCGAGTACGATAATTAACCGAGGCAGAACATGCATACAACCAATTCATACTAAGAGTGACATCAAAATTAGTCATCTCCAACTCTACTAGATCCGTTGAAGTGACTCTATGAAGGACTGAGATAGGGAAATTTTGATAGATTCTTTTGGCTAGGACTGACTCACCAATAGGAGTAGAAACATAAAAGGGTTCTAAAAGCTGTTCAGGGAAAATTTTGAACTTACAAGAAACATAAGGGGTCACAAAAGATAAAGAGGCATCGGGGTCCAATAAAGCATACACATCGAGAGAGAAGACTTTAAAAATACCAATAACAATGCCTGGTGAACTCTCCTAGTCCTAGATGGAGGACATGGCATAAAGGCGGTTCTAGTGCTGACCACCAGAACTAGAAGCGCTGCCCTGCTGGGCTGGTCGACCTCCTGGGGCTGCTGGGGAAAACTGAGTCCTACTACCTCCTTGTCCCTTCTTAGCTGAAGGTCAATCCTTAATCTTGTGTCCAACTTGACCACATCCAAAGCATCCACCTGAACTAGCTAAATACTCACCAAGGTGACTTCTACCACATTTGTTGTAAGAAGGGTAAGGAGTCCCCTTTGAAACACTCTTCTGCGAATAAGAACCTGACCCTCCACCTGTCTGATCATGATGAGGCCTGGGGGCCTAAGTAGAAGCACTAGCTGAAGAATGAATGGGTCATGATGACTTCTTCTGAAATAAAGATCGGTGTCCACCTCCAAACCTCTGATGGCTAAAACCTGAGCCCTCTAATCTGGCGCTCTTGTTCTCTCTTACCATTTCCCTCAACTTGTCTCCCTTAATCTGATTAGCATGAGTCATAAGTCTAGAAATATTCATGTTACTCAAAAACATAGCAGACCTGTACTCCTTCTTCACCAAATATGACACTCCATAAATATACTTACTCATCTGATCCTGTGGATCAGCCACCATAGAAGGAGCATACCTAGAAAGCTGAGTGAACCTCCACCCATACTCCTGAACCAACATAGATCCCTACCTCAAATTTATGAACTCTTTGGCCTTAGCTTGCCTCAACTCTCTAGGAGAGAACCGATCAAGAAAAGCCCTCTCAAAGCACTCTCAAGTCATAGGGACCACGTCCTTATCCCTAGCATCCTTTCACTAAGTATACCAAATATGAGCTACATCCTTGAGCTGATAGGAAGCTAGCTTGACACCCTCAACACCAACCACTTGCATCACATCCAAGATCTTCTTCATCTTATCCATGAAATTTAGCGGATCCTCACCAACTTTTGAACCCAAGAACTTAGGTGGGTTTATGCTAATGAAATCTCAAACTTAGACCGCTACTCCACCTTGAGGGTGGGCAGGGATAAGAGCATGTTGATTGGCCTGAGAAACCATAGTCTGAGCTAGCATATGAATAGCATTTTTGCACTCCGCATTAGTGTTCTCGGGGTCTGGAATTAGAGGGTTAGCATTTTGAGAGGCTTTGCAAGGTATGGCACGGAGAGAAGGCATAATCTGAAATACATAAAGATTGTATTAGAGGAGTAATAGAGCTAAACTCTATCGCACGATATTGATCATGAAAGAAGTGAAGTTTTTCCTAAGACATCTCATAGCCTCCCTCTCATAAGTGTGGTGCGCTTCACACACAGGAAAAGACTCTACTTAATGCAGCTTTCAGATACTCTAGGAATCTTGAACCTAAGGCTCTGTTACCAAATTTGTCATGCCCTGAGACTACCCCCTAGGTATAACACGAGACTCGGGACCATAAGTGCCCCAAGTTAACCCTTGGTCATAGCATACTCAGATTAATACGAAGAAACATAGTGGAAGCATACTTAGAGAATATAGGAAACCATAACTAAATAGGAATAAGGTCTAAGAAATACCAAATCCAAACACGGAATAGAAGTCTAGCTATGACTGAAGCCTCTAAACTGTCATAAAGAGTTGATGGGACAAGACCCTAACTAACTCAGAAATCTGATAGAAAGCCATAATAGAAGTAAGTCTAGAACTATCCCTCGAATATAAGGACTCACCAACAAAAACTGGATCTCCGGTGATGTCTAGCCATGAGTCTGAGGGAAGGAGCTTGTATCTGCATCATCAAAGGATGCAACGCGAGAATATGCGTCAGTACTATAGGATGTACCGAGTATGTGAGATATGCATAAATATAGTAAAACATACTTAAAACATAGTTAAAACTAAATGTATGCATAATAAGAGAAATCATAAGAAATATCATAATTTAAGCATAAGGTAAGAGATATCATAGCATAAGACTTAAAAACATTCATACAGGAGTTTTTTTTAACCGACATAAACCATGATGAGCTGCATGGAGTCCAGTGTCATACAACCACACCAAAAAAGGTTGTCCTAATTGGCCAAGGTTAGAACCTTATCTAATAGGATCCTATCATAAGCCACAGAGGGCAACCTACAGTGGCAATGTAGTTTTGGACTTGGGTTATCTAGAACCCACATCGCTCGGTGCTAAATACTACTCCCAAAATATAGATATAGCTCAACTTATACTTGTGACATATCTAATGCCAAATCTGTTTGAAAAGCATAAAGACATATCTAATGTCATGCAATTCAAAATTATAAGTCTTAAAACTTAGCATAGCCATAATTTCAAAACATACTTTTCTTTCTAAATTCATAACTTAAGGAATTAGGCATGCAATTTCATAAATACATAAGGTCATGTTATTTAAACATTCCAATTTTTACTTGAAAATATGCAATTCAATGGAATCATGCTAGAAATCATCTTTAATGCATGGGCTTTTGAAATCAATTAAAGAACCTCAAATAAATTATAGATAAGTAATGAGAAACTATGAATTGATGCTTAAAAAGAAGACCCATAACCTTTCCCCAATTTGGGTAAGAACTCTAATTTCACAATTTCATAAATCAAAGTAAAACATGGGGTTTTGGGCATAAGGGTGAAAGTAATCCCTTATTAAATACCCACATACCTTATTGAAGCTTGTTTGATCTAAGATGAAAAGAAATGGAGACTTGAACTTGGAGCTTGAAGGAATTCTTTTCCTCTTTTGGTAGAAGAATGAGGAATAATGAGATACTTAGGCTAATAGGGGTAGAAACCCTACTAAAAGTGGTCGAAACAACCTCACCTAAGAGTAAAAAAAGTGAGTAGTTAGAAAAATACTCCTGTGATTTAATTAGAGAAAAACTGTTAAAAACTCAGTTTCAGGGATCACGAGTGCAATTCACGAGCCATAGACCAAACCACGACTCGTGATTTCTGGCCTAAATGATTAGCTGCAGATGTGGTTCTATGAGTCAACAAGATGGAACGCAAAATAAACTACGATCTGTAGACCCATTCGTAGTTCCTGGAGAAACAGGCAGACCTCAAGTTTGATTCCACGAGTGGACAGGACAGTCCATAGAATGAACTACGATCCGTAGAACCCACTCATGGTTCTCAGACCAGAGGTTGATCCTGTAGAACATTAACCACGAGTTCATTCCACGGCTCATGGTTCAAACCATGGCTCGTGGTTTGGACTCATAGTTCCTGTAATGGTCAAATTTTTCAGGGATTCTAAGTTTAAAAGCTTAATCAAATTCTGGAGTGTTACAAAAACCCCTTTCCACCCATAAATTTTTAAGCGAAAATTCTTGAAAAAAGACTTATTCATAAAAATCAATTCAATTGAAAACTCAAAAACATATTTAGTTCCTTCAAATCATACAATTGTTATTTCAAAACAATACAACATTTTCCAAGGACCTAGTCTAGACATGTACAAGAGCTTTTAATACATTGTGATGACAAGAAATAAATGATACAACTTCCGCCTGAGGAATGAGATGTGCAGAAGTTGATGATGAGTACTCATCACTTCAACGAAGAAACGTCAAATAACCCATCACATCTACACCCCAAAAGAATGTAGCAAGATTAGTATCAGTACACCACGCATACTGATAGACATCATCGATCGACTAAGATTAGTTCATGCAATACAATACAAAATCAACATATAATCATCATGCCACAACTTTATATTATAACTTCATACCACTTATTCATTACTTGATTACCTTTTCTCAACATGTCAAGAATATTGGGATTATTTTTCTTATTTCAATCAGCTCATAGCAATTATTTTTAGGCATTTTATTTCACATATATTACCGTCATATTCGTGAGTATCCTTATTAGCCGTTTACCAAATAGTTCATCGACATTCTTCTTTAAACACCACCCTTAGTTTATTCACTTTTGCCACTAATCATACCTTAATATTTAGTCATGTTTTCTCCCATCAAGTTTATCTTAAGACGATACTAGTGTTGCTGCTAACTGTAACAAAATTAGAGAATAGGAACACTGAAGAAAAGGAACTAAAACAGCCGAAAGCTTTTTTTTTCTTGAATAGAAAATATGGCAACTGAATTACGGAGAAAACAGAGCGTATCTTGACTCTGTATAAAATAGACTCCTACTTCTAATATAACTCCTAACTTATCATTTTATTCCACTAAATAGCTCCTAAACTTACTTCTAAAACTTCTATCTGCCGGGCCACTTTCTAAGGTGAACAAACCTCACCTGAATAATTATTTTAACCTGGTAAATGTAGTAAAAGAAATAAGACAGTAAGTTGCACTAATTTGTTACACTCCCCCTTAGTGCAAGCTCACGATGAACGACTCCCAGAGCATCTCAAAAGTATTAAAACTTAGACTTCTCTAAAGCTTTAGTGAATATATCATCAATTTGAGCGTTGGTGCGAATAATTGTCAGTTCAATCTCTTCACTTAAGACTTTCTAACGAATAAAGTGATGGCGGATCTCAATATGCTTCATTCGAGCATGAAAAACTGAATTTGATGCAAGTTTGATGGCACTTTCATTGTCACACTTAATTTGCACAACATAGTCTACTTTATGGGATATATCTTTTATCAACCTTTTCAACCAAATGCACTCTTATGTAGCCATGGTTGCTTCAATATATTCAACGTCGGTGGTAGACAAAACAACAACATCTTGCTTCTTACTGCACCAAGAAACCACTACTGACCTGGTACTAAAATAGTAACCTAAAGTCGAGCGACGATCATTTATATCACCTGCCCAGTTTGCATCAGTAAATCCACTCAATAAAAAATTATCACACCTCTTGTACCAAAGTCCATGACTAAGAAATTCTTTAACATAGCTCAAAATCCTTTTTGTGGAATCTAAATGAGAAGTTGTTGGATTATGTATAAATTGAGAAACGACACTAACAAAGTAAGATATTTCTAGCCTTGTGATAGTCAGATAGATCAAACTTCCAACTAGTTTTTGGAACTTTATTGCATCCTTCAAAGCCTTGCCTTCATCCTTCTTTAACTTGAGATTTGGATCTATTAGAGTAGCCTTTTCTTTTGACTCCCCCATGCTGAAAAAATCTAAGAGACTCTCTGCATAACCTTTTTGTGAAATAAAATAGCCTTGATCTGATTTTTCCACTTTCAGACCAAGAAAACATTCAATCTGCCCCAGATTTTTCATCTCAAAACGAATAGACAAGTCATTCCTTAGATTAGAAATTTTTGATTTATTGTCTCTAGTTATTATCATATCATCAACGTATAATAATTTCAGGAGATGTGCATTTGATTGTAATTTTATGAATAAACTGGAATCTGAATCGAAAACTCTAAAACCACAAAAGATTAGGTATTGAGCAACTTTACCATACCAAGTTCGTGGTGCCTGCTTGAGGCCATATAGAGCTTTTTTCAAATGGCAAACATGACTTGAAAATTGCTTAGAGACAAAGCTGTGAGGTTGCTCCATAAATACTTCTCGATTCAACTCTCCATAAAGAAATGCATTCTTTACATGAAGCTGCCACAGTTTTCAACCTTTGAAAGAAGCTAGAGAAATAAGGGACCTTACTATCACCATCTTCACCATTGGACTAAACGTCTTCTCATAATCCAATCCATAGTTTTGAGAAAACCCACGAGCAACTAGACGAGCTTTAAACCTGTCAATGGTACCATCTGATTTTTTCTTTAAGTAAAATACCCATTTGCAAGTGACTGAATTACATTTTTCTAATTTGGGTACCAATTCTCAAGTTTTATTTTTGTCTAAAGCATCAATCTCTTCTTGCATTTCTCTTTCCCATTGTGGACAACCCTTTGCTTCTTCATAACTTAATGGTTCTTCTATAGTTAATGCTCCTGTAAAGAAACACAAGGTCACAAAATAATTTTTAAGTTTGACCTCATAATCTTTGAGGTAGTCCGGCTGCTTTTTCTCCCTTGTTGACCTTCTTGCTGCTTGTTGTTCACTATCTCCTTCCCTTGAAATGTTCTGACTTGGAGATACATCTTCTGAAATATTTTGATTTGGAGATACAATTTCTGCCTCTTCACTACAAAGTGATGACACATTTACTTGAGGAAATAATAGCTCCACATTGTCTTGATTATCACCCAGAACAACAACCTTTTGAGCAGAAAATAAAGATGACACTTCATCAAATACCACGTCTCTAGAAATGGTAAACCTATTTGTCTTTTAATCCATGCATCTCCAACCCTTCCTATAAGAGTCGTAGCCAACAAATACACATTTTATTGCTTTCGTATCATGTTTGGTTCTATTAGTTCTGGGAACATGAACATAAAAAACAGAGCCAAAAACTCGAAAATAGTTCACATTTGGCTTCTGATTATATACAATTTCAAAAGGCAATTTCTATGTACCTGGCCAAGGAGGCAACCTATTTATCACATGGCATCCATATTGAATAGCTTCTGCCCAAAGCTCTCAAGGAAGATTTTTGTCATGCAACCGTAAAAGACAAACTAAAGTAAGATAAGCAAGCTTTTTTTCGGCAACTCCATTCTGCTGAGGAGTATCTGGACAGGTCATTTGACAAAGAATTCCATTGTTATGATAGTACTGAAAGAATTCATCTAACATATATTCTCCATCATTATCACTGCGAAGATATTTTATCTTCTTTCGAACTTATTTGCAATAGCATCTTTGAACTCCACAAACTTGGATAATGCTTTGCTCTTTTCTTTCAAAAATTTCACCCAAGTAAACCTTGAGTGATCATACACCAAAACCATAACATAGCGATGCACGCTATAACTTAGTGTTCTTGTTGGTCCCATCAAGTCTATATGAACCAATTCAAACCGTGGTTCTCTAATTTGATGACCTTTTGAAAGGAAGACGATGAGATTTTCCATATTGGCAGCCTTGACAAATCACATCTTTACATACATTCTTCAAAGTTGGCAAGCCATCTACCAACTTTTTAGAAGAAATTTTCTGCAACATTTGGTAGCCCACATGACCCAACTGAGTATGCCGAATTGTGACATTATCAGTTTGGCTTGTTTTCTTTACATAAGGTTCACATGCTGACATAACAAACAAAGAACCTTTCTTCTCGCCAGTAAAAATAACAACAACAAATATTTCTTTTACATTTTCAAGCACCTTCACATCAGTAGAAACAAACAATACATATTTTATAGAATCAATAATTTGAGGAACTGAAACTAGATTTTTCATCAAACCTGGAACATGATAAACATCCTGCAAGTTGATACTTTTGGATATATCACTAGCAACCTCAATCGTCATAACACCTTCTTTTGCTACTGGATATGTCGAGTTATCTGCTGTGATAATGACTCAAACTCTATGATATTCTTGCATCTTCGAGAATAGAGAATCATCTCTAGTTACATGATGAGAGCACCCTAAATCAATGATCCACTCTTCCCTCTTATTGTTGTTGGCATAATTGAAAAACTCTTGTGCTGACTTTTGTTCAATAGCTTCAATGCTAAAATATTGCTCCCATTTCATTTTCTCATCTCCTTCATTGATGCACATGACATTGGCTTTGGAAAGTTTTGCTCGATAATTTTTCTTGATGTATCCAATTTTTCCACATCTGTAGCACTTTCTGTCATCATGTGAATTTTCACCTTTTTCCATCCTTGTTTCTTATTCTTTATTTTTGTTCCAAGTTGATGTATTCTTCTTGTTCGGCTTTCCTTTAGAAAATAGAACATTATCAGATTCAAGATTCTTAGCCATTTGTTTAGCTAAAGCTTCTTGATTAGAAAGCATGTTCTCCAATTCTTCAACAGATGGTTGTTGCGTCCATCTTTGAACGGAAATAACAAAAGGACCATACTTCTTTTTCAATCCATGAATAAGATAGCATCGTAGGTGCATCTTTCTAATCTTCTCTTTCGGATCAATCTCTGAAATTTTAGCACAAATACTTTTAACTCGCAAAAGTAATCTGAGATTGACATACCTCCCTGTTGTAACATTGCCAACTCATTCTCCAATAATTGCAGCCTTGCTGTATTTTTCTTGGTAAATAGTCTTTCGAGCATTTCCCAAACTTCTTTTAGAGAGTTAACATCACAAACATGATCAATAAACTCCTTGTTGATAGAAGTCCTCAAAGCAAAGAGTGCTTTTCGGCACTTGATCTTCCATTTCCTTCATGATTCGGCATTCTCAGGAGTATTGACTGGGATTATTGAATCAGTTCCTACAATTAAATCCCACAGATCCTGACCTTGAAGATATGCTTCCATACACATTTTTCAATACTTGTAGTTAGTGCCTACAAGTTTTTCTATTCCATATTGAGCATTTCCCCTATTTGGCGCCTCTATTGCTACAAATGACAAAAGCTTTCCCTTCACACTTTTCAAGCTTCTCCAATAGAGTAAACTGATAGACAAGAAGACTGAAAAGAAAAAAAGTTCCTCCCTTCAACCTTGCTCTAATACCATATAACAAAATTAGAGAACAGGAACACTGAAGAAAAGGAACTAAAACAGCTGAAAGCTTTTTTTCTTGAATAGAAAATATGGCAACTGAATTACAGAGAAAACAGAGCGTATCTTGACTCTGTATAAAATAGAATCCTACTTCTAATATAACTCCTAACTTATCGTGTTTTATTCCACTAAACAACTCCTAACTATCGGGCCACTTTCTAAGGTGAACAAACCTCACCTGAATAATTATTTTGACCTGGTAAATGCAGTAAAAGAAACAAGACAGTAAGTTGCACTAATTTGTTACACTAACTACCACTTCACACTTCTTATCAAGACAACAAGCATGAAATAATCTCAATGCAAACACACCACCAAGAACATATGCTTTATAGGTGTTATCAATTTCACAATTTCTTTCCGACCCTTAATTTAATATTAGTCCAGATATCATTAACTAACACATAAGCGTTTTATCTCTTTACATTAGCCCATATTTACATCATGATTCATTATTTAACAAGTGTACATAAATTACTCTGCCTACAAATCTTTTGATATTGTTCTAGGCGATATCCACTTGAACACCATGCCTGAAGGCCTAATCATGTTTTCTTCCATTAAGTCTATGCAATATATATATTTCACTAATCGAAGTCTAAGTTCAAGTAAACTATAACTTACCTTGACGCCAAGTTGCTGCCGTAGAATCTATGCATTTTTGCTCCTTACTCCTAATCCAGAGTTTCTGATGGAGAATCAGTGAGGAGGATGATGAAATCGCATTTCTTAAAGAGCTTTTCCTCTCCGTTCTTAGTGTTCTATCTTGAAAATAACCCTAGGGAATTTTTAAGAGGAAACCCTCTTTAGAATATGAGTTGAATTCTGAAATACACTTAAAACACAAAATTTTGGTTTGCGTTCTTTGCTACAATAATTATATCCTCACTGTAGCAAGTTCGCTATAGCGTCCAACTGACAGCTACAACGGGCTCATCTGGTCAGTCCCACTTATTTTTGACTTTATTTTATTTAATATTTATTTAATAATTAATTTGATATTCTAAAATAAATTCATATCAATAAAATCTTAGATTCTTACGTTCTTATCACAAAAAATTCAATAATAACGAAACGGGTCATTACATGTGATTGGAAAGCTTAACCTCGGGTCATAATCATGATCACAAAGTAATTATCACTAGGAAAAAGGTAGAAAGTCATGGCCCGAAGATAATAAAGGACTCATATCTCCGATGACATAGCAAAAGGACAAAATGACAGATACGTCAGATATATTCATATAAGGCCCTGCCAATAATAGAGAAACATTAGTTGGCATTGATAACGGTATTCCCACATAGAGGGCGACTATTGGGCATAGTACTTTAGGGATCGAGTGGATCTTTTCTATTGGTTGAAGTATTACTTTTGTTGCCTATAAATAGTAATTTTAACACACTTATAAAGGGTTAGATTCTGAATAATATAAAAGCAATATATTAATATTTTTGTGCTTCAAGTTTTCTATATTTTACCTAGTCTTAGCTCTCAAGCATTACTATATATAAAAGTCTTCTGATCTGACACCTGGAACACTCTAACGTCCCCAGATAGAGAAAACACATATCATCAAAACTCTATAGCTTCCGGTGATCTTTTCTACTCGCTTTATTTTCCTTATGGATTTGTTTAACTTATTCATGAACATATTTAACTACTAATAATAGAACTTAATAAGTTAAGTCAAGACGCATATCCTTAACCTCATTACCAATTTAACTGTACCATTACTTTGATAAATAATTTGGTGCCCACCGTGAGGACAGGACATGAATCACCTTTGGCAAACAAAAACCAAAATATCGAGAATGCAAATGATGCTCAGCTCTTAAATGAAAATGAGGGCCAAACAGGTCTTTAAGAGGAGTAGAACATCATCAATGGTGAAACAGAAATTGATTTGAATAACCTAGATCTGACCCATGTGTGCAAAGAGACACAAGGAAAAGAACTCCCGAGGAGGTGGATGCTCAAGGAAATTATGGTGGAGGTGACATGGATGGCCTCAAGGAATCTCTACTACTTCTGACTGAATAACAGAAAACCATAATGGACCACATGACGATGCAATATCTGAAAGTGGTGGAGTTGTAGGAAATATTGATCTTGATGGACTCTAACAATGCAAGAGGAAACAAGCAACCTGCACTGGAACATCCTTACCACAAAGAGGTTCAAAGGTGAACTAGAAGCTGATACTCGTACAGAAGAGTGTAGGTCTAACACGATGGGGGCCAACTTTGTTATTTTGGCAATATTTATATTGATAGTCGAATTGATCAGGAAGGAGCTCATGTCTGGCTTATTGGAGATAGATACCCGAATGAATAATATTTTGGGAGCACCAATGGTATTGAAAGGTCCATGATCCCAAAGTTACTCAAAGTTCTCCTATAAGGCCAGTGCAGCATTAAACCTCATCCAAAAGATGTGTAAGATGCTAGATATACCAAAGTATGATAGGACCACAGACCCATACGAGCACATTCTTGCCTTTACTATGGCTATTAAGGGGAATTACTTGACCAAAGATAAAGTTGAGTCGATTACGGTCAAGGAGACACTCTGTCCATAGGTGTCCTTATATGATATTTTTTTATTACCTAAATATTCTATTGACTCTTTTAGCATGCTTACAGATTATTTTGCAAAAATGGATGCTAGCACAAGGAAGGTACAACCTAGGAGGCTAGATATATTCAAAATTAAGCAAGGTGACATCGAATTACTTCACAACTTTGTTGTTAGGTTCCAAAGGGAAAGGATGTTATTTTCAATGTACCAAATGATTGAACTGCAGAAGCTTTCACAAAGGGTCTAAATCTAGAAAGCTCAAATTCCTCTCTCAAACTGAAAGAAAGCCTGATAGAGTTTGAGGCCATAACTTAGATAGATGTCCACAACCTGTATGAATCAAATATCCAAGTCAAAGATGATTTTATGTTGATTTGATGACAATATGGCTTAAAGTATAGGAAGTGGATCCAAAAAGTCAATTCTAGTTGAAGTCAAATCCAAAATCAGCAAAGAACCAGTTTCAAAGTTATTACTCTTTATATCCATTTAATATGAGACCGAGTTTAAGATGGGGTCATGGCGTTCACTCAGTGGACATGCCTCGATTTGACAAACAGAATGATAAATACTAAGGACACAAGAGTTTGCAGATCAAGAAAACAATTAAACCTCCATGATCAGTTTTTGCAGTCAAAGAGGATCCATAGCTATCCGAATACTATTATAACATTAGTCCACCTAGTTGGTTTCAGCCATGCAAAATATCAAGGAATCTCATTTCCCGATGCTTGTTAGGTTGAATTCTAATATAAGGGATTGAAGTCTCTAATATGACTACCACAGGACTCATGAATATAGGACCAGAGATTGCAGGCATCTTCGAAAAGAGGTTGCTATACTATTGAAGAATGGCCACCTGGAAGAATTTTTGAGTGATAGGACCAAAAATAACTATGGAATAGAAGATGAGGAAAATAAGCATTTGGCAAAACCCGATCCTTCTCGAGCTATAATCAACTGAGAGAAGATTAGTCATCATTGAGAAATATCTTGTAATAACTGCCCGATAATGCTTATGTAATGTTTTCTTTTGCTTATTGTCAGTTTGTATGGATAAATTATGTGGTTATTAGTTTAGGTGGCTCAGCTGAAATCACTTGCATTAGGATCTTAAAAGCCAATGAGGTCCTTAAAGTTATTATCAGGCTCAAATTAGTAGACAAAGACCGTAAAGATACTCATAAAAGACTATTCGATAAGCATCATTAGGTCATAAAAGGAAAAAGTGTGCCCTTCTCATTTTTGTTATGTTTAGATCTTGAACAAGTTCATGCTATAAGACAAACAATAGAGTTTTGGTATTAACCTCCTATAAGGTTGCCCAGGAACAAAGGTTGCATCCTCAAAAATTATTTAATGATTTCAGCAATCCCATAACATAACTAAGAGAATTTAAGAAATAAGAGACCCTAATTTGTTAATTGTTCAAAACAATGAGAAATGGAAGACAATCACTAATGATGAGGCTGAGAGTTGGGTCACTTTTTGTAGGTGTATGAAGGCAAATCAAAGGTTTTGGCTACATAAATGATAAGTCAATATTTTACTTACTTATCTCATATTTAAGCTTAGACTATTATTGATTTTTAGTATGAAAATGGTGCACTTACTGTAGGTTACTTCCATTTTAAGGGTTTATATGATTTAGAAGTAATCGAGGAAAAACCAAGTGAAAATACGCCAAAAAGAAGCCAAAAACGCAAGAAAGGAATCAACAGTGTTGATGCGACACCTGTAGTGACTGCATCTCAGCTTATGCGGCCAATGTCCTCATCGCATGAACAAAATGGGAGCAGTGCAAACTCTATTGCTGATGCGAAGCCTGATGAAACCGCACCCCAATAGGGAGATGCAAACTATGGTGCAAGACAAAAGCAAAATGACCATAGAAAGAGAGGTCGATATGGAAGATGATGCGACCATAACTCACGATTTGCAAAGTTGCAACTCAACTAAAGAAAGTCACATATCCTCCATGACAAAATGTCAGGGTTTTTAATGCGGTGCAATGTTATGATCGCAAACTCCTCATGAGGCATCACACGATGAACATGAGATTTTTAAGTTATTAATTTTTTGCACTTTATTCGAGACAGTATAAATATTTTTATAAGGTTTTATAATATTATCCATGTTTTGATTGCTGAAGCATTTTTTTCTCTGAAAAAAGAATGCAAGTCTTTGAGAATTACAAGTATCATTCTTGGATAACGTTAAAGTAGATGAATGATTATTTTCTCTTTTCTTGAATATTGTTAGAATATTTTCTCTCTTATTTATGATTTTTGCTGCAATTACTATGAGTAGCTAAAACCCACAGCTTGAGTTAGAGAAATCAAGATGGAATAACAATAATGGTCTACCAAACTAGTGATTTAGAATGGTTTTCTCACATGTATTACTAACTCTTTAAAATTGAATGTCATTTAAACGTTGCAAATATTAGAACATACCTATAGTCTAAACTTGCTTAAGAAAAGAGGTTTAGATTAGGAAAAGGAGTTAGAAACAAGGATTTGAGGCTACCAACCCTCATCTAATGACTTGAGCTATTATAAATATAGTCAACCCGAAACCTATGATGAAGATTAATCGAAAACACCCAAATATTGAAAGGATTGAGGGTGATATTCCTTTAATTGGGTCGAAAGAGTTTAGATGAACATTAGACTCGTCAGTTTTGCATGTGAAACACTAGAATATATTGCAATAAGAGGTAGGCTTGTTGAAATTATAATATCTTGAGGAACACAGTCCTAGTCTCATCTCAATATTAAAAACAAACAATAATTCAGAACAATCATCTATCAACTAACTAAATTCCTTTTTATTTTTCCTGCCAAACCCCCTTTTGGAAATATCGACTACCAGTCTGAATTGCTCTACTGATTTAATTTCTCGCCTTACTCTCTATGAAATTTGACCTTAACCTCATTGAGTTATATACTCAAACAATGATCTCTTTATATCTTTTAGGAGGTATAATTTAGGTGTATCAAATTTTAGCAGCGTTGCCAGAGGAATACGATTTAAGAATTATCATTTAGTGTTAAATTCTACTTGTAGTCCCTATTTTTTGCATTACTCTATTTGTTGTTTGTATTGTTCAGGTGTAATGAATAATATGGATAATCATGAACTTAATGAAGAGGAGATTATTGTAGCAAATGTTGTTGTTACAAGAAATGTTGCTAGGCTCATAGGGCCACCTCTGTGGAACTTGCCCCCTCCAATGCGAAACCAGCCTTCCCCCTGCGCAATGTGCCTCAAATAAAGGATATTAATATGGATTAAGCTAGTTTTACGGGTGTTATTCTACCACTTTCACTCCCCCAAACTGCCAGGTTCAACATAACCAATACCATGATGCACTTGCTAGGCATAAAAGGGCTATTCGGGGGCCTAGTCCATGAGGAGCTGAACCAATATCTAAAAACTTTGTTGAAATCTACAAGGCTTATAAGTTGCCAAGCATCTCCTAGGAAGCTATAAAATTGAGTTGTTTCCCTTTATCATTAATGAAAGAGGCCACTACTTGGTTGTGAGAGCTACTAGATGATTCTATTACAACATGGGCAGAGCTGGCAGTAGCATTTCTTAAGAAGTTCTTCCACCACCCCGTATGATACAGTTGCGAGATGAGATAAATAACTTCAGACAATTGCTGAGAGAATCCCTACATGAGGCCTGATAGAGGTTCAAGAAAAATATTAAGTAGTTTTTGAATCATGGATAACCTGATGAGGTGCTTCTTAAGGTCTTCTACAAATTGTTGGATGGATTCAACATGGCGTTGGCCAATACTATTACTGAAGGTTCTATGATAGATCATTCATTTGTAGAAGCAAGTGAAATTCTGGATGAAATAATCAAAATCAACAAAGCATGACATACTTAAGAGTCAGAAGTTAACAACAATGGTCAGTATAAAGGTTTATCTAAGGAACAATTGAAGAGAGAAGAGGCACGTTACCAAGAGATGGCTCATCTTAAGACCCAAACATCTCATGATAAGGCACCTCATAGTGATGATGGCTATTTAGAATGTAATGAGGAGACAAACTTTGTTAATCACTAGGTGATGGGTTTTTGACCCAACCCCTGGGGATCTAACCAAGGTTCTTAGCGGCAGGGTCAAGGGAATCAAGGTTGGAACAAAGAGCAGAATAATTCAAATTGGAGCGATACCACTTAAAAGAAGTTTGGTTGGAGTGATAGAGATCAAGGAATTTAGCATGATAGAAACCAAGGCTATAACAATCACAACTCTAATGCATATATCCCTTCTAGAGAAAATTAGCAGAGTTCAAACCAACCATCAGTCAGTGACCCAGCTGGGTCAATAATGGAAGATATGCTTTCCAAAATGTTGAAAAAAGTATGGTCTACAGATTCGAGAATCAAAGAAATAAGGAGTGATTTGTCAAACATGGGTTAACTAGTTAATTCTCACTCCCTATTAATCAAATAGTTAGAGACTTTGAGATATCATCGGCTTTATGCCAAGTTCACAAAGTGCAAGTTTTGGCTTGAGTCAGTTGCATTCCTAGGACACGTGGTGTATAAGGATGGGATAAGAGTAGATCCGAGTAGTATTTCATTGGTCCGTGATTGGCCTATACCTACTACTCCTACTGAGGTTGGCAGCTTTGTTGGGTTAGCAGGGTACTACAAATGGTTCGTAGAGGGGTTTTCTTCCATAGCAGCACCTTTGACTAGGCTGACTAGGAAGGATGTCCCATTTCAGTGGTCAGATCAGTGCAAGGATAGCTTTCAGAGGCTTAAGGCCTTATTGACTTCAGCTCTTGTGTTGACTTTGCCGATCAAGGGTCAGAATTTTTCGATGTATTGTGATGCTTCCAGGGTTGGTCTTGGTTGTGTGTTGATGCAGCAGAGTCATGTAATTGCATATGCGTCGAGGCAGATGAAGGTTCACGAGCGCAAATACCCTACCCATGATTTGGAGTTGGTGGTGGTAGTTTTCACGCTCAAGATCTGAAGGCACTACTTATATAGAGTTCATTGTGAGATATTCATCGATCACCGTAGTCTTCAGTACATTATGAGTCAGCGAGAGGTGAACTCGAGGCAGAGGATATGGATTGAGTTGCTGGAAGATTATAATTTTAATATTTTGTACCATCCGGGCAAGGCAAATGTAGTAGCAGATGCCTTGAGTCGAAAAGCATTGAGTATGGGCAGCCTAACTGCACTTTCAGTTTGAGAGTGACCGCTGGCCTTGGACATCCAATCCTTGGTTAGCCGCTTAGTTAGGCTTGATTTGTCAGATCCTAGATGTCTGCAACCACTAATTTTAGAGTTAAAATGTGGTGAAATCACTAGACCCATATAAATAAAGCAATTATAAGAAAGAATCAGCAACACCCACACCCATTTATCAAGTACCCATCATCAACACATCCCTAAATAAGATCCAAGCTCAATTTCCCTTCCATTCAAGCTAAATGTCTTAATATCCAAGCTCAATTTGTACACAAATGGTGTTTCTAATAATTGGGAAAAAGAAATTTGATGAAACCCTCTTTTCTTTCTTAGAAGGGAAAACTTGTTCACAAAGCTAGGAATAATTCTAAAACTCAGTACTAGCTGAACTATTTACAATTGTGCCTAAATTGGGTATATATACATTCGTAAGACGTCATATGATTTCGAACATAAATACCCTTTAGGTGGTGTGTGGCGCGACATACAGTTTGCACATCATGATGTGCGTGTTGTACACCTTCTTTAGTGATCAGTGACTCAGGCTACTTGGGGAGGTCTATGGAAAGAGGGTGCGGTTCGCACAAGGCATTATGCGTGTCGCACTACGATCGCACCCCTCAACAGATTCATCAATTTCTTACATCTTCATGCGGTGGGAGGTGCGGTCTACACCAAGCATGTGCGTGTTGCACAAGGGTCGTATCTCTTAGCAGAATCTTTATCTTGTTTTCTCACTTCACACTTCAATACTTTTTGGATCTTTTTGGGTTCATTTCCTTGTTTTCAATCTTTGATCATAAGTACCAGCATAGAAATCAATAAAGGCTATAAGAACCTCTAAATCTTATCAAAATATAGCAATAATTCATGAGTAAAGGCTCAATAAGTTGGTAGATTACTAACTTATAAATCCCCCAAACTTGAACTATTGTTTGTTATCAAGCAAGATACTCACAAGGTAAGGAATAAATTATGCTTTAGACTCAATCAAGGCATAAAAGACAACTCTATTCTAAAAAACTAAGAAAAATAACAAACAAAAAGACTCAACTACAAAGCTCACCTCAATTTGAACTACTCCAATATCAAGGCAATTTGTCATTTCAGAACCATTTCAAAAGACTTCATTTCTCGTTCAAAATCAAAGGAATTTTGTCATTCAAAACAAGATACAAATCTTCTCAAGTCATTGGCATTGACCATCAAGTTTTTCCTCGAGATTCGCCACATAACTTGTCTCATTCATTAACCTCAATTGAGATAGAGACTTCACGATTCAATTTGAGTGCATGATACCACTCACAAAAAGAGAGAATCCCACTCACAATTATGCATTTCACAAACAAAGGGATTTTAGAGAACCAAGAAGACTCTCACTCTCTCAAGAAGTTTAAGTGCGCACATGTCGACCCATAGGCTTGCCTTTCATGTAAGTCGCCACTAATGTAGGGTAGCCAATCTCGAAATCACCAAGGACTTAAGGGTTATAATGTTGGCTAGGGCTAAGGTGAGGATTTCATTTGATTCTAGTGAATACACCTCCCTAATGCTCTTTGTTATCATTTCAAACACCGCTCATATTTTTTACTTTGCCTTCACCTTATTTCTCCCTCACACAACCCAAGCTTCTCCTTTTAAATCATGATCATTCAAAACCCCTTGTATCACCTTCGTATGGTAGCACTAATTCTTTCTTATCATTTTGCTCATTTGATTGAACTTTTGGAGCAAAATTTTCAATTCAATTTCAAGGTGCTACCTTTCACTTGAAGTGCATCCTTTTTCTTCTCCTCATTGGTCACATACACCCTTAAACTTAGGCATTTACCTACGTTGTCTTTTAATTTTCATATCCAAAGCTATGAAATCCTCTTTCAAGCAAAACCATAACCAAGAAAGGAAAATAAATGTTTGCAACCACCAATTTTAGAGTTAAAATATGGCAAAATCACTAGACCCATGTCAATAAAGCAATTATAAACAAGAATCAGCAACACCCACACCCATTTATCAAGTACCCATCATCAAAATATCCCTAGATAAGAGGTTTAACTACTCATGCTTAAGGAAAGAAGTATACCAAATGGGTAGTTCAATTTCCCTTCCATTCAATCTAAATGTCTCAATATCCAAGCTCAATTTATACACAAATTAAGTTTCTAAAAATTGAGAAGAAGGAATTTGATGAAACCCTCTTCTCTTTCTTAGAAGGGAAAACTTATTCACAAAGCTAAGAATAATTTTAAAATTCAGTGCTAGCTGAACTATTTACAATTGTGCCAAAATTGGGTATATAAACATTCCCAAGACGTCATATGATTTTGGACAAAAATTCCCTTCGGGCGGTGTGCGGTGTGACGTGCAGTTTGTACATTGTGATGTGCGCGTCGCACACCTTTTTCAGTGATCAGTGACTCATGATACTTGGGGAGCTCCATGCAAATAAGATGCGGTTTGCACAGGGAATTGTACGTGTCGCATAGAGACCGCACCCCTCAACAGATTCTTTAGTTGCTTACATCTTTATGCAGTAGGAGGTGCGGTCCACACCAAGCCAAGTGCATGTCGCACAAGGGCCACATCTCTCAGCAGAATGTTCATCTTGTTTGCTCACTTCACACTTCAATCCTTTTTTGCTCTTTTTGGGTTCATTTCCTTGTTTTCTATCTTTGATGATAAGTACCTGCATAGACATTAATAAATGCCATAAGAACCTCTAAATCTTATCAAAACATAGCAATAATTCATGAGTAAAGGCTCAAAAAGTTGGTAGATTATCAACTTATCACCTAGGCGTTGTGCCACCAGCCACCTGCGGCCGCCTGGGCGATGTGGCACCTGGGCATGTCAGCTTATAAAATGCTGGCCAGCCACTTTCTCCCTCATTTTCTAAAAATCCCAACTTCATTTTTCTTCATTAAAACGGCTCCCAAGAAACAATTTTGACACCTTGATCAACCCAACAACATGGAGGAAATTATTTTGACAATCCTTGCTTGTTTGTGGACTCCTAAATCTGGTAAGTTCTCTCTTTAAATTTCAAATTATCCATGGATGATGAACCCAAAACCTCCATAGCTCACCTTGATTGTTCCCAACAGCTTGTGGGTTGATAATTGTTGAATCTTGATCATTTGTTGGCTCTAAATTGGGTAAGTTCTTCCTTTATTTTTTTGATTTCTTCCATAAATTTCCATCTTTAAATCCTTGCTTTGCGGGCTGTTTTGATCCCTATTGGTGGTCCATTTCCTTTCAAATTTTAAGCATATCCTCCCGATAATGTGAGAAACACCATGGTATTTTCATTTCTAGCTTTGGGTTACGAGGCCCACAGACCTGCTGCTGACCTGAATTTTAACCTGGTTATATTTCTAGCATTATGAGTATCATTGTTTCATGTTGACGCATAGAATATTGTGTTGATAGTGTTTTTGCGATCTATTTCAGCAGCTAGTAATTGGATGACAGGTAGGTTACGGTGTTCCCTACCTAGACTCTGTGTATATAGGTTGTAATTGCATTAATTGGTATCCTTGGGTGGGTTATTATATGTTGGTACCGCAGACCTTATCCATCTCTTTTGTTTGATTTATTAATGTGTTGTTTGTAGTACTCATTGTAGTATGGTGATATTACCCTTGTGGCCCCGTATGGCCTTTGTATATGCCTATGGACCATATACGGTAGGATATTTTGGAATGTTCGTGATATAATGATATTACTTTAGGCTAGTTATCTATGTTGTAGAATGGATTGTGCATGTGCAGGGCCAATAGGAATATTTGTGAGCTATTGGGCTAACCTATTATTTGCGAGCATATCATTTATGCAAAAGTTTTTTTCTGCATGTTTTACTACTATTATGTCTGCGGGCCTACTCTCACCATTTTTCTAAACTTTGCTTGGCCCAAGGGGCCCATTTTTGGTATAAAAGATTATAAAAGGATTCAAAACTAATTTTACAGATCTTCTTAGAGTAAAAGAGATGTTATAGTGATTTTATCACTAGTCTTCATACTTACACTAGACTCGGTGAGGCCGGGCGCTAGACCTATTTTACTACTAATTTTGAGATGACACTATACTCGGCGAGGCCAAGTGCTAGATTTGTTTTACTACTAATTTAGACTCGGCTATGCTCTGGGCATCAGTTAATAGGGTTTTGAAATTACTACTACTGATTTAAATCCAGTTTGATTCTGAGTTCGTACTACGAGGCTCAAATTATTGTGCTATATATTGAGATTCATATTTTTAGTATTTGGTTTACGAGTAGACCTCCATGGACCCTACCATTCATGGATGAAGAACTGCGAGCTGAGGCTTCCAGAGGAGGGGTATACAGTAGAGTTGAGGTATACGGGTGTGACCTTCCATGGATCCTTCCTCTATTGGGCATTTTATGTATCAGAGGTGGATAACATAAGGCACTACTATCATACCTGGTTACATAATATCATATCATCATGCATATTTCATCCGGATTCCACCCTTGTTCATTTTTTTCTCAGTGTACGCTCCGATAGTATGGGCTGCCAGAGGGTTTGTTTTCACTTGATTGTGTTCCTCGATTGTATGGGCGGCCGTTAGGACTGTAGGTAGATTATATTACTCTTTTCATATTTTAGATCTTGTTACAACCTTGGTTTATAGATGGATTTATGTTTTCTAGCATGTTGAGGGCCTGATTATTTGGATTGTGATTATTGAGAGGCTAGTGGGTCCTACATTATTGAGGCACTATTTATTTGGCCTTCCTAGAGGTTGTGGACTATTGGATTCTTACCTTTATCATGGTTCTGAGTAGTGGCGTTTGGTTCTTTGTGGCTTAGTTATTCTATCCTAGGGTTGCACTCGTAAGGTTGATTTCTCTTTGTGCTTACCTTGAAGTTGAGTTTTAGCTTGATTCCATGAGTATACTGCTTCTAACCTGAGTATGTTTAACTTCTTTCCTTCTTTCCCTTTTTACTTGAGGTTACCAGTATACCACCATCTTTCTGACTCTCTTCTTATATATATGGGTATTGCAAGGACTCCAGGTGTGTTCTTCCTTCCTTCACCTGTGTTTCTGTGTTATATATCTCTTTTGTGGCTAGCATAGCTTGTCTGTGATTACTATTGACTTTTATTCATACTAGTTTCCATGTGCTTTCTCTATTATTTTTGTGACTGCGTCCTTGCTATCTGCTATATTACTATTTTTATATCTTATATGCACTCAGTCGGCCGATGATGCCCACTGGGTACCGGTTGCTTAGCAATTGGTGCTCATAGTATTCTTTTGCATCTTTCTGGTCTAGATATTAGTGTGACCTTTCGCCATTGATCACGTGGAGACTCGTGTAGTTTGGATATTTGAGACTAGGGTGAGCGTCTGACGATCGAGGCTTGACCGCATCTCATCTTTTGTACTGTTACTCTTTATTTATTCAGTGACAGTTGTACTTATTATTTTGTTACTTCTAGTACTTTTATTCTATTTAGAAGCTCATATACTATCGATACCAAGTCTTGGGGTTGGTGTAGTTTTCCTTATTTATATAAATTCAAATTGTTACTTCTGCATTATCTTTCTCTATTATCTGATTTTGCTTATTTTGGCTTATTATGCGTATTGGTTAGGTAGTATCCCATTACTAACTGTTCCAGGCTACGGGAATTATTTCACCTACTGTGGGGTTGTAGGAGCCATCATGACCTGAGAAATCAGGTCATGACATCTTGGTATCATAGCTTTAGGTTCATCGATGTCATAGTACGGAAGCAAGTGTCTACATAGAGTCTCGTGGATCGGTACGATGACATTCATATCCTATTTGTGGTAGGCTACAGTGCATTGTTAGGAAAAGTTTCATTTTATTGGCTCCTTATCATACGTTCCTGAATCTATTGACTTCTAAACATTGGTTGTTTCATTACTTCTGAGATGCCTAAGATGAGTATGACAATAGGTGATGTCGAGGCTTCTATGCCTGTTGCATTAATGGTTCTGTCAGCTCTAGGATTTTAGAGTGGGAGCATACCACATCAGTTAGAGGGTGTGGGGACAGCCCAGCCTCCGGTAGGATTTATGACTACCCAAGTTCTTCAAGACACCGTGGCTAAGACTCCGAGTTCTTCGATGGGTGTTTTAGTACCTTAGGTTAAGGCAGTACTCGATTCTTTGAGTTGTGCTTCAGTTAGGGTTGAGCTTCTAGTTCTTTAGTAGGGTTGTATATCGATATTGGAGTATGAGGTGAGGTTTCTCAATATGGTTAGGTGTACTACTAAGACTATTCCTTCAGAGTTTAAGAAAGTTCAGATCTTTATCGGGGGTTTGATTTTAGTGCTTCGTTTGGGGACCGAGCACCTTGTTATAGTTGGGATGACCTTCCTACATGTAGTTGATCATGCTTGGGCTATTGAGGGTTTATGTCGTGAGGCATATAGAGGTAGTAGCAAGAAGCATCGATGTCAGGATAATTTTTGAGGTTCTCAAACTCGAGGTAGGGGATTCTCCACCAGAGATCGGTTCTATTGCTTCCTATCTAGTAGACTAGTTTCAATGGCTCCACAAGTTTTAGAGGGTGTTTGTGCAGGGCATGTAGAGCAGAGTAGACATGGTGCAGGTCAGGCTCCTCGAGGTTCACATTCAGGGTGTCTATATCATGGTGGCCGGTCAGGTTCATCGAGACCTTCCCAACAGACTTCATTCAAGGGAATTTAATTTTAGTGCAGTGAGTATGGACACTTTGTTAGGGATTGACCCATGATACCACCTTCCAGTTAGTAGGGTCAGCAGGCGTAATCTCCCAGGGCTCTAGTTCCATCAGCTAGAGGTGGAGTACAGGGTTGTAGGGGTGGTCCCTAGATGGTTAGAGGTAGCTTTCAGCCAAGTGGCTCATATATCCATCCAAAGTCGACAGGCACCGTGCCTCAGAGCAGGGCTTCCTTGGGTTGTTACAGTTATGGAGTGGTTGGTCACTATTTTAGAAATTATCCCTGGTGAGGGATGGTTGAGCCTTCAACATCGACTACTCAGTCCAGAGGTAGACACCATCAGTCTGATGCCTCTCTTGGTGGGCCAAAGGTAGAGGTTCATGATACAGTTGCTCCAGATACGGCTTTTGTTACCTTCGGTTAGTGATAGCATTGTTCGCGTTGCGATTCTACCTTTTTTATGTATTTGCTTATATGCCTACTTGTTTTTCCTTATTTAGTTATTTTATTACTTGAATTGTAGTGTTTATGTGTGTAATTCTTTGGTAGGTTGATTCTTTTAGTAGTGTATGGGGCGTTTTGTCCTTGAGAGATGACTACCTGGGGTTGTGACTCGTGGGTAGGTCTTGTTAGCCTTATTTCCAATTTCATTGTGGTTCTAGAGTTGGTTTGAGTTTTTCTTTTCTAGCGTTCCTAGATGGTTGTTTCCTAGGCCATTCTCTAGCGGTTGCTATAAGTCCTTTTGTTTGTTTGGTGTGATACCGGTGGTTGTGCCGGATATTGAGATTTTGTCTCAAAGAGAATGGTGTTTCTTGTGCCAATGGGCATGTGTTGGTTTTGCTTTTCTCAGGAAATTAGAATTGGCCTTCCCTATTCGTTTAGTTTCATAAGTTGTCTTGTGAATGGGTTGTTGCCGTGGTTTTCTTTTATCTCAAGTCCAGTTGAGTTGTTTTCTTGTTCTCCCCAGTTCTGGTTGATAGGGTTGAGTTTTGATTATAGTATTCTGGTTGAGTTTTGATTGTGTCATTATGGTCAAGTTTTGGCTATAGCATTTTCCTAAGTGTTGACTGCAGCATCATAGTTGAGTTCTGTTCATAGTACTTTGGGTGAGTTGGGCATTCAACCTATTCTTTTCCTACTTTATCAAGTGCCGCTTGTCAAGGATTTGGGAGCTAAAGGAATAGCTCCAGAATCTTCTGAAAAGGAGTCTGTCAGGTTGGTTGTATCTTTGGAAGAGATTGTGAGGCTCAGTGTATGCTAAGGAAGGGTTCTGTTTAGTTGAAAAGGGAGGGAAGTGACTCATTGTTCGTATATCTGTTCTAGTAGCTGGCTAAGGTGATGACTGAGGGTTTGCTTTGGATTATGTGTGGGTGACTTGGATCGACCGAATACAGATTGCAGTGGCATTTACTTCGATAGGTTTGAGGTCAAATTTTCCACTAATAAGGGTTTGAGGTAGCGGCCATTTCCAGTACTACCTCTTGAAGCTTGTTGCATCGACTGTGGTTTCCTGGTTATATTCTCTGGGGGACCCAAGTTTCAGTAGCATCTATGGATTGGGCAACATGTATCTTCAGAGCCTAATTGGCTCTGGTTTTTATAAGTGTTCATCGACAATGTTGGGTCTACTCAGAGGATTGACAGAGGCATTTATTGGCAATTAGAGTTGAGTTTTAGAAGCCTGAGCTAGCATGTTACTTTGGATAGTTGCAGGAGTTTCTCTTGGGTCACAGTATCTTTTGACCAAAAGGTGGTGATTACGGATAGCTTAGCTTTTCTATCTCAGTTTAGAGTGGTTGTTGGCCTTGGACATCTCGTCCTTGGCTAACCGTTTAATTAGGCTACACTTGCCTAATCCTAGTGGTGTTCTTATTAGTGCGAGGTCTATTCTACCTTGATTGTACAAATTCAGCAGTGCCAGTTCTAGGATCAGCAAGTGTACGTTGTATGTAATCAGGTTGTGTAGGTTGAGACTAGCGAGGCTATTTTGGATTTTGATGGTATTCTGAGATTGATGGTCACCTTTTTTGTTGCAAGAGTTAGAGTCTTGATTAGGATGGTTCTTTAAGAGAATATTTGTTATCTGGGGTTCCAGTGTGGATTAGACTCGGCCTGTATGGGCCAAGAGTTATGGTATGTTGAAATGCATTCGGAGTTAGTGATGTGTGTACTGGTATAGTAGACTAGGTGGTCTTGAGCAAAACGGGTGAGTTGAAGAGTTATGCAAATTTTCAATGGCTAGATGGCGACCATGGACTTCAAGCATCCTTTCTTTTTCCTACAAGGTGTTTTGACCTGATATTTGTGACATGGTGGACTTCTCAAAAGTGAGGCTAGTAAGGTGATCCTAAATCCAAATGGTGTTCGAGTATGTGGAGCAGCATCGGTACTTCTATAGCTTGGAGCTTAGTTGATGGCTGCGGACTTCGTGGTAGGCTTACCACACTTCTTGCAAAGTTTGGGCTTTTGTTTGGGTCTTTTGGGTAGGTTGCCCTGGTTTATTCACTTTCAGTCGATTTAGATTTGGCATGGTTCAGCGAGGTTGGTTCATACGAGTTTAGGTGTTTTGATTGATCTTAGCAAAAGCATCCGTTCATTGGTTGATGGTTAGTCGAGACATGTTACTCCAGTTTTCAAACATATGCTACGGGTTGGTATTTTGGATATCAAGGACTAGTAGATTATGGATTGACTTGAATGGAATTCGAGTATAAAAGTGACCTCATTCGAGGTTGAGTGTAGCGGTAACTATAGATCTACGCGAGTATTCATCTTGTGTGAAGCTTTGTGTTCATGGTACAAGGGATTCAAGTTGTTAGAAGGGTTTTGTGAATCTATGAGTTCATGAGTTAGAGGTTTTTGGTTGGTGACTTTCTGGGTGAGCTTGGTTGTGGTGACTAGGTTTCGAGGTTTGTGCGTTGGTTGCCTTGGTTCTTTTGTTTTGGTGTTGTGTCGGTGCTTTCTGGTTGAGATTCTTGAGGTTCAGTTTGGTTGGTAGACTTTGGAGTTTTGGAGTTAAAGGTTGGAATCTAGCTTGTCTAGTAAGGAGTTAAGGCTTGTTTGCTTTTCTTGGTCTCATTCCATTAGGTACCATCCGGTCGAGGATGCTACCCGGGTTGTCCGAGAGAGTGGTGCGGGATTTGTATCTGCAGTTCTTTAGTCTCTGTTGTTTCCTTCTTTCTTGACTTTCGAGGATGAAAGTCCTTTTTCATAGTGGATGATGTAATGACCTTTTTGGTCATTTATGCATTTTCGCCTTTTTTGTACTCTTAGTGCTTGCTTGTAGCGGCCTCAAGTCATTTATGGCTTGTTGGGATTGGTAGTTTGGTGCCTGGGACGTTTGTTTGGTCTTTATGGTTGTTTCCCAGTTTTATTACCTTAACATAGGAAATCATTGACTTTAGTCAACATTCTTGTCTATGGTGCTCAAAATTGAATTTTGACGGTTCTGTTAGCTCTAGAGCGTGGACTTTGGTCTAGGGGGACCTTTGGTCGGGATCCAGGAGCTTTTCAGCTTGAAATTCTCTCTTGTTCTGTGTTTTCAGGCCAGTTAGGCTTGTTTGGTTGACTTTGGTCCTTATTTGGAGAAGACGTCCTCAGATGGAAATTCTGTCAGTGATGTTAGACCCAGAATATCGAGTTTAGGCTACAGGGACCATTGGTTTGGTTACCGAGGCTTCTGGACATGATTTTGGCCCTTAGGTTCCATTTTGGAATTGTTGGCCTAAAGGTTGATTTTGGGCGCGGGCCCTACTTTTTGTTACATCGACTTCCGATAGAATTTTTGTCGATTCCGTTGGAATTGAAATGTCATTTCTGGTTGAATAGCTCAGCTTATTTGTGTTCACGGGACCCCAAATGCATTCCAGAGGACCCATCGTGTGAATATATGCCTTGGCTAATTGCTGTTGTTTTTGAAGCGTTGTGGAGTGCGCCTGGTGCGGTGGTTGGGCGCTATAGCACCAGTGTACCTGCGGCTGCCTGGGTGTCATGGCACCAATACACCTGCGGTCGCCTAGGCGTTGTGGCACCTGGGCATGACAGCTTATAAAATGTTGGCCAACCACTTTCTCCCTCATTTTCTAAAAATTCCAACTTCGTTTTCCTCCATTACAATAGCTCCCAAGACACCATTTTGACACCTTGATCAACCCAACAACTTGGAGGAAATTATTTTGACGATCCTTGCTCATTTGTGGACTACTAAATCCAGTAAATTCTCTCTTTGAATTCTGAATTCTCCATGGATGATGAACCCAAAACCTCCATAGCTCACCTTGATCATTTCCAACAGCTTAGGGGTTGATAATTGTTGAATATTGATTGTTTGTTGACTCTAAATCGGGTAAGTTCTTCCGTTATTTTTCTCATTTCTTCCATAAATTTCCATGTTTAAATCCTTGCTTTGCGAGCTGT
Source organism: Jaltomata sinuosa (assembly GCA_003996215.1). Classification (NCBI taxonomy): domain Eukaryota; kingdom Viridiplantae; phylum Streptophyta; class Magnoliopsida; order Solanales; family Solanaceae; genus Jaltomata; species Jaltomata sinuosa. The sequence goes on along the minus strand of QJPP01002020.1, from coordinate 12,976 downwards.
TTTGAGCCCCATTGGTGGTCCATTTTTGCTCAAATTTTGAGAATGTCCTCCCAGGAATGTGGAGAATACCATGGTATTTTTTATGGCTTCAGGTTGCGGGACCTACGAGCCCTCTGGTGACCTGAATTTTGACCCGGTTATGTTTCTAGCATTATGGGTATCGTTGATTTTGTGTTAACGCGTAGATTATTGTGTTGATAGTATTTTCATGAATTGGGACTTCTTAGAGTAGTTCGAGCTTGGACGATGTCATTTCAGCAGCTAGTCATCAGACGACAAGTAGGTTACAGTCTTCCCTACCTAGACTTTGTGTATATAGGCTATAATTGCATTAAATTGTATTCTTGGGTGGGTTGTTATAGGTTGGTACCCAGACCTTGTCCGTCACTTTTGTCTGATTTATTCATATGTTGTTTGTAGTACTCTTTGTACTATTGTAATATTACCCTTGTGGCCTCTTGTGGCCTTTGTATATGCCTCTGGACCATAGATAGACGGTGGGATATTTGAGAATATCCGCAAGTCTCAGACATTGTGATATTACTTTAGGCTGGTTATCTGTGTTGTAGAACGGATTGTGCCTGTGCAGGGCCGATAGGAATGTTTGTGAGTCATTGGGCTAACCTATTATTTGAGATCATATCATTCATGCAAAGGTTTTTTTTGCATGTTTTACTACTATTATGGCCGCGGACGTACTCTCACCATTTTTCTAAACTTTGCATGGCCCGAGGGGGCCGTTTTTGGTATAAAAGATTATCATAGGATTCAAAACTTATTTTATGGATCATCGTGGAGTAAAAGAGATGTTATAGTGATTTTATCACCAGTTTTCATACTTACACTAAATTCGGTGAGGCCGGGCGCTAGACCTATTTTACTACTGATTTTGAGATGACACTAGACTCGGTGAGGCCGGGAGCTAGACTTTGTTTACTATTGATTTACACCCAGCTGTGCTCTGGGCACCTTTTAACAGGGTTTTGAGATTAGTACTACTAACTTTGACTCAATTTGATTCTGGGCACATACTACGAGGTTCTGATTATTGAGCTATATATTGAGATTCACATTTTTAGTATGTGTTTTATGAGTAGACCTCCATGGACCCTGTCATTCTTTGACCAAGAGCTGTGAGCCGAGGGTGCTGGAGGAGGGGTATACACTGTAGTTGGGGTATACATGTGCGACCTTCCATGGATCCTACCTCTATTGGGCCTTTTAGGTATTTGAAGTGGGTAACATACGGCACTACTATCACACCCGGTTACATCATATCACATCATTATGCATATTTCATCCCAATTGCACCCTTGTTTGTTGTTTTCTTAGTGTACGCTCCAATAGTATGGGCTGTCAGAGGGTTTGTTTTTACTTGATTGTGTTCCTCAGTTGTATGGGTGGCCGTTGAGACTGTAGGTAGATTATATTACATCCTTTTGTATTGTAGAGCTTGTTACGGCCTTGGGTTGTAGATGGATTTGTGGTTTCTAGCATGTTGAGGCCCTGGTTATTTGGACTGTGATTATTGAGGAGCTAGTGGGTCCTATATTTTTGAGGCACTATTTATGTGGCCTTCTGAGCGGTTGTGGACTATTGGATTCTTTCCTTTATCGTGGTTCTGAGTTGTAGTGTTTGGTTTTTTGTCGCTTAGTTATTCCATCCTAGGGTTGCACTCATGAGGTTGATTTCTCTCTGTGCTTATCTTGAAGTTGAGGTTTAGCTTGATTCTATGAGTATACTACTTCTAGCCTGAGTATGTTTAACTGTTGTCCTTCTTTCCCTTTTTATTTGAGGTTACCGGTATACCGCTATCTTTCTAACTCTCTCCTTATATATATGGTTATTGCAAGGACTCCAGGTGGTTTCTTATTTCCTTTACCTATGTTTTTGTGTTATATATATCTTTTGTGGCTAGCATAGCTTGTCTGTGATTCCTATTGATTTTTATCCATGCTAGTTTCCATGTGCTTTCTCTATTATTTCTATGACTGCTTCCTTACTGCCTGCTATATTACTATTTTTATATGTTATGTGTGTTCAGTCAGTCGATGATGCCTATTGGGTACTTGTTGCTTAGCAATTGGTGCTCATACTATTCTTCTGCATCTTTCTGGTGCAGATATTAGTGTGAGTGATGTGGTGTAGAAATACGCCACTTTCGACGCTTAATACTTAGGATTTTCACATGTTCTTTAGCATTTTATCGGTGGATTTTATGCTTTTGGGTAAGTGTGCAGGCAAATTGGATCATGGAGCAAAAGATGGAAATTGAGCTGAAGTCTGGGCATTACAGTGACAATGAGTCAAGATGATGGGCCGTGCTTTCAAAGGACAGACCCGTCACTGACACTCGTTGTCCAAAGTTCTAAGAAGGATGCAAGGCTGGAAAGAAGGCACAGTTGTGTTGATGATCCGTACTCTCAAAGGATGGATCCGTCTCTGTGACACATCATTTGAGGTTCAGAAGATGTGCCCAAGTATGGATGAAAGGACAATTCCAAAGACGAACCATACTTCTAAAGAACGGTTCATCCTATTGACACGTCGACTAAAGATCTGCGGAGGTGACAAACGGTAGCAGGGATTACGGATTGAAAGAATGGACCGTGCTTCTAAAAGACGATCCGTCATTGTGACTCGTCATCACTGAAGCAGAGAAGGCACAAAGGTTGGCTAGGAAACCACGAATCCAAGGACGAGTCATCATTTAGAAGAATGACTGGTGGTCCCAGTCGTTGTTTTAAAGATCAGAAGACCTTGACCAGCAGGACCACGGTTGACCTAAGAAGACCACGGACCATTGTTCCAAACGATGAACCGTCAACCGGACCCGTGGTCCCTGCCGAGCCAGTTTCCCAGTTGTATTAGGAAAGGATTTCTTTTTGTCTATAAATACTTTCCCTTAGGTTTTATTTTAGGTGGTGGAACGTTGTTACTCGTTACTTTTCGGATATTTGCTACATTATTTTTGGTGTTGAATTCAAAGCTTAGTTCTTGGTAATTCGAAGTGTTCTTGAGATTATTCTTCAAGATTCCGGTTTTCTTTATTCTTCTTTGTAAGTATCTCTTGATGATTCCTCAAACAAACATTGATTGCATGCTTATGAACATGAGTAGCTAAATTCACAACTAGGGTTGTGGAAACCATGAAGGATTAACGAAGTAGGCTAAGTACGTAGGTGATCTAGGGAGGTGTTCATGCATGTATTGTTCTTCCCTTCGCTTTGATTGCTTTTTAACGGTTGAAAACGTTAGAACTCGCCTTATCCTTACTTGTCGGACCAACGAGATTCGAGGCTACCAACCCTCGTCTAATAGCTTAACCTTGTCCGAGAATAGCTAATCTGGGATCAAGGGTAAGGGTTAGTAAAGCAACACCCGCGGCTGGACCACGGCGTGTGGTGAAATTCACCTAGTTGCCAGACCAAAGAATTAGGTGAACCTAACTTACCAATTATGCATGCTAAGCACTAAACTAGTGAACCAAGTACGAAAGCCTTACTAAGTTATGATTTCATGGGGACCATTGCACTAGTCTCTTCTCTTATTGATAATACTTCTTGAAATTGACACTGGTTACTTGATACATTTTTGTTACATTAATTATTTATTACTACAAACCCTCCCCCTCCCTTTACAGGAAATAATTGACTAAAAGCCTGAATTAAACACTAATCAACCATAATCCTACCATATTCCCTGTGGGATCGACCCCAATCTTTAGTTGGGTTCTATATTTGAACAGCGACCGCTTGCGCTTCTTTTAGAGGTATAATTTGGGCGCATCAAATTTTGGCGTCGTTGCCGGAGAATACTGCTTAGGACTAATAGAGATTGTGTTTATTTCACTTATAGTCCTTATTTCCTGATTTTAGTTTTTTTATTGTTTTGGTTTTGATCACAGGTTGCACACTTGTGCATGCCAAGCACAAGGAGTCAAGGCAATCCCTTGATCCCTTACGATCCGGAGCTTTCCAAAACATTGAGAAACATGGCTAAGGATGGAGAGCATGAAACTCCAGAGCAGATTACAGCTCGGTTAATTGCTGCAACCGAGCAACAGAAAAAGGATGAAGCAGCACACCAGAAGGAAGGCGAAGATGCCCTTGCTGCCGAAGATGAGAAAATTGCACAAGATCTTGCAGCTCGAAACGCTGTAGCTGAGCGAGCAAGACATGGAAGGCAGCAAGCAGTTCGAGATGAGGCAGTACCTCACCGCGCACCATATAATAGGGGTCGACAAATGCAGCAGCAAAGGCAGGCTCCTCTGTATCATAATGTAGATGATTATGATGATGAGGAATATGGCTCCACTGGGCCCATAGTGCTACCACCATTGGCTGACGGGACAAAGTTTGACATTACTAGCGTCATGATTCAACTGTTGACCATGAAAGGACTCGATTAAGGCAAGCCCACTAAAGATGCATTTCTACATGTGAATAACTTTGTGAGCATCAACAAATGGTATAACATGCCATGAGTTGGTCAAGAGGCTATTAGACTGAGGTTGTTACCATTTTCATTGACTGATGAGGCATCTGCATGGCTCTCAGAACTGCCTGATAGTTCCATATACTCATGGTATGAGCTGAAGACTCAATTTCTGGAGTAGTTCTTTCCTCCATCAAGGATGTTGCAGCTGAAGCAGGAGATATATAATTTCAGGCATCTACCTACAGAAGCTCTATATGAGGCGTGGCTGAGGTTCAAAAAGAAGATGAAGCAAGTTCCGAGAAATAGAATCCCTCCCAGGCATCTGATGGAGATATTCTATAAGGCCCTGAATGCAAATACTAAAGTTGTAGCTGATACCATGACTGGAGGTGCATTCATGGAAAACACGTACCCTGAAGCTGCAGAGAGTCTGGATAGGGTTGCAAAGACAAATCGAGCATGGCATTTAAGAGATGCGGAAACGTCAGTAGGTACTTATGTAGTTGGCAGGTATGTGGATCGTAATGAGATAGAAGACATTAAGCAGACACAGGGTGAGATGAACACGACACTTGGGTTACTGGCAAAGAAATTTTTGGCTGAAGGAGTAGAAAAAGTTAAAGTGGTAGGTTCTCAAGGCAAAGCACCAAGGTCAGACGGGTACTCATCTGAAGAAGAAATTTGTTATCTGAATGATCAAGGGGCGGGTTTCCGGGCCTCTGGCCAAGGAAACCAAGGTCGGAACAGAGATATAGATGACTACTACAATCGGTTTGGTTATAGAGATAGAGCTGATGGTGACTGGCAAAAGAAGGATGGGTATAAGAACGAAAGAAGTAATCTCTACGTTCTGCCTGCAACTCGCGAAGAGAGAGTTGGACAACCCACCATAAGAGAGCTGATCAATAAAGTGTTCCAAAAGGTTGACTCCACGGATGCGAGTATGAAGGAGATAAAAGCTGAACTCTCAAGTATTAATCAGAAAGTAGAGTCCCATGTTGTCTCCATCAAACAACTTGAGGCACAGATGCATCATTTGTCAACCAACCAGAATCCTCCAAAAAGGTACCCTTCCAAGTGACATGGTTCAGAATCTGAAAAATGATCGACATGTTATGGCGGTGACCACTCAGAGCGAAAAGCAGACTATTGATCCTCCTATGCATATTGTTGTTGATGAGCCAGCCGAAGCTAAAAAGGATGATGCTGAAATCATAGCCGAGTCTGATGATAAAGATAGTGGTGAAAGGTCGTCTGAAAACCAGCTTTCTGAAAATAAGGAGAAGAGCAAAGAAGTTGCACCAATCCTGAAACCCATGCCACTACCTCCTCCTCCTTACCCCCAGAGGTTGAATAAAAAGATCGAGGATGGAAAATTACACAAGTTCACCTCCATGCTGAAGCAGTTGTCAGTTAATATTCCTTTGGTTGAAGCAATTGAACATATGCCTAGTTATGCAAAATTTATGAAGGATCTGGTGACGAGGAAGAGAACGGTCAGTTTTGAGTCAGAAAATAATTTGCACCACTACAGTGCAATAGCATCCCATTCAATGGTATAGAAGAAGGAATATCCTGGAGCCTTCACCATCCCATTCACTATTGGAGCATTCTATTTCGCCAAACTTTATGTGATCTGGGTGTTAGTATAAATCTGATGCCGCTTGCAGTCTAAAATCAGTTGGGCTTTGGATCCCCCTCTCTGACTACAATGCGGCTACTTATGGCTGACCAGACGGTGAAGAGGACTATGGGAATTCTGTACAACGTATTGGTAAAGGTTGACACTTTCATCTTTCTCGCAGATTTTGTTATCCTAGATTGCGAGGTTGACTTTGAGGTGCCCACTATCTTGGGACAACCATTCTTAGCTACTGGGCATGCTTTGGTTAACTTGGAAATGGGTCCGATGAAATTCAGGCTAAATGATGAAGAGGTGACCTTCAATGTGTGCAGGTCAATGAAGCACCATGATGATATGAGAGTGGTGTCAGTGATTGATGTAGTTGATGAGAGCTAGTTGATCATACCTATTGAGGAGCGACTTGGTGTAGAAGCCCTTGCAGTAGTCATGATGAATTTTGAGTGTGACAACATTGATGAATATGACAAGATGGTTGCAACACTTACAGGTTTGGGATCTTACACTTATGCACCAAAGAAGATGGATTTGGATTTGAAGAATAGGACGACACCACCGGCTCGTCCGTCTATTGAGGAGCCTCCAGCCTTGGAGCTCAAAGCACTGCCAGCTCATCTTTGGTATGTATTTTTGGGAGATAATGAGACTTTATCAGTAATCATTGCTGCAAATTTGGGCGAAGCACAGGTTGAGGCTCTGGTTGCAGTATTGAGGAAGTTTAGGAGAGCTATTGGGTGGACCATCGCAGACATTATTGGGATTCTGCCTAGAATTTGTACTCACAAAATCCATCTTGAGCCTGATTGTGTTCCATCTATTGAGCATCAATGTAGGTTTAATCAGCCTATGCAAGAAGTCATCAAGAAGGAGATCATAAAGTGGTTAGATGCAGGTGTGGTTTACCCAATTTCTGACAGCAAGTGGGTGAGTCTGATTCAGTGCGTACCAAAGAAAGGAGGGATTACTGATGTTCCTAATGCTAAAAATGAGTTGATTCTGATGAAGCCAGTGATAGGCTGGCGCATATGCATGGATTACAGAAAGTTGAATGTGTGGACTGAGAAGGAACATTTTCCAATGACATTCATGGATCAGATGCTAGACCGTCTTGCAGGTAGAGGTTCATACTATTTTCTTGATGGTTATTCGGGGTATAATAAGATCTTTATTGCCCCCGAAGACCAAGAGAAAACCACATTCACATGCCCATATGGGACGTTCGCCTTTAAGAGGATGCCATTTGGTCTTTGTAATGCACCAACAACCTTTTAGCGTTGTATGATGTCTATCTAGTCAGATATGGTGGAGGACACGATTGAGGTATTCATGGATGACTTTTTGGTGTTAGGTGACTCATTCCAAGATTGTCTAAATCATTTGGGCTGCTTGTTGAAGAGGTGTGAGAAGTGTAACCTAGTGCTAAATTTGGAGAAGTGTCACTTCATGGTCAAAGAGGGCATTGTGCTTGGTCACCGAATTTCGAAGAATGGCATAGAATTTGATAGAGCAAAGATTGAGGTGATTGAAAAATTGCCCCCACCAGTTTCTGTGAAAGGTATCTGGAGTTTCTTAGGTCATGTAGCATTTTATCGACAATTTATCAAGGACTTCTCTAAGATTGCAAATCCATTGTGCAAGCTGTTGGAGAAATAGGTAAAATTTATGTTTGATGATTCTTGTCTCAAGGCATTCGAGTGCCTCAAAAAGAAGTTGGTTACAGCTCCTATCATGATTGCTCCTGATTGGTCGCAATTGTTAGAGGTTATGTGTGATGCTAGTGGGGTGGTGCTAGGAGCAGTCTTGGGCGAAAGGCGCGAAAAGATTCTTTATCCTATTTACTACACTAGCAAGGCATTTAACCTGGCTCAGAAGAATTATACAGTGACTGAACATGATCTCCTTGTTGTGGTCTTTGCCTTCAAGAAATTCAGATCTTATTTGCTTGGCACCAAGGTGGTGGTGCATACTGACCATTCGGCTCTTCGTTATCTCATGGAGAAGAAGGACACAAAACCAAGGTTGATTAGATGGGTGTTGCTGCTACAAGAGTTTGACTTCGAGGTTAAAGACCGCAAGGGTACAAAAAATCAGGTGGCAAATCATTTGTCTAGGTTGGAAAAAGAAGTTATAGAGAAGCTGACTGATGAGCTCGAGATTGACGATTGGTTTCCTGATGAACAAGTATTGGCTTCTTCTCAGGACTTTATCCCATGGTTCGCGGATATTGCCAACTACTTGGCAAGTGACTTAGTTCCTGATGATATATCCGTTCATCAAAGGAGAAAGTTCATGTCTGATGTGAAGAAGTACTTTTAGGAAGAGCCCTTCTTGTTCCGTGTTTATGCCGACTCTATAATTCGAAGATGTGTGCCTGAAGCTGAGATGGTTGAGATTCTAGAAGCATGCCACGCATCCCCTGTTGGGGGTCATCATAGTAGTATTCGGATGGCATATAAGATCTTGCAATATGACTATTATTGGCCGACTATCCATAAAGACGCCCATGAGTTTTCTAAAGCTTGTAACAGATGTCATAGGGAAGGTGGTATATCAAGAAGGCAAGAGCTGCCTATGAATCCCATCCTTGTGATTAAGCTATTCGATGTTTGGGGTATTGACTTCATGGGTCCGTTCGTGCTGTCTGATGGGAACCGTTATATATTGGTGGCTGTTGACTATGTGTCTAAGTGGGTGGAGGCTGTTGCACTCCCATGCAATGAAGGTAAATGTGTCACTGCGTTCTTGAAAAAGAACATCTTCTCCAGATTCGGCATGCCAAGGGCCATTATTAGTGATGGAGGCTCTCACTTTTGCAACAAGCTGTTTCGTGCTTTGCTTGAGAAATATGGAGTGAAACACAGAGTTGCAACCCCTTATCATCCGCAGACGAGTGGGAAAGTAGAGGTCTCCAACAGAGAAATCAAGTCAATCCTATCCAAGACTGTTAATGCAAATAGAAAGGGTTGGTCGCGGAAGCTTCAGGATGCATTATGGGAATACCAGACTACGTATAAGACCCCAATAGGCATGTATCCATATCAGCTTATGTTTGGTAAAGCTTGTCATCTTCCGATTGAACTAGAGCACAAGGCCATGTGGGCTTTGAAGAAACTAAACTTGGATTGGGGTGCATCATCGTCTCAGAGGTTAGGGCAGTTGAACGAATTAGATGAGTTCCACCTCAGAGCATACGAGAGTTCAGCATTGTACAAAGAGAGGATGAGACTGTACAATGATAAGAGGATAGAAAAGAGGGATTTTCAGCCGGGTGACTTGGTCCTGTTGTTCAACTCCAGACTTTGCTTGTTTCCTGGAAAGTTGAAGTCCAAGTGGATTGGACCCTTCAAGGTGGTGCAAGTTTTTCCCTACGGAGCTGTTGAACTTGAAAACCAAGAGGGGAAGAGGTTTAAAGCAAATGGGCAGAGGATAAAAGATTATTTTGGCATAGCAGAGGAGATCAGGACAATTGAAGCATGGAGCATAGATGAGTTTGCCCTAACCAAGGAGCTTGATGAAGTCTGAGTAGTCAAGTAGCATGCGTCGTGCCGCGACGTTAAATCAGCCGCTGCATGGGAGGCAACCCATGATGTTGCAATCTACTTTGTGTTAGTTGTAGTAGTAAAGACTTGAGAGTGTTTTGGTGAAGTCTGAGTAGCCAAAACACTTGTGTCGTGTCGCGACGTTAAATCAAGCGTTGTTTGAGAGGCAACCCAAGGCTAAAGGTTTATTGGATGTGCAGATGAGGAGGAAAAGTACGACACTGCAGAAGTCCCAGAAACTAAGACTTGGTTTACGGACCATCCTTTGAAAGGACGGACCGTCGATCTAAGTCATGGTTCCTGGGACGCAGGAACAGGTCTCTGGAAACAAACCACGAGTCTCTCTCAAATGACAGACCGTCACCACAGGTATGTTCTCGCCCCCCTATGCTCGGTATTTTCATTAGTGCATTGAGGACAATGTACACCTCTTTTGGTGGGGTCGGGGCAACATGAGGTGTTCGCTGTTTTGATGGGTCTCTTGGCGAAGTCTGAGTAGTCGAGAGACCCGCATTGTGCTACGACGTTAAATCAGGCGCTGCATGAGAGGCAACCCATGAGGGTACTCACAAGCTACCTGAATCTTTAGGGTTTTCTTGCATGTGTTCTTTTCCTAAGGATTTTTTTATTTTCTGTTGAACCGACACGTGTAGTATAGGTTGTCTATAGTAAAAGAATAAAAGGAACTTAGCGCAGTCTGTGATATGATTTTCGAAACTAAAATTTTGATTGAAAAAAATGGAGACCCCTCCAAATTTTATGTGACATGATTATATCTGTTTTTGATAGACTGACCGCTATGGATCCGTGCATGACATTAGGACTTAATCAACTTGATGAATGACTTAAGCTAAGAGCACGAACCTAATAAGTAGCACGTAATCATTGACTCTGTGCCATGTGTGTGTGAGCTAAATTTGTTGGTTCTTGCTTTGTGTGCCAATCTAGAACTTGCCCGGTTAGTCTTGCTTAGGTTGTAGGATGGTTGGTTAGGAAAGGATCGAAGGCCGTTTTTGAACTAGTCCACTTTATCCAAATGACCGACCAAATGATGTAAATACCCTTTTGATCTCTGATTTTGAGCTGAAATTGATCCTTTTGTTGTTTAGCCCTATCATTTTCCCCGTCTTTTTGTAAACCTTTAGTTTGGCCTTGGTCCCTCCTTGGACATCGTGTACCTCAACTCAGGCAAATCGCCTAAGTTGAGGGTGGCTACTGTAGAGGTGAGTGAAGAGTAGGGGTATGAAAAGAAAGGTCTAGGAATGAAAAAGGGAAATAACGGGAGCGGAGGCATCATTGAAAAAAAAATAAAATGAAAAGGAGAGTGTGAAAAGAGAAAACAAAGAAAAATAGTTGATTTTGAAATAAAAGCCGCACCCGTCACTTGTTGGAAAGATAAAAAGGAAGAAAAAGGGAGGAAACAAATATAGTTGGCCGGATAAGTAAAACAAATAAAGCGTAGTGCCAAGGAGGGCTTAGTCACTAATTCCCATATCTACCATACCCATCCCCGAGCCTACGTTACAAGCCAAATAAAGTCCTATAGTGATCCTAACCCAATTGTTCAAAAATTGAGGCGTAGAAAATAAGGGCAAGCCTATGGTATTATGCACACATTGCTTGAACATCTATTTTTAGTGTGAGTGTTAGTTCAGTCCCTGAAATCTTGATTATATCGTTGTGCGATAGGGACTTCTTTGTGGTGAGGGCACTAGAGAAACATTGACTACTGACTGTTAGTGTGAGTCTCGTATGTGTATGTTACGTCGTCTGTTGATAGTATAATGTCATCCATGCATCCTCTTGTGTTGTCTTGATAGTCAGAGCACATGCACTGGTTTTGTATCAAAAAGGTTGAGGGATACATGTTATAAGTTGAATTGCTAAATCACGATGACTGTCGTAGTTCCTAGTTTTCTTTTGCTAATAGCATCGTTATAGAATAGTTTCTTTGTGGGTCGCTTGAGGACAAGCAACAGTCTTAAGTTGAGGGTGTTGATATGGTGTAGAAATATGCCACTTTCGAAGCTTAATACTTAGGATTTTCGCATGTTCTTTAGCATTTTATCTGTGGATTTTATGCCTTTGGGTAAGTGTGCAGGCAAATTGGATCATGGAGCAAAAGATGGAAATTGAGCTGAAGTATGGGTATTACAGTGACGACGAGTCAAGATGACGGGCCGTGCTTCTAAAGGACGGACCCGTCACTGACACTTGTCGTCCAAAGTTCTGAAAAGGGTGCAAGGTTGGAAAGAAGGCACGGCTGTGTTGACGATCCGTACTCTCAAAGGACGGATCCGTCTCTGTGACACGTTGTTTGAGGTTCAGAAGATGTGCCCAAGTATGAGGAAAGGACAATTCCAAAGACGAACCGTACTTCTAAAGAACGGTTCATCCTGTTGACAAATCGACTGAAGATTTGCGGAGGTGACAAAGGGTAGCAGGGATTACGGATTGAAAGAACAGACCATGCTTCTAAAAGATGGTCCATCATTATGACTCGTCATCACTAAAGCAGAGAAGGCACCAAAGTAGGCCAGGAAACCACGAGTCTAAGGACGAGTCGTCATTTATAAGAACGACTCGTGGTCCTAACCGTCATTTTAAAGATCAGAAGACCTTGACCAGCAGGACCACGGTTGACCTGAGAAGACCACATACCGTCGTTCCAAATGACGAACCGTCAACCTGACCCATGGTACCTGCCAAGCCAGTTTCCCAGTTGTAATAGGAAAGGATTTCTTTTTTTCTATAAATACTTTCTCCTAGGTTTTATTTTACGTTGTTTAACGTTGTTACTCGTTACTTTTCGGATATTTTCTACATTATTTTTGGTGTTGAATTCAAAGCTTAGTTCTTGGTAATTCGAAGTGTTCTTGAGATTATTCTTCAAGATTCTAGTTTTCTTTATTCTTCTTTGTAAGTATCTCTTGATGATTCCTCAAACAAACATTGATTGCATGCTTATGAACATGAGTAGCTAAATCCACAACTAGGGTTGTGGAAACCATGAAGGATTAACGAAGTAGGCTAAGTACGTAGGTGATCTAGGGAGGTGTTCATGCATGTATTGTTCTTCCCTTTCCTTTGATTGCTTTTTAATGGTTGCAAACGTTAGAACTCGTCTTATCCTTACTTGCCGGACCAAGGAGGTAACAGATGGGTAAAGGGTTGTAAAAAATGAGATTCGAGGCTACCAACCCTTGTCTAATAGCTTGACCTTGTACGGGAATAGCTAATCTGGGATCAAGGGTAAGGGTTAGTAAAGCGACACCCGGGGCCGGACCAAGGCATGTGGTGAAATTCACCTAGTTGCCGGACCAAGGAATTAGGTGAACCTAACTTACTGATTCTG